>OX596043.1:14642256-14653373 GCA_951394065.1 Venusia cambrica | reverse complement strand
CTAACCTAACCTAACCTAACCTAACCTAACCTAACCTAACCTAACCTAACCTAACCTAACCTAACCTAACCTAACCTAACCTAACCTAACCTAACCTAACCTAACCTAACCTAACCTAACCTAACCTAACCTAACCTAACCTAACCTAACCTAACCTAACCTAACCTAACCTAACCTAACCTAACCTAACCTAACCTAACCTAACCTAACCTAACCTAACCTAACCTAACCTAACCTAACCTAACCTAACCTAACCTAACCTAACCTAACCTAACCTAACCTAACCTAACCTAACCTAACCTAACCTAACCTAACCTAACCTAACCTAACCTAACCTAACCTAACCTAACCTAACCTAACCTAACCTAACCTAACCTAACCTAACCTAACCTAACCTAACCTAACCTAACCTAACCTAACCTAACCTAACCTAACCTAACCTAACCTAACCTAACCTAACCTAACCTAACCTAACCTAACCTAACCTAACCTAACCTAACCTAACCTAACCTAACCTAACCTAACCTAACCTAACCTAACCTAACCTAACCTAACCTAACCTAACCTAACCTAACCTAACCTAACCTAACCTAACCTAACCTAACCTAACCTAACCTAACCTAACCTAACCTAACCTAACCTAACCTAACCTAACCTAACCTAACCTAACCTAACCTAACCTAACCTAACCTAACCTAACCTAACCTAACCTAACCTAACCTAACCTAACCTAACCTAACCTAACCTAACCTAACCTAACCTAACCTAACCTAACCTAACCTAACCTAACCTAACCTAACCTAACCTAACCTAACCTAACCTAACCTAACCTAACCTAACCTAACCTAACCTAACCTAACCTAACCTAACCTAACCTAACCTAACCTAACCTAACCTAACCTAACCTAACCTAACCTAACCTAACCTAACCTAACCTAACCTAACCTAACCTAACCTAACCTAACCTAACCTAACCTAACCTAACCTAACCTAACCTAACCTAACCTAACCTAACCTAACCTAACCTAACCTAACCTAACCTAACCTAACCTAACCTAACCTAACCTAACCTAACCTAACCTAACCTAACCTAACCTAACCTAACCTAACCTAACCTAACCTAACCTAACCTAACCTAACCTAACCTAACCTAACCTAACCTAACCTAACCTAACCTAACCTAACCTAACCTAACCTAACCTAACCTAACCTAACCTAACCTAACCTAACCTAACCTAACCTAACCTAACCTAACCTAACCTAACCTAACCTAACCTAACCTAACCTAACCTAACCTAACCTAACCTAACCTAACCTAACCTAACCTAACCTAACCTAACCTAACCTAACCTAACCTAACCTAACCTAACCTAACCTAACCTAACCTAACCTAACCTAACCTAACCTAACCTAACCTAACCTAACCTAACCTAACCTAACCTAACCTAACCTAACCTAACCTAACCTAACCTAACCTAACCTAACCTAACCTAACCTAACCTAACCTAACCTAACCTAACCTAACCTAACCTAACCTAACCTAACCTAACCTAACCTAACCTAACCTAACCTAACCTAACCTAACCTAACCTAACCTAACCTAACCTAACCTAACCTAACCTAACCTAACCTAACCTAACCTAACCTAACCTAACCTAACCTAACCTAACCTAACCTAACCTAACCTAACCTAACCTAACCTAACCTAACCTAACCTAACCTAACCTAACCTAACCTAACCTAACCTAACCTAACCTAACCTAACCTAACCTAACCTAACCTAACCTAACCTAACCTAACCTAACCTAACCTAACCTAACCTAACCTAACCTAACCTAACCTAACCTAACCTAACCTAACCTAACCTAACCTAACCTAACCTAACCTAACCTAACCTAACCTAACCTAACCTAACCTAACCTAACCTAACCTAACCTAACCTAACCTAACCTAACCTAACCTAACCTAACCTAACCTAACCTAACCTAACCTAACCTAACCTAACCTAACCTAACCTAACCTAACCTAACCTAACCTAACCTAACCTAACCTAACCTAACCTAACCTAACCTAACCTAACCTAACCTAACCTAACCTAACCTAACCTAACCTAACCTAACCTAACCTAACCTAACCTAACCTAACCTAACCTAACCTAACCTAACCTAACCTAACCTAACCTAACCTAACCTAACCTAACCTAACCTAACCTAACCTAACCTAACCTAACCTAACCTAACCTAACCTAACCTAACCTAACCTAACCAGTTGCGCCTGGCCCGCAGTCGAAACGCCAGCTCTCTAACGTGTCTCCGCGCTCGAAAAATCTTAAAAATAGTGAAAAGTGCTCTGATTTTTACGAAAATTCAGAGTGTTGTGCGCGCAGTGAAGTGGATCACAAAAGTGAAAAAAGTTTTGGAAAAAGTGGAAAAACGACGGAGTTATCTCCAAAAAACAATATTTGGCACGTGCACGGAACTTTGAGGCCGTGCGCTGCACGATTTTCAGCGGTGACCCACTTATTTTCTTTTGGAAACTTGGAACACTCCACCAGGACCTACTCCCAGCGGAATTTTGGATTTTTCCCACCACGCAATCGTGAGTTATAGCTATAAAAACAAAAAGCACGTGGGGCCCGAATTCACTTTAGCACGACGTGCAATACGTCGAAACACGTGCCTTGACGAGAAACACTCAAATCCGTTTGAAGAAGTGAATTCGGACCATAACTGACGGAGCTAGACTCAAAAAACGACACTCAACACGTGCATTGTAGTGGTGGGAAACAGTTCCAGACATCCAGAGAGAGATTAAGAGCGACGACCCCCCAATTTTATTCCAGAATTCAGTAACCTTGCTGGCTCCCAAGGCTTCCACAAATTCTGGGATTTTTAGGAGGAAAAACACAGGAGATAGGAGACCTGCAAGAAAGTAGGTAGCCTAATAGGTATTTCCCTAATTCCCAAACCGGGATACCTAGAGAGACAGAGATTACGGGTACATTCCCAATTCTGAGCTGTTAACCCCGAGCTAAACAGGAATCAGACCATTTACACCTGGTTCCTGTCAAAAAACCGCATTTGGTAGTTTTTGTAAACCGAAAAATTTCCTGGAAAAATCACAGGAAATAAACGGGAAGAGCTACCACCTGTAAGACAAAAAGGACAGACAGGAAATATATCACTGACCCCGGCATACTTTTACTTTTAATTTTAGGACGATATTTGGGCCTTTGGTGGACGATCTAACCAACCAGGGAAGAGCGACGCCATTACCGAATTAAGTTGGTACCACCATAACCCTGGAACCGAAGGTCTGATCGCAAAACTGAGCTGAAATTAATTCAGTATGCGACCAGAGGTCGCCTGAAGCAATTACAGGGTTAACTCACAGATCCAAGCCACCACCAGCTCTCCAGCCCCAAGTTTTGACCTTCCAGAGTGGATATCTCCTCACTGGAAGTAGATACGGTGAGCAAGAAGACAGTAGAAGTTGGAGGACCAGCCACTCTACAGGATTCCGAAAACCAAAAGTTGGTCAAGTACTCACCCTGGAAGAGAGCCACATTGGAAAGTTTGACCACGTCTGGACCAGAGACAGACCCACATAAGAAAAAGACCAACCAAGAAGAGGAAAGTAAATTTCAGCCCCAACAGATTGACACCAGTAACAAGGCAGAGCGACAACCAGCACCGGAGATATAGCAGTTTTCCCTAAACAACACCAAAACCGGGAAACCAGCCATTTGCGGTCAATCGTATCTGCCACACCAGATAAACAAGAGCATCCCGGGTCCTCTGGAAGCCAATCTGCCGGGGAAAAAACGGTACCTAAAGGACCAAAGTACCCTCGACACGAAGACACCACTCCAGGATTTTTAGGGAGAACGGCAGAGCCCCCACGTGATTTTGAAAAGTCCCCAAATTGTTTACAAACCGCACGAAGACCAAAAAACCGCTGTAACCCTGGAACGGAGCGTCCTAGAGGAAAAAGGACAAAATTTTCAGCCCCCCCCCCTAAAAACCCCCCCCCCTGCTCGTTACACTCACACAACTGGACCACTACCCCGGACGGGACCCCCCCCCCCCCCCCTGGAGCAACTCACCTTGGGACTCAGTCGTTGGACGGCGGCGGCGACAGTGATCAACCGGCGGCGGCGGCACGGCGGCGGCGGTACCTGAAACAAAAAGTAAATATAAGACAGAGTATATACCCCCCCCCAACCTCCCCCCCCCCCAAGATACCCCCCACCCCATATTCAATAGTACTTGCAGTATCTTGTAACTATAGCACTTTTGTGACCTAAGGACCCCCCCCCCCACACCCCCCCCACCTCCCACCCCCCCTCTTTTACTTCCCCCCCCAGTAGAACTAAAAATTGTTTAGGCCATAAGTTCTGACCCCGAAGTGGTATCAGGGTGGGATTTTCTCCACCGGCATCGGCCGCACGAGCTCTACCTGGAGACCGACTCTAGATAGAGTCGAATTTAAAATCACCCTTAACAACAGGAGAGAACGTGGGACCCGAGCCATTGGAGAGACTCAAAACCCTAGGCAGCTACGCCAAAAACCGACAGATTGGTGGACTGATAAAGATCTGGTAGCCATTTTGTCCGCCATCTTGTAAATATTAAAAGCGTTGTATCTCTCGAACCGCTCGACCAAATCAAATAGGACTTTGAATGACATATTGTGCACAACGGGCACTATAACATATTATAAGACAGACTCTACACAGAAATAAAAATTACCTTGGTAGAGCAACTTTTTACATTTTTAAAATTTTATTTACGGTGATCACCAGCGACCAAAAACTATACAGTATAAACCTAAGTTTTATTTATCTACATTATACAATTTAAAATTTATTCTAAGACTGACTCTATACGGAGCAAACATTTAATTTAGGTAGAGCAAAACCCTACAAATCTAAATAGTTACGGTGGTCGCCTGCGACCTAATTTACATAAATAATCCATTTTAACCTAATTTATAACTAAATTATACAATTTTACTATTTACAATTTACAATTTACACCATTTATTGACACGGAAAAACTTACAAAACACGCAATAATGTTCCGGACTCCTGCGAAAAGCACTAACAAACCGGCTAGCACCCCCCCAATATCCCCAAACTCCCCGAGGATCTTCTCCGAAACGCAGACAGGTCCCTCTACCAGCGGAAACACCACCTACGACCTGGTGGATCTGGCAGGAACCTCGGTGGATGTCAGAAAAAGCATAGAGAGACTGGAGATAGCCGGGAGAAGCATGACAAAATCGCCAGTACGCGTAGAGCAGGCCTCACCGAACATCAGGACGATGCCAGAGTCAGTGGTAGAGCACCCGGTAGAGCCCCCTTTACAGGCAAAACCGACCTCGCCAGTGAAGAAACCTGCTGCAAATAGCCCCCTTTTAGGTCTCCGCACCTACAAAACACCGGCCCAAGTGACGTCAAAAACAGAAGCAAGGTTACCACTAGAGGAGAGTGTTTGCGCAAACCAGAACACACCGCGTGCCTCAGTGGAAACACTTGCAAAGGTGATCCCAACACAGGCGACTAACTCCAAATCGAAGGACGACTCACAGCCATCACCAAGACCGAACAAAAAGCCTAAACCAGCTGGGAGGTCGATCGAGAACCTTGAAAGTCCCCTAAAAGTCAGAACCCGCGTAGCCGAGGCAAGAAAAACCGTAGCTAAAGCTAAGCACTACCTCGCGCAGGGGAATAACATAAGGAGAGACATCAAAACCGAAGTCACCTTGGCAATCGACCGATTATACCAGCTGGTAAAGGAGAGCGACGAAGAGCAGCAAAAAGGAAAGCAGCAAAAAGAAACAAATACTAGAGTAGAGGAGTTAGAAAAATCCAAAGAAGGAGAAAATGAAAAAGAGAAAGAAAGCACAGAGGAGCTAAGGTACATTAGAGGGAAGATTGAAGAACATAGTAATAAGATTCATGACACAATGAAAGAACAAATGAGAGAGTATAGCGAAATGATGAAGAAAAACAACGAAAGTGTAGAAAGTTTAAAAGAAATGATGAGAGAACAAAAGGAAATCCTCCAAAAAGCCTCTTACGCCACCGTCACATCTGGGCAACCCAAAAAACAGACCAACGATCAGACTGCACTGCACTCGATTGTTGTGTCAGCGAAAGACGAAGGCGAAACAGGAGAGGATGTACTTAATAGGATAAGAAAGGCGGTAAATGCGAAAGAAGGATGGGTAACAGTGGAAAGAATAAGAAAAGCTAAAGATAGAAAGGTGATATTGGGCTGTAAAACCGAAGCTGAAAGGCAACAGGTGAAGGAGAGACTTAAAGCAGTGGAGAACCACCTGCACGTCCAAGAGGTACACAACAAGAATCCTCTAGTAATCTTTAAGGATGTCCTCAAGTACAACTCTGATGAGGATGTGCTCAGTGCGCTGAAAAATCAGAACAGGAACATCTTTAAAGACCTGGACGGGAACCACAACAAAATGGAGATCGTTTACAAGCGACGTACCAGAAATCCCTACACCAGTCACATCATAATGAGGGTTACACCACAAATCTGGCGCAGACTGACAGACGCTGGATCGGTAAAAATCGATCTCCAAAAAGTACACGTGGCTGATCAATCACCCCTTGTTCAGTGCTCACTTTGCCTGGGATACGGACACGGAAGGCGCCACTGTAGCGAACAGCAGGAAAAGTGCAGTCACTGTGGAGGGCCGCACATCAAAGCCAACTGTGCGGACTGGCTCGCTGAAGTGCCACCGTCCTGCTGCAACTGCTCACAGGCCAAGATAGACAGAAGAGAGCACAACGCCTTCAGCAACGAATGCCCGATCCGAAAGAAGTGGGACACCTTAGCCAGGGCTACCGTAGCCTATTGCTAAGGTGGCCCCGGGGACCCAAATGCTGACGGACCTTCCCTCGAAGGCATATTGTGTGGTGCAGGCGAATCTCCAACGTGGACAACTGGCAACACAAGAACTGATGCTGGAAGCGACCAAACGGAAAATCGCCATTGCGCTTGTACAGGAACCGTACCTGGGGGCAACAGGTAGAATGAGACAAAGCCAAGGAACCAGGGTCTTCCAATACGCGGGTCGGGACGACGCCAACGTCAAGGCGGCCATTGTCGTTTTCGACAATGAACTTGACGTCATCCCGTACCCAGACCTGACTACACACAACATCGTCGTAGTCAAGATAAGAACCTGCGCCTGGGAAATGGTCTTTGTCTCGTTCTACTTCGAGCCCGAAGGTTCAAACAAGCCGTACGAGCCGTATCTAGAACATCTGGAAAAAGTACAGCGGAATATCAGAACAGCCAAGGTTGTCTACGGAGGGGATGCGAATGCACACAACACATGGTGGGGCTCCAACAAAATCGACCACAGAGGAGCTGACCTAGCCGGAACTCTCGAAGACATGAAAATGCACATTCTCAACAATAGCGACATCCCAACTTTCGACACAGTAAGAGGGAACAGAAGGTTCACAAGCTTCGTCGATGTCACGGCGTGCTCGGCGGACCTCCTCAGCTACGTGGAGGACTGGAAGGTGGACGAGCAGTTGGTAAACTCCGACCACAACGCCATTACTTTCCGGGTGAGGCTTAAGAAAGCAAAAGGTATGGATACACATAGGACCACCAGAATATTTAATAGTAAAAAAGCTAATTGGGGTCAGTTTCATGAGAAACTGACCCAATTGCAAAACGATAACAATATCAATAAAGAAAGTATAAACCAAATCACACATGTTAGTATATTAGAAAACTCAGTAGAAAATTACATAGACACCATAACCCAAGCATGCAGCCTCGCCATCCCCAGAAAGAAAGTAAATACTAAGTATAACTTACCGTGGTGGTCGGAGAATCTCGCCCGCCTGAAGAAAGAGGTCCGCACGAAGAAGAGGAGGATCCGCTGCGCCGCCCCGGTCCGAAGAGACATGGTCATCACGAAGTACCTGGAAGCAAAGAAAGAATATGAGGACGAGGTTAAAAGGGCGCAGATAGAAAGTTGGAGAGAGTTCTGTGGGAAGCAAGATAGGGAGGGAATGTGGGATGGAATTTACAGAGTGATAGGGAGGACGACGAACCGTCAAGAAGATCTGCCGCTGATTAAAGATGGGAAATCGTTAACCCCCGGACAATCTGCGCAACTGTTAGCGGAAACTTTCTACCCCGAGGATAGGCACGACAAAGACAACGTCGACCACCGTAACACTAGGGCATTAGCGGACCAGGTAAACGGTTTGGGACATGGTGAGCATGACCCACCATTTACCTTGGACGAAGTGATGACGGCGGCGGAAGGCTTCAATCCCAAAAAAGCTCCTGGGTCAGACGGGCTCACTGCAGATATCTGCCTACATGCGATCCGAAACAACCCGGAAGCTTTCCGCTCAGTTGCGAATAAGTGCTTGGAATTAGGTTGTTTCCCAAAGCCCTGGAAGGAAGCAACAGTAGTAGTACTTCGAAAAACAGGGAAAAAAGACTACTTGGACCCCAAATCTTATAGGCCGATTGGGCTGCTTCCTATACTGGGAAAGATTCTCGAAAAGATGGTGATTGCGAGAATCAAGTGGCACATCCTACCAAAGCTCAGTACTCGCCAGTACGGATTCATGCCCCAAAGAAGCACTGAGGACGCCCTCTATGACCTTACGAAGCACATAAATTCAAAACTGGACCTAAAAAAGGTCATTACAATAGTATCGCTGGACATAGAGGGCGCCTTTGACAATGCTTGGTGGCCCGCAATACGAGTCCGACTGGCTGAGGAAGGCTGCCCAGTAAATATTAGAAGGATCATTGACAGTTACCTCGAGGGGAGAAGAGTCAAAGTACGCTACGCAGGGGAGGAAATCACCAGACAGACCACGAAAGGTTGCGTTCAAGGTTCAATCGGTGGTCCAATATTCTGGAACCTCCTGATCGACCCTCTCCTCGAGGAGCTGCAGCAAAATGGCCACTACAATCAGGCGTTCGCCGATGACGTGGTCCTGGTCTTCGATGGAGACACCGGCACCGATGTCCAGGGACGGGCCAATGCCGCTCTAGCCCGCGTTCAGGAGTGGGGTGTCAGAAATAAGCTGAAGTTTGCACCACACAAGACGAACGCGATGGTGGTGACACGGAAGCTTAAGTTTGACACACCACGCCTGAGAATGGGCGGGGTCGACATTGTCATGTCCAAGGACATCAAAATCCTGGGGCTTACCATCGACGACAAGTTGACCTACAACCAACATGTTGTAAATGTATGTAAAAAAGCACAGAATCTTTACAAACACTTGTCGAAAGCCGCCAGGGTCAGCTGGGGTCTCCATCCCGAGGTGGTACGCACAATTTACACGGCAGTGGTGGAGCCGTTGATTATGTATGCTTCTAGCGTCTGGGCCCCTGCAACGAAAAAACTATGTGTGCAAAAACAGCTAAACAACGTCCAGAGGGGATTCGCCCAGAAGCTATGTCGAGCATACCGGACCGTCTCTCTAAATTCAGCACTAGTGCTGGCCGGCATACTACCCCTCGACCTCAGAATACAGGAGGCAGCCGCCCTGTACGAGGCGAAGAGGGGTGTCCCCCTGCCAGCACTGGGAGACAGAGAGACGGAAAGGATGACAAGATCTTCCGCAAAACCTCATCCAGCCAAGCATATGATCCTGGAATTTAAATGCCTGGAAAACCAAGTGCAGGTGGACACCAACAGCGACTTCGCAGTACGGGTGTTCACGGACGGTAGTAAGATTGAGGGCAAGGTCGGAGCCGCATTGTCCATATGGACCAATGAGGAAGAGACCAAAACCCTCAAGCTGAAGCTTTCGTCCTACTGCACGGTTTACCAGGCTGAATTGCTGGCCATATGCAAGGCCACTGAGGTGATGCAGGAAAATCCAGCCACGAGTTTCGCAATTTACAGCGACTCACGGTCATCGCTCCAAGCAGTGGTTAATCACGGCTCTACCCACCCACTCGCAGTCAAAATCCGCGAAAACCTAGAAAAGTGTAGAGAACAGAACAAGACTGTTGCACTTTTCTGGGTTAAGGCCCACGCTGGCTTAATAGGAAACGAGCGCGCCGACGTGCTAGCAAAAGAGGCCGCGCTGAAGACGAAATCCAGACCACACTACGATGCCTGTCCTGTTTCGTCCGTCAAGCGACAGATCCGAGAAGGTACTCTTGACGGATGGAACAGGAGATACAAAGCCAGTGATAAAGCAGTCACCACCAAAATCTTTTTCCCAGACGCCATCAAAGCCTATAAAATTGTTAAAAAGATAACACCGACTGGAATCCTAACACAGATCATGACTGGGCACGGCGGGTTCTCAGAGTACTTAAACCGGTTTAAGTGCAAGGAGGACCCGTCTTGCCTATGTGAACATGGTACAAAACAAACGGTGGAGCACATTTTGTTCGAGTGCCCTGTATACGGTATAGAGAGATACAACGCTGAGCAACAATATAACCTAGATATAAAATTAGAAAATGTAAGCCACTATATGAGTAATAGAAACGTAAGAAATCTTTTCATATCATATTGTATAAAAATAGCAACTAAGGTTATAAAAAGGAACAAGGATGTATAAATATTGCTGTACTTATATCATATAGCATATAATGTAATTAGCAATAACAAAAATAGGTTAAGAAATAATTAGACAATAGGATACACTGTTTAAAATAAGACTCTAGATAGTAAAATTATTTTAGAATACAAAATAAGGGGGCATAACATGGTAAAACACAGCTTAACATAAACAGTTAGCAAACTGAATGTATCCCCAACAGGAGCATCCAGGGATTAAAAGCCAAGTTATGCCCACCACACTTACTTATAAGCCTACTTCAGCCATAATGGAGGCTCGAAAAACTAAATTAAATGTCCAGTAAATAAAATGTTGCTGAAACCCCCACCCCCTTCCCTCTCAGCTTTGTGAAACATAGTGGAGTTGCGCTCTGAAAAAGACGAAGAGTTTTCAGGCTGTAACTCTACTAAGTTAAAAACCTGTCAAAATGCTAATTGTATAACCTTAGATCTAAGAATGTTTATCCCTCTTCTAGTATAGTAGTTTATATAAGTCAGTAGTTAAAAAACATAATAAAAAA
>OX596043.1:14149756-14639756 GCA_951394065.1 Venusia cambrica | reverse complement strand
TAACCTAACCTAACCTAACCTAACCTAACCTAACCTAACCTAACCTAACCTAACCTAACCTAACCTAACCTAACCTAACCTAACCTAACCTAACCTAACCTAACCTAACCTAACCTAACCTAACCTAACCTAACCTAACCTAACCTAACCTAACCTAACCTAACCTAACCTAACCTAACCTAACCTAACCTAACCTAACCTAACCTAACCTAACCTAACCTAACCTAACCTAACCTAACCTAACCTAACCTAACCTAACCTAACCTAACCTAACCTAACCTAACCTAACCTAACCTAACCTAACCTAACCTAACCTAACCTAACCTAACCTAACCTAACCTAACCTAACCTAACCTAACCTAACCTAACCTAACCTAACCTAACCTAACCTAACCTAACCTAACCTAACCTAACCTAACCTAACCTAACCTAACCTAACCTAACCTAACCTAACCTAACCTAACCTAACCTAACCTAACCTAACCTAACCTAACCTAACCTAACCTAACCTAACCTAACCTAACCTAACCTAACCTAACCTAACCTAACCTAACCTAACCTAACCTAACCTAACCTAACCTAACCTAACCTAACCTAACCTAACCTAACCTAACCTAACCTAACCTAACCTAACCTAACCTAACCTAACCTAACCTAACCTAACCTAACCTAACCTAACCTAACCTAACCTAACCTAACCTAACCTAACCTAACCTAACCTAACCTAACCTAACCTAACCTAACCTAACCTAACCTAACCTAACCTAACCTAACCTAACCTAACCTAACCTAACCTAACCTAACCTAACCTAACCTAACCTAACCTAACCTAACCTAACCTAACCTAACCTAACCTAACCTAACCTAACCTAACCTAACCTAACCTAACCTAACCTAACCTAACCTAACCTAACCTAACCTAACCTAACCTAACCTAACCTAACCTAACCTAACCTAACCTAACCTAACCTAACCTAACCTAACCTAACCTAACCTAACCTAACCTAACCTAACCTAACCTAACCTAACCTAACCTAACCTAACCTAACCTAACCTAACCTAACCTAACCTAACCTAACCTAACCTAACCTAACCTAACCTAACCTAACCTAACCTAACCTAACCTAACCTAACCTAACCTAACCTAACCTAACCTAACCTAACCTAACCTAACCTAACCTAACCTAACCTAACCTAACCTAACCTAACCTAACCTAACCTAACCTAACCTAACCTAACCTAACCTAACCTAACCTAACCTAACCTAACCTAACCTAACCTAACCTAACCTAACCTAACCTAACCTAACCTAACCTAACCTAACCTAACCTAACCTAACCTAACCTAACCTAACCTAACCTAACCTAACCTAACCTAACCTAACCTAACCTAACCTAACCTAACCTAACCTAACCTAACCTAACCTAACCTAACCTAACCTAACCTAACCTAACCTAACCTAACCTAACCTAACCTAACCTAACCTAACCTAACCTAACCTAACCTAACCTAACCTAACCTAACCTAACCTAACCTAACCTAACCTAACCTAACCTAACCTAACCTAACCTAACCTAACCTAACCTAACCTAACCTAACCTAACCTAACCTAACCTAACCTAACCTAACCTAACCTAACCTAACCTAACCTAACCTAACCTAACCTAACCTAACCTAACCTAACCTAACCTAACCTAACC
The DNA here is from genome assembly GCA_951394065.1 of Venusia cambrica. Lineage (NCBI taxonomy): Eukaryota > Metazoa > Arthropoda > Insecta > Lepidoptera > Geometridae > Venusia > Venusia cambrica. The sequence continues at coordinate 14,638,056 of OX596043.1, read as the reverse complement.
TAACCTAACCTAACCTAACCTAACCTAACCTAACCTAACCTAACCTAACCTAACCTAACCTAACCTAACCTAACCTAACCTAACCTAACCTAACCTAACCTAACCTAACCTAACCTAACCTAACCTAACCTAACCTAACCTAACCTAACCTAACCTAACCTAACCTAACCTAACCTAACCTAACCTAACCTAACCTAACCTAACCTAACCTAACCTAACCTAACCTAACCTAACCTAACCTAACCTAACCTAACCTAACCTAACCTAACCTAACCTAACCTAACCTAACCTAACCTAACCTAACCTAACCTAACCTAACCTAACCTAACCTAACCTAACCTAACCTAACCTAACCTAACCTAACCTAACCTAACCTAACCTAACCTAACCTAACCTAACCTAACCTAACCTAACCTAACCTAACCTAACCTAACCTAACCTAACCTAACCTAACCTAACCTAACCTAACCTAACCTAACCTAACCTAACCTAACCTAACCTAACCTAACCTAACCTAACCTAACCTAACCTAACCTAACCTAACCTAACCTAACCTAACCTAACCTAACCTAACCTAACCTAACCTAACCTAACCTAACCTAACCTAACCTAACCTAACCTAACCTAACCTAACCTAACCTAACCTAACCTAACCTAACCTAACCTAACCTAACCTAACCTAACCTAACCTAACCTAACCTAACCTAACCTAACCTAACCTAACCTAACCTAACCTAACCTAACCTAACCTAACCTAACCTAACCTAACCTAACCTAACCTAACCTAACCTAACCTAACCTAACCTAACCTAACCTAACCTAACCTAACCTAACCTAACCTAACCTAACCTAACCTAACCTAACCTAACCTAACCTAACCTAACCTAACCTAACCTAACCTAACCTAACCTAACCTAACCTAACCTAACCTAACCTAACCTAACCTAACCTAACCTAACCTAACCTAACCTAACCTAACCTAACCTAACCTAACCTAACCTAACCTAACCTAACCTAACCTAACCTAACCTAACCTAACCTAACCTAACCTAACCTAACCTAACCTAACCTAACCTAACCTAACCTAACCTAACCTAACCTAACCTAACCTAACCTAACCTAACCTAACCTAACCTAACCTAACCTAACCTAACCTAACCTAACCTAACCTAACCTAACCTAACCTAACCTAACCTAACCTAACCTAACCTAACCTAACCTAACCTAACCTAACCTAACCTAACCTAACCTAACCTAACCTAACCTAACCTAACCTAACCTAACCTAACCTAACCTAACCTAACCTAACCTAACCTAACCTAACCTAACCTAACCTAACCTAACCTAACCTAACCTAACCTAACCTAACCTAACCTAACCTAACCTAACCTAACCTAACCTAACCTAACCTAACCTAACCTAACCTAACCTAACCTAACCTAACCTAACCTAACCTAACCTAACCTAACCTAACCTAACCTAACCTAACCTAACCTAACCTAACCTAACCTAACCTAACCTAACCTAACCTAACCTAACCTAACCTAACCTAACCTAACCTAACCTAACCTAACCTAACCTAACCTAACCTAACCTAACCTAACCTAACCTAACCTAACCTAACCTAACCTAACCTAACCTAACCTAACCTAACCTAACCTAACCTAACCTAACCTAACCTAACCTAACCTAACCTAACCTAACCTAACCTAACCTAACCTAACCTAACCTAACCTAACCTAACCTAACCTAACCTAACCTAACCTAACCTAACCTAACCTAACCTAACCTAACCTAACCTAACCTAACCTAACCTAACCTAACCTAACCTAACCTAACCTAACCTAACCTAACCTAACCTAACCTAACCTAACCTAACCTAACCTAACCTAACCTAACCTAACCTAACCTAACCTAACCTAACCTAACCTAACCTAACCTAACCTAACCTAACCTAACCTAACCTAACCTAACCTAACCTAACCTAACCTAACCTAACCTAACCTAACCTAACCTAACCTAACCTAACCTAACCTAACCTAACCTAACCTAACCTAACCTAACCTAACCTAACCTAACCTAACCTAACCTAACCTAACCTAACCTAACCTAACCTAACCTAACCTAACCTAACCTAACCTAACCTAACCTAACCTAACCTAACCTAACCTAACCTAACCTAACCTAACCTAACCTAACCTAACCTAACCTAACCTAACCTAACCTAACCTAACCTAACCTAACCTAACCTAACCTAACCTAACCTAACCTAACCTAACCTAACCTAACCTAACCTAACCTAACCTAACCTAACCTAACCTAACCTAACCTAACCTAACCTAACCTAACCTAACCTAACCTAACCTAACCTAACCTAACCTAACCTAACCTAACCTAACCTAACCTAACCTAACCTAACCTAACCTAACCTAACCTAACCTAACCTAACCTAACCTAACCTAACCTAACCTAACCTAACCTAACCTAACCTAACCTAACCTAACCTAACCTAACCTAACCTAACCTAACCTAACCTAACCTAACCGAGTCCGGCTCTCCCCGCACCCGAGAGCGGCCACAATTACAAGTCCTTCCGCGCTTAAAAATTCCCGAAAATTGTATAAATCAGTGTTTATTACAAGTGTTACACCATTTTGGAATCGCGTTGTGAAGGCGCACCTGTTAGTGATATCAGTGTTGCAATAAGTGAAAATTTGAGTGAGTTACGACGGAAAAAGTGATTTTTCAAGAATTTCAAACTTTAAGTCTCGATTTACTCGAGACTGACAGCGACGACCTATCAATTTTTGGTAGCGTATCGGAGGGCCTTTTGGAGGCCTACACCTGGACACCTTTTGTCGATTTTTCCCGCCAAGGTTGGCGGAGTAATCGACAAAAAAACAAAAGCCACGTGGACACGAGGTCATCGATCCAGAACAGCTGGAGAAATTTTGACTGCTGCATCGCGCTTGGACTGCGGCCCTGACTACGGAGGCACTTTTGGAATTTACTAAAGTTAAGTTTTGGTAGAGTTATTCAATTTTCAAAATTTTGCATTTTTCTAAAATCTATATCTTTGTAATTAAATCGTGAACATAGTGAATTTAAATTTTAATATCATAGACATTAAGGCCATCAGCCCCTATAAATTTTTTAAATAATTCTTTTTCAGTCAGTTTTTGTTTTAAAAATTTTTGAAAAATCTACCCTCCCACGAGGTACCTTAAATAATAGAGCTGGGGATTTAATTCTTTTAGAATCCTTTTGAATTTAATTATCTATAGCTAACTTTAATTTTTCACTGGTTTTTACGTAAAACTCATCAAGTTATTGACGTTATAAGAAAATTAACAAATTTTAAAAAATTATATCTCTATAACTACATACTCTACCTAAAATCTGTTTATTTGTTCAATTAGGTCTTGTAGTGGTGTATCTTCTTGCTAAATTTTAGAATTTATAATTGACAGGTTTTTATGTTATGATTTTTTAAAGTTTTTAGGCCTAAACTAAACACTACTATTTAAATAGCTAGACTAAATTTTTTGATTAGGTTAAATAGAGTAAAGTAGGTAGACACTAAATTGTAATTTTTACAATTTTTTGTACATTAATAGATTTATTGTGCTAATTTTAGTATAATTTACGAGGTTTTTTGTTTAAACCTAAGCAGGGGGGCGACTTTCCTAAAATATTCTGACATAATCTAGTTTGCCACTAAATTACCGTTGTTTTAAGCCCAAACACGGGTATCCTAGCGCTAAAATAAGCGAAATTTGACTATCGGCAGCCATTTTGGCGGCCATCTTGAAAAAAATAAAGTTGCTATAACTTTTGACTCTGCCATCGCAGGAAGTTGTGGTTTTCAGTGCTGGCATTGACAAGAGTAACTCGACCTAAATCTCATTGAAAAAACTCTTGGTAGAGCTCACTTTTGACATCGAAAAACAATTACGGGAACGGTTAGAGCTCGTCAAGGCCATCACAAAAACCCCAAACTCGAGGTCCTTAAGACATAAATTGACCCGCTGGCTTCATTTCTAAGTTCTGGCGGCCATTTTGGCGGCCATCTTTGAAATATTCAAAGTCCAATAGCTCAGGAACCACACATCGTAGCGTGACGCGGTTTTCTTTGTGTTGTTGAACGTGACTACGGCTTACCGGAAATATCGTAAAGGTGACTCTACATAGAGTTTGAAATTTTTTGAACTCTACATAGAGCACTTGACGGGTGTGTAACGCAGAGGGTCGTCCAAGATCCACGGTGGCACGGCAACACCTGAAACAGAAAGCAAAATTAGAAAAAACTTATTTTAGACTAACGTTGTACTTCTTAGTACTAAAATATTAACATTAATTATAAATTTAAAAAATATATTTACAACTTATACAAACTTTTAGGCTAGAAATTTACTCAATTTTATTTTATTTGCTTTTGTTTCTTTACTTCATTTATTTACAACTTGACAAGACCCTTTGACTATGTATCGAACACCCAACAAAGAGGCAAAAAACGTGAAGAATATGACCAGTCCTCAACAGCTTCCCGCACTATTTACCAGTCCCCCTTCCAGTCAGGCAAACGACACATATGACCTGATAGAACTAGGGCACGTAGTTCCCAACAAGGTCAGGAAGAGTGTGGAAAAGCTGGAAATGGCTGAGGAAAAAACAACCAAACCTCCTCGGAAAGACAAATTCTCACCAAAACCGTCGACATCAAGGGCAAAGACGGGAGGCCCATCCTTGGTAATCTCATTGGAGAGCCCTCGAAACCCTCCCAAAACACCGACGCAGGAAGAAAAGAGGAGTTCCCCGACAAAACCCGTACCGCAGACACTTCAAATAGTTAAACCGGGTAAAGTACAAACGAGAAGGGAACTCAAGCGATCCACTGAGATACAGGAAAAACTTCCCGTTGAAAAAGAGTCGGTAGAGTACCCTGGCTATAGAATAGCTGAGGCCAAGGACTGTGCCGTAAAAATTGGCAAACAGCTTGAGAAAGCTAAAAGCGTTAGCTTTGTCATAAAAAAAGAAATCGAACGCTTGACCGACAGACTCGTCCAAATGGCAACGGAAGCAAACTTGACAAAGGGGAAATCTAACACCAAAATAACTGGAAGTCCATGTATAAAGCAGACCCAAACGGATGTACAGGAGCCACCCGAAGAAGAGACTGATAGAGTCCGGGAAAAAATAGAGATAGCCTGCTCCTCTAAGCGCCTGTTTATGCAACTAGAGGAGCAAGCTATACTCATCAGAGAAAACAACCAAAAGATGGAAAGGCTAAGAGACACATTGGAAAAACAAAAGGAAGCACATGAAAGACTCTCCTACGCGAGTGTGGCAGCGACATTACCCAGAAGAGAACAAACGGAACAGACCGCGCTACACTCCGTAGTAATATCTGCCAAAGATGAAACAGAATCTGGGGAGGAAATCCTACAAAGAATAAGGTCTGCAGTCAACGCCAAAGAAGGGGGAATAACGGTAGAAAAAATCAGAAAAGCAAGAGACAGAAAGATAATCGTAGGCTGCAAAACGGAAGAGGAACGAGACAGAATAAAGGAAAGGCTCAAGCGGACCCATGAGCATCTGATCGTCCAGGAGGTGAAGAATAAGGATCCTCTGGTCATATTCAAAAACGTTTTCGTGTTTAACACGGACGAGGAGGTCGTCGGTGCTCTTTGGGTGCAAAACAAAAAGCTACTCCAAGGCCTGGACAGGTGCCAACATAAAACCGAAATCCTCTTCAAACGGAAAACTCGGCAGTCGCAGACCAACCACATTGTCATGAGGGTGTCCCCCCACATTTGGAAGCGGTTAGTCGACGCGGGGTCTGTTATGATCGACCTGCAGCGAGTGACAGTTGCAGACCAGTCGCCGTTAGTCCAGTGCTCGATGTGCTTGGGTTACGGACACGGACGGCGCTACTGCAAGAAAACCGTCGAAAAGTGCAGCCATTGTGGGGGAGCCCACATTAGGTCTAACTGCGAGATTTGGCTTGCAGGTGGATCTCCTGAATGCTGCAACTGTATGCACGCCAAACTGGCCAAAGTCGACCACAACGCATTCAGCAATGAATGCGTGATCAGGAGAAAATGGGAGGCTTTGGCTAGGGCAACCGTAGCGTATTGCTAAGGTGGTCCCAGGCACACAACAAAAACCAGCAAGCGCGAAGGCCTACTTCATTGCCCAAGCAAACTTGCAAAGAAAGGCGCTCGCAACACAAGAAATAATGCTTGAGGCAAGTCGGACGAAGATGGCCTTCGCGCTAATCCAGGAGCCATACACCGGGGCCATAGGGAGGATGAAGGATTACCGGGGCACCAGGATCTTCCAGAGCGCCAATCAGGGAGACGGAACCGTCAAGGCGGCGATAGCGGTTTTTGATGAGGACCTCGACATTACCCAATATCCAGACTTGACCACCAACAACATCGTTGTGGTTAAGATTAGGACTAGTGCCTGGGAGATCCTGGCGGTATCCTTCTACTTTGAACCCGATTGTAGAGATCTAGCTTTTTACCTGGTGCAGCTGGAGAAGATCAAAAATTCGGTTGATGCTAGACTAATAGTGATCGGAGGCGACGGAAACGCCAAAAACCCATGGTGGGGATGCTCTAGAGCCAACAAAAAGGGTTTGGAATTGGCTGGAACCCTTGGAGACATGGGACTGGAGATCCTGAACCAGGGCGACACACCGACCTTCGATACGATTAGAGATGGGAAATCCTACAGAAGCATTGTGGACATAACGGCCTGCTCAATGGAGATGCTGGACTTGGTAGATGACTGGCAGGTTAACGAAGGCTTGGTGAGTTCAGACCACAACCCCATTACATTTAAAATTAGACTTAAAAAAGCCAAAGGGACAGACATAAAACGGACTACACGAATTTACAACAGTAAAAAAGCCAACTGGAGCCTTTTTCATGAGAAAATGGCCCAGTTGCTAAACGAAAATAACATTAACACAGACATAATACACAACATACACACACAACATGAAATAGAACTGGCAACAATCAAATACACAAACGTAATAACTCAGACATGCAACATTAGTATACCAAAGAAAAAAACACTTACCAAAATTTCCTTTCCGTGGTGGTCTGAAGAACTCGCCAAGCTTAAGCAGGAAGTGGTCACCAAGAGGCGTAGGATCCGATGTGCAGCGCCGGTCCGCAGAGCTAAAGTTGTAGGAGAGTACCTGGAAGCAAAACACAACTATGAGAATCAAGCAAAAAAGGCACAGGTAAATAGCTGGAAGGAGTTCTGTGGCAAACAGGAGAAAGAAGGGATGTGGGAGGGGATTTACCGGGTTATAGGGAGGACGTGCAAAAGACAGGAAGACCTACCGCTACATAAGGATGGTAGGACATTGGACCAAAAGGAATCTGTACAACTGCTGGCGGATACCTTCTACCCAGAGGACCTACGTGAAGAAGACAACGCAGACCATCAGCTCACAAGACTCAACGCAGACCAGGTAAATGAGACAGAACATGATGAGAACTATGATCCTCCATTTACCCTGGAGGAGCTGATGGTCGCTATAAATGATTTCAACCCAAAGAAGGCACCTGGAGCGGATGGTTTAACGGCGGACGTTTGCAAACATGCCATCACTCAAGAACCCGGAACTTTCCTAACCTTGGTAAACAAATGTCTGGAAAAGGGTCATTTTCCAGACATTTGGAAAGAAGCTACGGTAGTAGTGTTACGAAAACCTGGTAAGGACAATTATTATGACCCTAAATCCTACAGGCCCATCGGACTACTACCGGTGCTAGGAAAGGTTCTTGAGAAGATGATAGTTTGCAGACTCAAGTGGCACATCATCCCGGGAATGAGCCAAAATCAATATGGCTTCGTGCCCAGAAAAAGCACGGAGGACTCCCTCTATGTCCTGATTCAACATATACGCGAAAAGCTGAGACAGAAAAAAATTATAACAATGATATCATTGGACATAGAGGGAGCCTTTGACAGTGCCTGGTGGCCAGCGATAAGGGTGAGACTGGCAGAAGAAAAGTGTCCCATAAACATCCGCAGAATCCTGGATAGTTACCTAAAGAACAGGAGAGTCCAGGTAAGGTATGCAGGAGAGGAGTGCCGGAGGCAGACTACCAAGGGGTGCGTCCAAGGCTCCATTGGAGGTCCCATCCTCTGGAACCTTCTCCTGGACCCCCTCCTCAAAGGACTAGAATCCAGAGGAGACTATTGCCAGGCTTTTGCGGACGATGTAGTCCTGGTGTTTGACGGAAACACGGCGGTGGAGGTCGAGCGTCAAGCCAACGCGGCTCTCGCATATGTGCAGGAGTGGGGTATTAGGAACAAGTTAAAATTCGCACCACAAAAAACCAATGCTCTGCTTATCACAAATAAGCTTAAATACGATACACCACTCCTGCGCATGGGCGGAACGAACATAGCATACACGGAAGACGTCAAGCTCTTGGGACTGATTATAGACAGAAAGCTGACATTCAACAAGCACGCGGCATATGCCTGCAAAAAAGCGTTGAACGTCTATAAACAGATCTCAAGGGCGGCCAAAATCGGCTGGGGGCTTCACCCAGATATTATTCGGACGATTTACACTGCCGTGGTCGAACCCATCATCCTATACGCTGCTAGTGTTTGGGCACCGGCTTCGACCAAAATCTGCGTTCGAAAGAAGCTCAACGTGGTGCAGCGCGGCTTCGCTCAAAAATTATGTCGAGCGTATCGCACGGTTTCGCTCCATGCGGCACTGGTTCTGGCAGGGATACTTCCTCTTGATCTGCGGTTGCAGGAAGCTGCGTCCCTGTACAAAGTCAAAAAGGGAGTTTCCAGTCCGGGACAAGGTGCGGAGGAAGTTGAAATGATGGTGGATCACGCAGATGTGCCACATCCAGCCGAACGGATGGCCCTAGAGTTCCATAGCCTGGTAGACCGAGAACTTGTGGAAACACAAAGCACGCACGCAGTACAAATTTATACAGACGGAAGTAAGATTGAAGGGAAAGTAGGTGCAGCCCTCTCTATTTGGAGAAATGGAAGAGAGACAAAAACCCGCAAAATCAAACTTTCGTCTTACTGTACGGTGTACCAGGCTGAACTGCTGGCCATCTGTGAGGCAACGAAAGAAATCCTGCGTAGCTCCGAACAAAGTTTCGGCATATTTAGTGATTCCAGGTCAGCCCTGGACACTATGTGCAACCAGGGATCTCTCCATCCTATTGCCCACGAAGCAAGACAAAACATAAAGCTCTGCAAAAGACAAAATAAAGGCGTAAGTCTCTTCTGGGTCAAGGCCCATGCCGGATTGGTAGGTAACGAAAGGGCAGATCAGCTAGCGAAGGATGCCGCGCTCACCCTAAAGACAAAACCAAACTACGACCTTTGCCCGGTTTCATCTCTCAAGCGACAAATTCGCTTGAAAACTCTTGAGAGATGGAACCGGAGATACAAGGAAGGGGAGACGGCATCCATGACAAAGATTTTCTTTCCGGACGCGGACAAGGCTTATAGGATTGTCAGAAAAATTGAGCCAACAAATATTACCACCCAGGTAATGACGGGGCATGGTGGGTTCTCGGCGTACCTCACAAGGTTTAAGCGCAAGGAGAACCCATCATGCATATGTGAACCTGGGGTGGACGAAACAGCCACGCACGTCCTTTTTAATTGCCCTGTATTCGGAATTGAGCGCTTTGAGGTCGAACAGCTAATGGACTTTGAATTGAAGCCAGATAATATGAAACTGATAATGTTAAAGAAAAATTGTAGAGAAATATTCTTTGTATATTGTAATAAAATAATGAATAGAGTTATAATTAGAAATAAATAGTCAAGTAAATTATGCTTAGTATGTATTTTGAATAATAGGTATTTTTAAGCATAGAGAAAAATGTGTATAACAAATGTTAAGGAATAAGATAGTTGAGATATGAATTTTATAAGTTTATTAGTAAATAAGCTATAAAATTGTAAATAATGTTAGTTAAAAAATTTTATTCTTTGTGAGGCATTTTGGGTTGCAGCCTGAAAAAATGGAAGAGTTTTCAGGCTGCAACTCTATTTGTCAGATGTAATAAAGGCATGATTTGTAAACGTGTAATACGTTGAAGAGCCATACTTGTATCTATAAGAATATAAAGAATAATAATAAAATTAGGTTATGCCCCACGAGGGCCATGTGAAAAAATTAATACCAGCCCGTAAGTCGATAGGAATAGCAAATAAGGTCTCTGAATAAATATCAGAGGGTCGCCGACGGCCAGATTAGTGATGCTGGCAAAAAAAAAAAAAAAAAAAAAAAAAAAAAAAAAAAAAAAAAAAAAAAAAAAAAAAAAACCTAACCTAACCTAACCTAACCTAACCTAACCTAACCTAACCTAACCTAACCTAACCTAACCTAACCTAACCTAACCTAACCTAACCTAACCTAACCTAACCTTTTTTTTTTTTTTTTTTTTTTTTAATGCGGAGAATGCGTTTAAGCACCATAGCCTCGTTAGGGGACGAGGCCGTGTGTGGGACTCGACCTGTCCTAGCGACAGGTAATACCCACTAAACTCCGCAGTGACCCGCTTTCGCCGTGTGGTGGTGTCATGGGAAACTGGCCTTAGCCTTAACTACCACAACACCACCGGCGATGGCCCCTTTGCAGGGGCCCTACTGGCCACCCAGTGTTACTGGGGGGCTGGCGGGAACAGCTGGGGTCACCAAGCTGTTCCCGCCATTCGACGGGGATGGGGGCCTGTGCAAAGGAGGCTGGTTGAACGCCCCTGCGTTCCCAGCCCCCAAGCCCCCATCTGAGGGAGGAATATTGCGGATGTAGGTCCGCCTATTCCTCCCTCTTCTCCGTCTTCGGAGCGTCGGAGCGAGGGGATCCGCTTCTCGCTCGCGCTCCGCGGCTTCCTTTTGTGAGACGACCTGCTCACAGAAGGAGGCGACCGCTTCCCAGGACCTTTCGCTTCCGATCATGGCTGCAACAACGCTCGGAAGCGAAAGGTCCTGGCCGACGACCGCAGTGAGGTCACGGCGTTGCTCCTCCCAGCCTGTACAGACTGAGAGAGTGTGCTGCGCCGTGTCCTCGGTCGCGCCACAGTGGTGGCACGACGCGGTCTCCTCACGCCCGATTCGGCACAGGTATGAACCGAAGCAACCGTGCCCGGTTAATACCTGCGCCAGACGGTATGTGAGGAACCCGTGCGGTCGTTCTGCCCACAGGTCCGCCACCGGTCCGATGGCGTCCAGCGTGTGGCGGCCGAACGGCGCGCGAGCCATATCCTCTTTCCAGTGGAGGATCATGGTCTCGCGCGCTTCGCGCCTGGCGGCATTACGCTCCTCAGGTAGGGCGGGGCGCTCCTCGAGCGCCCTTCTGTCCGCCGTCCAGTGGTAGACGGTGAACAGTACCCCAGCCTCCAAATCCCAGGGGGGGGTCCCTGCGAGAGAGCACGCCGCAGCGTGCCCTACGGTTCGATAGGCTCTCCCGATGCGCTGTGCAATGGCCCGTTGGGGCCTGCGCAGGAGGGCCGTGTTTTCCCCCCTGTGGAGGGAGTCCGCCCAGATGGGGGCACCGTATAGCGCCATGCTCTTCAGCACCCCCGCGTAAAGTCGCCGGCACTTTGCCCGCGGCCCTCCCAGGTTCGGCAGAAGCCGGCCAAAGGCGTTTGCCGCCTTGAGGAGGCGTGGCGCCTGTGCGCTGAAATGCGGGCCGAAGGCCCACTTCCCGTCCAGTGTGAGGCCCAGATACTTCATCTGGGACCTCACTTGGACCCTCATGCCGTCCACGATGATGTGTGGATCGGGGGGGGCGCGTTGTCGAGGCCCTGGGAAAAATAGGGCCTCCGTTTTCTCCAGCGCCACGGTGAGTCCGAGGCGCTGGATTCTGCCGGCAACTAGCGTGCCGCCGACAGATGCCAGCCGCGCCGCTATTTCGAATGTCCTCCCCCGAGCAGTGATCAGAGTGTCATCCGCATAGCAGATGACACTCATGCCCGAGAGGAGGACGCCCCGAAGGAGCCAGTCAAAACCGAGGTTCCACAGGAGTGGGCCAAGAACGGACCCCTGCGGAACCCCGGTTGCCACCATTTGCCGCCCTAGGCGCCGATTTTTATCGGTCCACAGGATCTCCCGACCGCGCAAGTAGTCGGCCAGGAGATCCTGCAGGTATGGAGGCACTCGGTGGAACCTGAGTGCCTCCAGGACAACGGAGTGGGGGAGGGAATTAAACGCGTTGGCTATATCGAACGATATAGCCAACACTCCCTCGCCCTGCTCCTTGGCCTCCGCCGTGAGGCTCTTTAGCCTCTGAAGGGCGTCTATCGTCGACCGGCCTGCCCGGAACCCGAACTGGGCGTCGGACAGATTTGGGGCGGTCGACGACAGTAGGTGCGCCTGGAGTCGGGAGGAAATGACTCTTTCAAAGAGTTTTCCTACCTCATCCAGGAGCACGATAGGGCGGTACCCACGGGGTGAGTCCGCCGGACGCCCTTCCTTACGAAGGAGGCACAAGAGCCCCTCCTTCCACGGTTTCGGGAACCTCCCTGCGACAAGGCACCGGGAGAAAAGGTCCCGAAGCCGGTCCCCCAGATGGCGAAGGCCGACGAGGAGAGCCCGCGCTGGCACACCGTCCGGTCCCGGGGCCGTCTTTTTGGCGCGGAGGCATAGTGCCGCCGTGCCAAGCTCCACCTCCGATACGGGCTCAACTCCCTCATCAGGGGAGCCCGTCTCCGCGGGGGGATTCATTCTGGGCGGGGTGAAGTGGGGGTTAGTGCCCGGGAACAGAACCCGGACCACCCCGCTCAGGAGATCCGGTTGAAGGGTCTCCGTGAGGGGGGGGCCGATGGCGCGCAGCTTGTTGCGCGCCATCTTGTACGGCCTCCCCCACGGGTCGTTGTCGAGACCCTTCAGCATTTCTTCTCGCGCGCTGTCTTTGGCCGCTCCAATGGCGGCCTTGAGCGCGCTCTGCGCCCCTCTGTACACCGCATACAACGCGTCTTCGGACACGAGGTCGCGGTGCCGACGACGGCGGCTGCGCGTGTGTGCGCGTTTTGCCGCGACGCACCCCGCCCGTAAGCTGGCGATCTCCTCAGACCACCAGTACACTGCGCGACGGGGGGGGGGCCGGCGGGACCGAGGCATGCTTGAGTTGCACACCTCGGTAAGGGCGTCTCGCATATGCGAGGCTGCGATATCCACATCAGGACTGGCAGGGGGACCTAGCCAGTCCTGGACCAGTGCGGCCTCGCTCGCCATCCCCCGATCAAATCGGGTCAGAGCCCATCGGGGGAATACCGCCAACCCCTGAGGGGCGCTTTGGGGGTGCCGGTTGGAGATCCCTATCCGAATGTACCGGTGGTCGGACAGGGTCTCTACCAGCTCGACCTGCCATGTGTCCACTGTGGCGGCTAGTGCAGGTGTGGCGAACGACAGGTCCACCACGGACCCTCCCTGCTGCCGCACACATGTGTGGACTGCCCCCCTGTTGAGGAGGGACAGGCCGGCCGACGTCGCCCACAAATCCACCGAGTGGCCGCGCATGTCGGTGGCCGGGTTGCCCCATGCCACCGACTTGGCGTTGAAGTCGCCGAGCAGCAGAACCTGTCTCGGCGACACCCGCTGTACCACCCCTGACAGGACGTCTAAAAAGGCGTCAAAATCTGCCAGGGGACGGTTGGGGGAGAAGTATATCCCAACAAGGGCGATCTCCCCCCACGCTGCGGCCACATATCCGTGTCCCCTCTCCAATACCGAGAGGGGGGTGGAATTTGTGCTCTGCCGTACAGGGACGATCGCGACCACGTCGTCCCTATCCCCGATCCAATTTTCGGGGATATGGTACGGCTCGGCGACAACCGCCGCGCCGGCACCCCACTCGGCCAGGGTCTGCAGGAGCAGATCCTGGGCCGCCCGGCAATGATTAAGGTTGCCCTGGACCACTACCCTATGGGACATTATGTTTCCATGGAAGTGGTCCCCTCAGGCGCCGGGCTAGCCTCGGCGGTCGGTTTTGCAGGCCGGGTCTGGGCCTGCACTTTGCCCTTCTTAGGGGGGGGATGACAGCTCTTCCCCCCCATCTTGTGGTTGGCGGGCTTTGCGCTCGCCGCGCATACGCTGCAGTGCGGCGTGGCAGAGCAGGAGGCCGATTTATGGCCTTCCTGACCGCAGCGAAAGCACGTCTCGCCCCGCTCCACCTCGGAGGGGCAGCGCGCACGGGTGTGGCCGGTGCCGAGGCACTTATAGCAGCGCATCGGCCCGCTCTCTGCTGCCCGGACCACCGCCGAGCTCAGTCCCACCAGGAGTCGCCCTTTCGCAAGGGCGGCTCTCGCCGCCAGGACAGGGCATTCAATATTGATTGAGCCCATGCCTCCTTGCCGGCGAACTATCTTGCCGGCTCTTATCGACTCCGGCGCGCAGCCTCCGGCCAGCGCCACCGCAGTAACGACGACGTCAGTGGTGGACACTGAGTCGTCCAGGCCCGACACAATTAGGGACGCCGTCTTCGTTGGCCTGGAGACCACAGCGAAGCCGGCGACTGCCTCCCGCAGACGCCCCGCAAAGGCCTCCGCATTGGCCTCCTTACTTGCCCCTGGGAACTCGAATATGCGAGCCCCAGTCGCCGTTTGGCGGCAGGTGACCTTGGTGATGCCCATTTCCACGGGCTTCACCGATCTGGTGGCCTTCTCCAGCACCGACTCGTAGGTCTCCCCCTTTTTTGCGGCTTCGGGCGTGATCGTGACAACGACCGCCGCAGTTTTAGGGGGAGGGGGGAGTTTTGGGGAGGCCTTTTTGGGGGCTTTCCCGGTCTTCTTGGGCGCCGGTTTGGGCGCCTTGGGGGCTAAGGAGGGGGGGGCCTTCGCCCTCCTATCCCGGTTCCTCTTTGGCTTCTTCTTGGCCACCGTCGTCCAACCTTGGTTGGCGGCGGTGGTCGAGGGGAGCAAAGGATCCACATAAGTGGGCTCCGACGAAGGGCCGGGAACCGGCCTCGAGGCGGGGGTGGGGCGGTAGGAGGACGGCGACGCTCCTGGGGCCTTGGCTCCCTCGCTCGACTTGGCGGCAGCGGCTGGCGCAGGCATGGCCGACCCTGAGGCCTTTGCCGCTTTGGCAGCATATGTGGCCGTCGACTTGGGGGCAGATGGAGTTGCCCCCAAGGGCTTGGTGCCTTTGCCCTTGGGCTTGGGCACCTGTGGCACCGCAAATACTGCTACCTCCTCCGCGGCAGCAGCCTCCCTCTTTTTGTCCGCCGCAAGGGGTGGACGGACCTGCTTCTGCTTCACCGGCAGGAGCCGGTCCTCTAGGCCGGATATGATAGCCCGGGTGAAAACCCGCTCCTCCTGGGCTATCTGTCGGAGAGCGTCCATGATGTCCGCCGGGAGGGCGGAGGTCTCCATCCTCACCTCGGGTGCGGGTGCCGGGGCGGGAGCGGGGCGGACCGAATCCTCAGCCGCCTCTCTACGAAGACGCTCATTCTCTCGCTGCAGACGGTCGATAGTCGCCTGCAGCCGTCCTGTCTCGTCAGAGGTCGAGCGCCTCCCGAGTTCCTCCACTATCTCCTTAAGGGAGTGGGCACGACTTTTTAGGGCCTTTTGTAGAGTGCCCTTCAGGTTCGACGACTTGGCGGCGATTGTGGCGATCTCCGCCGTGTCCTCGATGGCCATGCGCTCCAGCTGAGCTACGGTTTTAACCGCATGGTCGGAGAGGGGCACGCCATATCCCACCCTGTTGCGGATGGCGCTGGCCTCGCGTTCGCGCGCCGCGAACCTCTCCTCTAGCTCTAGTTCGAGCGCCTCCTTCTTCTGGCGGTTCAACTCTTGCTGAGCCGCCGCCAGGCCGACGTGATGCCCCGTGGTGGGTTTGCATCCCCGTTTCGCCGCTCCTTTCCCTTTCGCGGAGGGGGTATCAGAGCCCGAACCAGAGCTCGCCTCTGTCCCCTTCCGTTTGAGGTATTTGGAGCGGCCGTGCTCCACCTCGGGTGTTTCCGCGTCGGAATCGCCCAGATCCTCAGGACGGAAAAACAAGCTTCCGCTATGCGGCGGCGCCGGAGCGCGCGCCCTCTCTTTGCCGGGGGTCACCGGCTCGGATTCAGAGTCGGATTGGCTCCGCGATCTGACCGACCGCGACACTGAAGTGTCGTCAACACGCGACCGAGTACGAGCCGCGAGGCGTAATGTGAGGCGGGAAGTTCGCCTCCTGTCTTCCAAGTCTGGATCCTCTGATCCACGGGATGGAGTCCGTCTGGATTCCGTGTCCGACATGGTAGCAGGCGATCGGAAGCAGATGAGAACAACGCTAGGGAGCAAAGGCTCGACCACGCTAATTGTTCTCAAACTGAAACTGACCACTTGGCAAACCTTAGCCCAAAAGGCAAGAGAAGTTCTTGCTTGTTCTTGCCACACTTTTTGCTCTTTTTCCCTCAACCTAACCTCAACCTAACCTAACCTAACCTAACCTAACCTAACCTAACCTAACCTAACCTAACCTAACCTAACCTAACCTAACCTAACCTAACCTAACCTAACCTAACCTAACCTAACCTAACCTAACCTAACCTAACCTAACCTAACCTAACCTAACCTAACCTAACCTAACCTAACCTAACCTAACCTAACCTAACCTAACCTAACCTAACCTAACCTAACCTAACCTAACCTAACCTAACCTAACCTAACCTAACCTAACCTAACCTAACCTAACCTAACCTAACCTAACCTAACCTAACCTAACCTAACCTAACCTAACCTAACCTAACCTAACCTAACCTAACCTAACCTAACCTAACCTAACCTAACCTAACCTAACCTAACCTAACCTAACCTAACCTAACCTAACCTAACCTAACCTAACCTAACCTAACCTAACCTAACCTAACCTAACCTAACCTAACCTAACCTAACCTAACCTAACCTAACCTAACCTAACCTAACCTGAAGAAGGCACCTGGGTCAGACGGATTTACAGCAGACATCTGCCTCCACGCTATACAGAACGACCCGGAGGCCTTCCGATCGATCGCAAACAAGTGCTTGGAGATCGGATGCTTCCCAAAACCCTGGAAGGAGGCGACAGTGGTGGTGCTTCGAAAACCAGGGAAGAAAGACTACCAGAATCCCAAGTCTTACAGACCTATAGGCTTGCTCCCGGTTCTGGGAAAAGTTCTGGAAAAGCTGCTCATGGGCAGAATAAAGTGGCGCATTCTACCTAGGCTCAGTACTCGCCAGTACGGATTCATGCCCCAGAGAAGCACCGAAGACGCCCTCTATGCCCTGATAGGATACATCCGTAATAAGCTTCGTCAGAAGAAAATTACGACTGTGGTCTCCCTGGACATAGAGGGAGCATTTGATAGCGCATGGTGGCCCGCAATACGAGTCCGACTGGCTGAGGAAGGCTGCCCAACAAATATTAGGAAGATGGTGGATAGCTACCTAAAAGATAGGATAGTCAAAGTGAGATATGCAGGCGAAGAAATAACCAGAAACACTGAAAAGGGATGCGTTCAGGGATCAATAGGTGGCCCAATTTTGTGGAATTTACTTATCGATCCACTCCTCAAGATGCTACACGAGAACGGTCACCACTGCCAAGCATTCGCAGATGACGTGGTCTTGGTTTTTGATGGAGACACCGGCACAGAGATCCAGGGACGCGCCAATGCCGCTCTCGCCCAGGTTCGGGAATGGGGTATTAAAAACAAGCTGAAGTTTGCTCCACACAAAACGAACGCGATGGTAGTAACAAAGAAGCTGAAGTTTGATACCCCACGCCTGGCTATGGGCGGGATCGACATTGTCATGTCCAAGGAAATCACGGTCCTGGGGCTAGTGATAGATGAAAAGCTGACCTTCAATCAGCATGCCGCTAAAGTATGCCGAAAGGCACAAAACATCTACAAGCATCTATCAAAAGCCGCCAGGATCAGCTGGGGTCTTCACCCAGAGGTCATAAGGACAATATATACAGCGGTGGTAGAGCCAATAATATTGTATGCGTCTAGCGCTTGGGCACCAGCCGCGAAGAAGCTATGCGTTCAAAAGTTGTTGAACAACACGCAACGAGGATTCGTACAAAAGCTATGCCGTGCATATAGGACAGTCTCCCTAAACTCTGCACTAGTGCTGAGCGGTATACTACCTCTCGACCTCAGAATACAGGAGGCAGCCGCCCTGTATGAGGCTCGGAGAGGTGTCATCCAACCAGCACTAGCAGACAGAGAAGTGGAGAAAATGACGGCATATGCTGCACAACCTCACCCCGCAAAACATATGGTCCTGGAATTCGAATGCCTGGAAAACCAAGAGCAAGTGGACATCCACAGCGATTACGCAGTCCGGATGTTCACAGACGGTAGTAAGCTTGAGGGAAAAGTCGGAGCCGCATTGTCCATATGGACAAATGGGGCCGAGACAAAAACCCTCAAGCTGAAGCTTTCGTCTTACTGCTCGGTCTACCAGGCTGAATTGCTGGCCATATGGAAGGCGACTGAGGAGATCTGTAAAAGTACAGAGACCAGTTACGCAATCTACAGCGATTCAAAGTCTTCGCTCCAGACTGTAACAAATCGCGGCTCTACCCACCCACTGTCAGCAAAGATCCGAAAAAACCTGGAAAAATGCAAAGATCAGAATAAAGCAGTAGCATTATTCTGGATCAAAGCACACGCCGGACTCATCGGAAATGAGCGAGCGGATATGCTGGCAAAGCAGGCAGCTCTACACCTTAAAACCAGGCCCGACTATGACCAGTGCCCCGCTTCCCACGTCAAGCGACAGATACGTCAGGATACGCTGGGCGTATGGGACCAACGGTATAAATCGGCTGAGACTGGGAAAGTCACAAAAATGTTTTTTCCAGACGTAATAGAGGCCTATAAGATTGTAAAACGGATTAAAATAAACAGCATTCTGACTCAAATCATGACGGGGCATGGTGGGTTCTCAGAATACTTGAGCCGCTTCAAGTGTAAAGAGAGCCCATCATGCTTCTGCGAACCTGAAAAGGAGCAAACAGTACAACACATCCTATTTGAATGCCCGGCTTTTGGTTTACGCAGATATGAAGCAGAACAATGTCTAGATCTGAAATTGGAACCCAAAAATGTTGTTTCGCTAGTTAAGTCTAAAAACACTAGAGATAAG
Source organism: Venusia cambrica (assembly GCA_951394065.1). Lineage (NCBI taxonomy): Eukaryota > Metazoa > Arthropoda > Insecta > Lepidoptera > Geometridae > Venusia > Venusia cambrica. The sequence continues at coordinate 14,618,923 of OX596043.1, read as the reverse complement.
TTTCTAAGTTTTTGTATTGAAATAGCCAGTAGAGTAATAAAATTAAATAAATAGTATAAGCAAACTATGATGAGTGTATATTTAAATATATATATAACATGCATAGACGATTTAAATATGTTGAAATATTTTATAGAGCAGATATTATGCACAAAACTTTAGACTGAAGTTAATGATATGATGCCTCTTCCCTTAAATTGTAATGTGTAAGTAACCTGTATAATATGAGTAAGTAAAATGTATAAATAGTATGTAAGATAGAGTGGAGTTGCGGCTGGGAAAAGCCGATAAGCTTTCAGGTTGCAACTCGACTTTGTCAAAGACAAGGCATGCTCCCTGAATGGGTCTCTTTTAAAAATTTTAATGTCATAATTGTGTAATTCGCTTTAACCTATATCATAGATTGTAATTTAAAAATTGTATATGTTAGAATTTGTAAGATAAAGTAGAGTTGCAGCTTTAAAAAGTCGAAGAGTTTTCAGGCTGCAACTCTACCTTGTCAAAGAATAGACATGTGTGCAGTGTCATAAATTGTCAAATGATGTAACGCCTGATTTACTAGAATAGCCTAGTAGAGCAAGGCCCGACAATATATGGCAACGCGTCTAAACAATGAAGTCTAAGTTAGTAAATGTAAAAGTAGAAATAGAAACGTAGCATTAAAACTTTTAATAAAGGATAGGAAAAAGACTCTGACATCTAAAGTCAGAGGGTCGCCGACGGCCGGGTTAGTGATACCGGCAAAAAAAAAAAAAAAAACCTAACCATATACGAAATACAAATTGACATTTTATCATACCACCAACTCGCCAGTTGGTAGTGTGTTTTATGTTATAGTTGAGATATTAACGTTGTTGCGCGACTCGCCCGTCGTGTCAACTTAAATTTCCTTTCTCGCCCGAGAGGAGATTGTTAGTAAAAATTTTTGTATAATGAATCCCTTCAAAATTAGTCTTCATAAAGACATTGGTCTTTTGGATGCCGGTAAGTTTTGTATAGTAAATGGAATTTTTTTTGTGGCTAACGGGTATTGTTACCTGTGGTTTTTTTACGATGCGAACGTTTCGGTCGCTGATTTACTTTTTTATGCTTTGACCTTGGGTCCCTTCCCAAAATTAAGAACAGTAACAGATTTGCTCACGAAGTATTATACTGCGACAGACACAATTCGTGTGCCACTTATGAGTGGTGTAGGATCGACTATAGTGCATGTTCATCATGGTTCACCAAAGACATTGAATTTTGTTAGGTTTTTTGAAATGTACAGACATCTCGGTTATCGAGTAGGTGGGGATAACATAATCCCCGTCAGTGTATTATCTACAGTGTGTAAAAAGACCGGATTAGATTATAATGCCGAGGTGGCCAAGTTAGTAAGTAGAGACCTCGTGAACCCAGAGAGCGTCCTCAGTGAAGCCCTGAGGGGCGCTATTGTTAATGAAGCCAAGAAACTTGTCGACCCCAGTAATAAAGAGGATAAATTGGTAATTGTCTACAAGAACACTCCAGAGGCTGAGGCTCTGATGATAGAGACGTTTCCTGAATTGGATCTTAACTTCACGCATAAGGTGGTTCATCCACACGCGACGGCGGCGTCTATCAGGTTGATTGAGGACGCGATAAATGTTCTGACACTTAGACTGCGTGTTAATGACCAGTTGCCCTTTGGGTATGATGTGTGGATAAAAGATTCTGGAGGTGATCCGTATAAACAGATGCTCAGAGGTCGAGAACTCTTCCATTCTTGTGTGCCGATTCTTTCGGTTTATGATCAACAACGACACGCCACTCGAGCCGAGAGTATCGCGAAATTTGTACCCACCTCTTCGCGACAGAAAAGATGTGTGAGGATTTATAATAACGACATTATGGAGGGTACGTGTAGGTTTTCTTGTTATTCTCCTTCTGAGAATTGTACTGTTAAGGCCGTGGCTATGATTTTCACTCAGTCCACTTACGATCGTACTGGTCAACAGATCGCTGATGCTATGACCGCTGCGAACGCTACTACAGCTACTGGTTCGTTCATATTCGATCCGATGATGCTAACTGAAGTGTCAGGTGAAATAAAACCACTCGGTGCTAGATGGCGAGTTTACGATCTTGACGGGGTGAAGAGAATACGCATGAGTTTTTTGGGTGATAATTCTTGGAGTTATGACCACTCGATGATGACATATATAGAATTGGTTATGAAACCAGTAATATTTGATCATACGGGACAACCGTACTTTGTGAATATCGTGTCCTTCCGATGTAATATTATGTTTTTTAAATTGACGAAATGCGCATCACGCAGATTGTTACCAGGGAAGATCGACCACTGCATATGGTTCGATCATTTGGATTTCGTGGCGGTACAGGGTTACACGTGGGAGCCCGAAGGTTATGACAAGCCGTCAAATCATATGCGTCTGGTCACTTTTATAGCACCGAAGAAATTGGTTAGTGACGTTACCAATTATGCCCTTGGTCTGGATGGGAAGAGTTTCAATCCAAAAGCTGTCGAAAATGCGTTGAAATCTTTCTCTTCCCGCGTCGTTGGTACGAAGGCTATTTGCGAGTATTCCTATACTCTGTCTCCTGAGCGAAAAATCTTGTTAGCCGCGGTGATATTTATTCACTGTTTCGTAGTGCGGTTTAACATCTCTCGTGCTACTACTGAGATAACGAATGAGATACAAGCTGTTCGTGAGCAGAAGGGTATTGATGCTTCCCAGATGTTGTCGACCTTATGGGATAGGATAACGAGGAGGTCACCGGCCTCTAATGAAAAAACCGACAATGCCCTGTTTCCGGGTATAAAGGTCTGTAATCCTGGTAATGTACCGCTTGAGGGTGCCGCCCCATTGAACCATGGTTACGGGTTTTGGTCGAAATTTGTTAGTAAATTGTTTGAGTGGTCTACCACACCTACAAATTATTGTGTAGCTATAACTGATGCCGTTAGGTTTATAGAGATAAGTACTTACATTGAGGGATCGTATGAAAACCTGCATACTGTGCACGAGAACTACATGCCAAATTTACAGGGAAGTGATCCGAATGACCCATTCAGACCATCGGTTTTGAGTGATGATGCTTGTGGGATACTTCCGTTAGAAAGCGAGGATGACGCAGATGCGAGTCTCGTTAGTGTTGTACCCGCTAATGGTTCGACTCCAGAAGTTAATATTAGTGTTGTATCTGCTGGGGTTCCAACGCGTAACATTAGTATCGTACCTGTAGAGGGAGTGATCCCTACTCCGTTGTCGGGTGAACGATTGACGGGAGGTTTAAATAGAAAGTTGGTTCCTTTAAAGTATTTGTTTGTCGGTACTGCTATTGCCGACGGTAATTGTCTTTTCGACTCCCTACGTCAGCTGATCGTTCCAGACGTGTCTGTGAATCGTCTGAAGGAAATGTTGTTGATTAGTCCTATGTTGAGTTCTTTACCAGCGATCGTGGTGACTGATGTAGTCAGAGTCCTTTCTTCGACGAACGCTTGGGGAGGTGAGACTGAAATTACCTTGGCGGCAAGGACGTTCAATGTGTGTATTGTTCTGTATTCGGATGAGTTGAACTACGCGGCGCGTGTTTACGAAGAACAGAACCCTATGACGATATACATAATGTTAAGAAATCAACATTTCACGCCGTTACACATTCTGATGGATATGGATAATACTAGTGATAAGACCGTCGAGGATAGGATCGTTGATTGCTCGCCTGAACATCAAAGTAAAATGACTAGTCAGATACTGGCAGAGTTGTCAATGTTCGATATGCCGGAGTGTCCTTCGGGTGGTTCTACGGAAACAATCGCTATTGCTGATAGTGAACCTGAGAGGTCGAGTGTCGAAAATTCTTTGATTATTGCCAATGTGATGTCGGGACTCGCAGGGATGGAGTCCGGTTTGTCGGGAGTTGTTGACACTGAGTGTGATGCGTCCGATTGTGTGGTGAATCCTGACGCGCAGTTTCTGGAAATAAGTGAGAGTGAATTTTTTGCTGCTGTGTCTTCTAAACCCAGTTCACGGAGTTCTATGATTGCTCTCAATGAGGTCGACGAGGATGTACCGGGAACATTCGCGGAAAAGATGAATCGGTTGTTGAACGTTTCGGATTCGTATTACGAGATAAGACCTTTGGTTGTTGAAGTATCATCTCGCGAAGAGGAGAAACACATGATCGAGGAGTTTGCTGTTGATGAACTCGTTTCACCTGAGTTGGTTGACGTCTACGACACTGTGTTAAAGGAAGAGGTTAACGCGTCCCTCACTACCGTGCGTCTTAAAAACCAGTCACTGATAGACGATATCGCTGAGCACATTTATGACAACGTCTACGAACCTATTGCAGGGAACGAGAACATTTTGTCGTTGAGTACAGACTATACTAAGACTACGGATGTGCCGGCGGTGGCCACTAGTAATCGGTTTTCGATTCTCGACACGAGTTCTTCGTCTTCCGAAACGAGTATGGACGCCACACATGATACGATAAGACCACTAGTTAGGCGTAAGCGGAGATCATCTATTAAACCAAAGAAGATGATGCGTATTAGTCCAGTTGATGTCATCGATATTGAAGCCGTCCCTATTGAAGAAGAAAAACTCGAAACAGGGAACGAAAAACCCAGTTCGATATTGAAAGGTTTTAGAAGATTCTTCTCTAGGGTGAAATCGCAACGTAGTAATGTACCGGGTGACTCGACACCAAAGAAGAACGTGGTGACAACTCTACCTGTGCCGAACGTGGGGAAGTTGAGTAGGAAGAGTAGGTTTAGGCAAATGATCAAGAAACCTCCCACAATTCAGGAAATTGCGGAGTGTACCAGACCACTCGGGTTACCCCTAGTGCCCAAAGAGGAGAAACCGGTCAAAAAGAAACTAAGTAAGACTCTTATTAAATTTAATAGTGTTTTGAAACCCATAAAAGAGTTGAAGGAATCACACGATGATCCAGACACTTCCACTATTTCTTCCGTAAAGTCAAAGCAGTTAGGTTCTACTGACACAATAAACGAGGCTTCACCATTTATCGATTTTTTGGATAGTTTACCTGTTCGTTCGAAGTTGGAGAAAGAAAATGTTAAGGTTGTCGTGACGTCGACTAAAGGTTTCAAAACCTGTATCAGACATGCGGTTCTTTCAAGTGGTAAATGTAGTGAAATCCTGAACGATAATGTAGTAATGGACTTTAGGGACATGAGTAGATTAACCGTTTTGTTGTTTTTGTTTTGTTTTTTTGTTTTGTCGAAGGCCACTTATTCTCAGGCTTACCGTTCTTTATCCTGTCCATTGAGTGTCGCTGCCAAGAGGATGATGTCAACCAGTAAGGAGAAGTTTTCTGTTTTTGATAGACTCACTAGTAGATGGTTGTTTAGGGGTGAGAATTCGGTCGACTACAAACACGCTTTCGATGGTGATTCTTTCGTGGATTTCGAGGAGATCACTGAATATAAGTGTTCGGCTGTTTCTAGTGATAGGTTATTATTGTGTGGTAGATACACCGTCTTGATGCAGGAGCCTAATTTGTTAAGGAGTACTGCTGCAGCCACTGCCCAGTATAAACATTTCGTCTTGCCGGTGATAGACATGATCGTTGGAGTTCCAGGTTGCGGAAAGACCACTTTTATCTTGAAAGAGCATCAGGACGGTGATTTAGTTTTGACCTCAACTGCCGAGGGTGCTGTCGATATTAGGGAGAGGTTGTGTAAATTGAAAGGTGGTTCCCAGGAGGATTATAAGCAGAATTATCGTACTATAGATTCATATTTATTGCATTGCAAGAAACAATACAAGGACGTCTGGATTGATGAAGCTTTAATGAAACATCCTGGTGAGCTCTTCCTGGTTTGCCTGTTTTCAAGGTGTAAGACTGTCCACCTCCTGGGTGATCCGAATCAGATCGGTTACATCAATAGAGTCGGTTCCGTTTCAATTCAGTATGGTAATTTCAAAAAATTTTTTAAACCCACTAGGATTTTGAATGTTTCTTACCGTTGTCCAGTCGATGTTATGGCTCTATTATCGCGAAATTATGAAGATACTATCAAATCCGCTTCCGCAGTCGAACGCAGTGTGAGGACGAAACATTTCACGTCGATAAAGAATGTTATTTTGGATAACGAGACTTTCAAATATCTCGTTTTTAAACAGTCGGAAAAGGAATTGCTGAAGAAGGCTGGATATAACGTTTCTACTATCCACGAGTTCCAGGGTAAGCAGGCGGCAGACATAATTATCGTTAGGACTTCTACAAAGATCAAAGAGGAAATATATAATTCAGCAGCTCACATGTTAGTAGCCATGAGTAGGCATACTAATTCGATGTTGTATGTAACACCCGTCACCGATAGTCTGAAGAAGTGGATTGATACCCCTCTCTCGAAGGGAGAATTAGAGAGTTGTAAAATTGACCTCCGAGGGGGTGCTATCGTGGGTTTAGTCAGGAGACCGACCTTATCAACTGAGTGTGAGCATGTACGATCATTGGTAAATAAAGTTATAGAGAGAGAAGACATAGTGTTCGACACAATAGAGACACCGGTGTTGGAGACACCACATTTGCGATACTATACTACAAGAAACCATTGTGATGCGGACGTCAACACTCTGATGTATTATCACGATTTAATTTTGCCGGGAAATTCCTACCATTACCATTATCTTGACACTCAGAACCTGCTTAACAATGAGATAGATATTGAGGTTGACGATATTATGATCACTGAAAGTAAATCCGTACCAAAGAAAGTGATCTACGATAAATTGAAACCCGTGTTAAAAACCATGATGCCGTCAGCTAGAAGACCGTCCCAATTGGAATCCATAATGGCCCTAAATAAACGTAATATGGCAGTCCCTGAACTCGATGGTTTGGTCGACGCTCATGCTCTAGGGGAGCGATTATTGACTCAGTTCTTTGCGTCGTATGTCGACCCTCAGAAGGAATGGTTGTTGAATGAATTCCTTGAGACGCCGATAACACCAAACGCCGAAGCTATTGAGAGCTGGTTACTCACGCAACCGCCGGCTGTTCGTAATCTAATTGACGGACCCGACACGCGTCTAGAGGATTGGTATTGGGCCTCGTATAAGTTCATGATCAAACCCACCGTCAAACCTACATTAGATTTAACTGCTCCCTATACTAATAACGCTTTACAAACAATAGCTTGTCAAGAGAAATATCATAATGCTATATTTTGCCCTATATTTCGTGAAATCGATAGAAGGATGGAGATGTTGTATATGGAAAAGTTTAAGGTATTCACGCGAACTAATAATTTAAAATTTCAAGAAGATATACAGAACATCATACCACCGTGGAAATTTGATGAACTAATCAGAACCGGAGCGGCTATGTTGGAGATCGACATATCTAAGTACGACAAGAGTCAGGGTTTAGCTACGTTAATATTTGACTGTCTAATGATGGAAAAGATGGGTCTGAAGAGATTCTTCACCTCCCTCTGGTTCGATTCTCACGTCAATACGACATTACAGGATAGAGAAAATGGAGTAAAGTATAGGGTCAACTACCAGAGGAAGTCGGGTGATGCCTCAACCTTCTGTCAGAATACTAGGTTTTTGATGGCCGTCGTGGCAACCATGTTCGATATGGATCGTGTCTACTTCGGAATGTTCGCCGGTGATGATAGTTGGTTGTTAACTGATGGAGAATTTAAAGACATGAATTCATGGTGCGCCACGTTATTAAATTTAGAATCAAAATTTTTTAAATATACTAGGTCGATATATTTTTGCTCAAAATATTTCGTACATGACGGTAACAGTTGGTATATAATTCCTGATCCAGTGAAATTGTTGGTTAAGTTAGGTCGTAGTGATTTAGCAAATTTTGACCACGTTGAGGAGTATAGGACATCATTGATTGACCTCACTTCAGTTTATGACTGTGGTGACATCACTGATATGTTGTCTGTGGCTATAGCGGAGAGGTACAGTGTGAGTTTTAATGTTGACGTGCTGCTGGGTACAATGCGTAACACGATATTGTCTCGTGATCGGTTCTCTGAATTGTAAATCCGCGAAAACCTAGAAAAGTGTAGAGAACAGAACAAGACTGTTGCACTTTTCTGGGTTAAGGCCCACGCTGGCTTAATAGGAAACGAGCGCGCCGACGTGCTAGCAAAAGAGGCCGCGCTGAAGACGAAATCCAGACCACACTACGATGCCTGTCCTGTTTCGTCCGTCAAGCGACAGATCCGAGAAGGTACTCTTGACGGATGGAACAGGAGATACAAAGCCAGTGATAAAGCAGTCACCACCAAAATCTTTTTCCCAGACGCCATCAAAGCCTATAAAATTGTTAAAAAGATAACACCGACTGGAATCCTAACACAGATCATGACTGGGCACGGCGGGTTCTCAGAGTACTTAAACCGGTTTAAGTGCAAGGAGGACCCGTCTTGCCTATGTGAACATGGTACAAAACAAACGGTGGAGCACATTTTGTTCGAGTGCCCTGTATACGGTATAGAGAGATACAACGCTGAGCAACAATATAACCTAGATATAAAATTAGAAAATGTAAGCCACTATATGAGTAATAGAAACGTAAGAAATCTTTTCATATCATATTGTATAAAAATAGCAACTAAGGTTATAAAAAGGAACAAGGATGTATAAATATTGCTGTACTTATATCATATAGCATATAATGTAATTAGCAATAACAAAAATAGGTTAAGAAATAATTAGACAATAGGATACACTGTTTAAAATAAGACTCTAGATAGTAAAATTATTTTAGAATACAAAATAAGGGGGCATAACATGGTAAAACACAGCTTAACATAAACAGTTAGCAAACTGAATGTATCCCCAACAGGAGCATCCAGGGATTAAAAGCCAAGTTATGCCCACCACACTTACTTATAAGCCTACTTCAGCCATAATGGAGGCTCGAAAAACTAAATTAAATGTCCAGTAAATAAAATGTTGCTGAAACCCCCACCCCCTTCCCTCTTTTTCAGGCTGTAACTCTACTAAGTTAAAAACCTGTCAAAATGCTTATTGTATAACCTTAGATCTAAGAATGTTTATCCCTCTTCTAGTATAGTAGTTTATATAAGTCAGTAGTTAAAAAACATAATAAAAAAGAATAGAAATGACTCTGGCATCTGAGCCAGAGGGTCGCCTACGCCCGGATATTTAACGCCGGAAAAAAAAAAAAAAAAAACCTAACCTAACCTAACCTAACCTAACCATGCCTGGAAAACCAAGAGCAAGTGGACATCCACAGCGATTACGCAGTCCGGATGTTCACAGACGGCAGTAAGCCTCAAATGTAATTTACTTATCTAAAGAATTCTCTATCTTATATCCACTAAGATGGGTTTTCTGTACTGATTTAATGAATTCAACCAGTTCCTCGGAAGAGTATCTACTACAATCTGACACTAAATGTCTAGATAACAGTGTAATTTCTGTTGAAGGCTATTTTCTCAGGGCTGTGCCCTACTAAATATCCACATAGTTGGTTTTATTTGGTCTATAGACTTAAGGTTGGCTGAGTGAGCTTAAGTTTAGAACGCCTACCTTTTAATAGAAGGATTTATCTGGCTTTTAGGTAATAAAGGTTACAGTCTGCTTCTACACCTATCTTACCTCCGGAAGTGGGGATAAGTAATTGAATCCATTTATGGCTGGCCGGTTGAGCCTTTACTAAAGTCATAGGGAATAACCCAATGGAACCACAATTGCTTATTAATTATAGATGGTTGTTGACTAATACCTGGATTATCTAGAATATCTAGGGTGCTCAATATGGAATTCGGAAGGGTCTCAGATTGTGAGTCTCATTAGAGAAACAAAATATGCTATCACAGTTGCCTTTTACCTATTAGAAGTTAGTGGCCATTGAGCTGTTTTAATTAAAATGTTTTTAAAATCCCTGTTATTGTGTGTAGGGTTTGCAATATCCCCTTTTGGTATATTGTGAACCTGAGGCGAGTTTAGATGGGAAGCAAAAGGCTTTTAAACTACCTATAAGTTGGGATTATCCTAATCTAGCTGGTTCAAAGGCTGGCGACAGGGTGGTACAATAACAGGTAAATTAAAAATATCCAAATAATAAAACTAAAACTACAAATAATAATGGGTAGGAAGTTAATAAATATCCAAATACTAAAACTAAAACAAGAAATAATAAAAAGGTAGGAAGTTAATAAATATTACCAAATAATAAACTAAAATATAGAAATAAAAGATAAGTGGGAAGTTAATAAAATATATATAATCCAGTAGACAACTATTATATAAGAATGATTGAGGGGTAGGAAGTCCAAATAGTCCAGTCCCTATAGAATCTGAGGAAGCTACAATCACAACGATTAGTCCTATTTAAACCACTAGAATGATCACTGGCCACAATTATGATCAATAAGCAAATTAAGTAGGTAGGCAAGAAAAAAATTAGGTAGGCCCTCTACATAAATATCAGCAGTTCTACCTGCTGTAATGCAAAGGGCAGGTGAAAGAAAAAATAGTAGGTGGGTTGGGTGATTAGAGAGGGGGGGGGGGGGGGGTACAATTTGGGGTGCCGTAGTAACCAGGATGCGAATCTACGTTACTTAAGCTCGACTATAGGAACTAGGTTGTAATTAGAAGTGCGGGAAACCGCACAATTTGGCGCCGTATACGAAAAAGGACTGGACAATTTGACTAAGGTGAATTATGTACTAGAAAAAAACGTATTATCATTGGAGTAGATTAAAGGAACCTGGGGGTCGTAAGATTGATTAGGCAAGTTTACTAGGTAAAATCATATTATAATCAGGACAGTTAAGACTTATAAAGCCGGGGGGTCGTTAAGTAATCTAATTAGGCGAATTCTCACCAGGTAGAAAAAAATATTAACTTTGGGATTTGTAAAAACGGGGGTCGCTTTAAGCTATATACAATACTTTTGAAATACTAGATGTGTTTTATGAGTGTTGGTAATAGTTTGAACATAACAGCAAAAGTTAGAAATTTTATTGGTTACACAGTAGAAAAAGAAAGTGAAGTGAATCAATAATAGTACTGACAAAAGACTAAGTGATGGTGAGACCTAACAGGAAAAGGAAGGCACCCTCTAGGCTTATAGAAGAGGAAAGGGAGGGAACTCCCAATCTTAGAGAAGAGATGTCTGCACCTGCAGAAAGATCTTCACTTGAAAGGCAAGAACCACCACTAGAACCGGGGCCTTCTTCAACTCCAAAGCGAAGAAGGACCACAATTATGAAACGGAAGCCAGATATTGTGCAAGAATCAAAATTTATGTTCAGGAAGTTGAGTAGGGCAATGGGAAACCTGACTAAAAGATTGAACAATTTATGTGAGGAAGTAAAAGGAGCTAAATCCACAGTGAGTTGCGAAAATAATGTACAAGATAGCGAAGAAATAACCAATGTGTCTAGTGAGAGCACAATAGGAACCGGATCAAAAAAAGGCTTGCCATTACCAGAGCCAGATATAGAATTAACTACAAACCAGTGTAAAACCATCCAATATAACATAAGAAATGTAAACATTGAGAAACCAAAGTTTGGGAATAAAGCTGAGATCCATCCAGTAACGTTCCTGGAAGACCTAGAAACTTATTTGAGGAAGGCGTCGAGGGAAGGGCAAGAACTAGACTTAATACAAGATTGCCTCTTCGGTGATGCTAGGGATTGGGCAAGAATTTATAAGGGACGTTGGAAGGGATTAGCGGACTTCAAGATTGACTTTCTGAACACATTCTGGGGGGAACGAGAACAGAATGAATTAAGGCGGACTATAGTTCATGGTAGTTGGGATCGAAAGGAATCGTCTACCATGTTGGGGCATTTTTTGAAATTAACTGGTAAAGCTCAAATGTTAAATTTTAAATTCCCAGAAAACCAATTGATTTCTGATATAATCAGACATTATCCGAAATACGTGCAACAGGGCTGGTATACGTCTAAACTTAAAGATATGATTGAAACAGCTGAATTCCTGAGAAATATGGACGATATAGGCCGCCAAGAAGTTCAATTACCGTCGAATGCAGGAAAATATAAGGAACAAGTTAAGAGGAGGGACTTTCAACAAGTCTACCGCAAATGGCCAAGACCCAACGAAAATCAAAAACCGAGGGAACAAACGGAGGTGCACAATGCAGCAATAATAGCAGAACCTACTGTATCGATAAACTAGATGAAGCTAGGAACGCCAGAAGTTAGGAAATTAGTACAAGAAAATCTGCAGGAAGCAGGGATGAAACGTAGGGCTAAATGTAACGAAAAATTTAGATTGATACAGTACCAATTAGGAGATTTAGTGAAAATATCACAAAGAAATTCGAGGCTGTATATGAAGGGCCCTATATCATTGCGGGGAATCCATATCAAAATGTTTATATTTTAGTGGACCCTAAAACTAGGGAAGTTCGGGGCAAATTTAATACTATACATTTATCAAGGTATTATTTATAAAAAAAAAATGAAATGAGAAGGTATTTGAAGCTGAGTTGGGAAGTTTCAATGTATTATATTGAATTTAAGTTGATTGAAGATTGAAGAATAGTTTTTGTCAAAACTAGAAATGATTATATATTGGAAGTAAGATTTTAAGTTATTGTTTATTTTGTAATTGTATTAAATTAGAATTTGTTTGTTGATTTTAAATTGGAAGTAATATTTTAAGTTATTGTTTTCTTTGTAATTTGATTTGTGTTATTGTGCAAGTTAATTGTAGATTTGAAAAAAACTGAGAGTAGGAATTTGTCATGGATTTGTAATGTACTATTTGCAAAAATAATGGAATTACTAATTGTTTAAATGGATAAGTAGACCTAAGAATGAAATTGTTATTAGCATGTTTGTCTTAAATAAAAAAAAAAAAAGAATAAGGAGGATTGGGAGAAAGCTCATTTGATTAAACAGAATTTGTTTTGGATTCAAGTAAAGAATTTAGTGTAAGTTGACGAAACAATAATATTTATATGAATAATAATAATTATCAGTACATACATAACGAGAGGAGTGAATCTAAGACAGATTTAGTTTGGTCAAATGGAGGGGATGGTTTATGGTGGCTTTCTCATAAAAAAATAAAATATTTTTGGATCTTTCATTTGACATAGCATAGTAGAGTCGAGTGGAAATGGAGTGAATTATAATGGAAATATATTCCATGAGCACTGCAAGGGGTTGTGGCACTGAAGGATCGGAACTATGTACAAGTTTGACCTGAAGTTCCTAAGTGAACTGTATTCTAGATGTCAACGGTGGTTGATACCGATACGGCCTATTTTACCTAAATAGTCAGACTTAAAACTAAGCTTATTGCTAAGGCTTAAAACTATAATGCAGGTATCTTGACTCGGGAGTGTTGCTCAGCTAGATGATACGTGGATGTTCTGAAACAAATAAAAAAAAAAAAAGATTAGGTAAATGTCCATTACATGCCATAAGTTAGCATAAAGGAGTATGGTTTATGGTACTAAGATCTAATTCAAAAGACATATATAGACTTCAGCTAGGAAACAAAGTTGTAACTCAACAGTGTAGGTTAGGAACTAGCAAAGACTTATAAAAAAAAAAAAAAAAAGGTCCTATCATTTAGGAGCTGGGTGTCTTTCCAACAACCCTTTTATGTAGGTTGGGGTTATATTTAAACATAATTACCTTAATGAATTGTTGGTAGCAAATGGATTAACCGGTGGAAGTCCGTTGTCTCTGTCTACCCCTCTGAGAAGCATCTGTGAGTCGACGAACACACATACGGGTGTAGTGGAGAGCAGTTGTGACATCAAGTTCTGAAGGGTAGCATCAGGTACCACTGAAATATTGAATTGATATTCCATTAATCAACTTAGAGGCTAGACCGTACAAAAGATTTAGTAGGGTATTATGAGAATAATTAAAGAAATTTTGAATCCTAGTAACCAATCGGGGTTGTAGATGATAATAATAAAAAAAAAAAATATATTAATTTTTATAAATAAGTTTACATAGATTCTATTTTAGGTAAGTTTATTCTGGAAACTACAAAAAAAATAATAATAATTATAATTACCAATATACGCGGAGCAGCGCAGCATTATCCAAGGTCAACAGGAGGTGACCCCCCGTCAACCAGGGACGGGGGCACAGCCATTACCATCGCCTAGTCTGTATGCGAGGAACCATCGCATCAGGCAGGATCAACCAGGGGTGAATCTTTGCCAACCAGAGGTAGAGGTGCCACAGCAACCATCAGCAAGTGTCTGCACCAGGCAGCTCAGCGTGAGTCAACGTCAACCAGATACGGAGGCTTCGCGGCCGCACCAAGACACTGCTTCTCGTTATGAGGAAATTTTCCCTTTGCGAGAATCTTCGTCTCCATCAAGGGGAAGAAGTAAACTAGATCACTTAATAAGAAAGCAGATTATTAACTTCAAAGCGTTTGAAAGAACTGTAGTTCGGATAGACATAGGCAAGTTCGAAAACAAGTGGCAGTTCGAAAGCGCTCTGAAATCACTGGACAGCCGTTGGAGTGATATCGATAAGTTCCATTGGGAGATCGAAAGTGAGGACGGAGGCTGCGACAGCGCATACCAAGAAGATTTCTGCAAACACGAAAAAACGTACTGTGAGTTGACGGACAGCATCAATACCAAGATGTGGGCAGTAAAGCACCGCGAGAAGTCAGCTCCTCAGATAAATATTCCTGTTTTTAACGGGACCTACAACCATTGGGTCTCTTTTAAAGATTTGTTTAGTGAGGCAATCGATAAGAACCCGGCAATGTCCAACGCGCAAAAGATGCAGTTCTTAAAGAGTAAGGTGACCGGAGAGGCGGAGCGTCTGATACATCATCTGCAGATTAGCTCCGATAATTATCATGTATGTTGGGAAATTTTAAACCACCGCTATGAGAACAAGAAGCTTATTTTTACGTCTCATGTCAACATACTTCTTGGGGTCCCAAGCATGACACAACAGTCGATGCCGACGATAAAAAAGTTGCATGATGTGACGAAAGAAACCCTTCATGCAGTTAAGAACTTGGGCGTCGACGTCGATTCGTGGGATCCACTTTTAGTTCATCTTTTAGCACAAAAATTGGATAACGAGACCTTCAAAGAGTATGTAGAGTCTGTGAAAATGCCCAGAGAGCTGCCCTCTTTATAGGAGTTCCTGGCATTCTTAGAGATGAAATTTACAGCTTTGGAGGTATCCCGTCGCAAGCAAGAGCCGGTCGCTAACCAAAAAGCTACGCCTCAATCGTCAAAATCAAATTACCATTACCATAAGAAAAGTTTTCAACAAAACCATTTAGTGAGCAAAGAAAGCTCAAGGCCTAGTTCAAACGCATTTCACGTATCTAGGTCTCCAACCTGCGGAGTGTGCAATGCTGAGCATGGATTATGGCAGTGCCCTGATTTTCACAAGATGACTAATGAGCAAAAATTAAATACAATCAAGCATTTAGATTATTGTAAAAATTGCATGTGTCATCACAAAAAACCGTGTCAATCGTCCAAACGGTGCCGGGTTTGTTTAGGTCCACACAACAGTTTTTTACACGATGCCCTAGTTAATCAAGGTCCATCTCCGTCAGCAAGATCGAAGACGAACACGAGTGGCAAGGAAATGGTGTCAAGAACAACCAACGTGTCTTGGGATGAATCTTCTGAAATACTTCTCGCCACTACCATAGTTAAAGTCATAGGGGTTGATGGCAGTCAGCATGAGATGAGAGCTCTAGTCGACCAAGGATCTCAAGTATCCTTGATCAGCGAAAAAGCGGCGCAAGTCCTAGGGTTGAAGAGAAACAGTTTTAAAGGTCAAATATTCGGTCTAGGACAGAAGCAAAATAACGCAAAGGGCACACTAGAATTATCGATCCAATCCTGCCACAGTGATTATTCCCTGAACATCAACGCTATCATCGTAAATAATTTGATGAAACAGCTACCAAATAATTCGTTTATCATGCCGGAATCATGGTATCATATCCAGGGTATAAAATTGGCCGATCCAAAGTTCAATGTAAGCAGACCAGTAGATTTACTCTTCGGGGCCGATATATACAGCAAGATTATGTTAGGCGGCATTCTACGAGGAGATAAAGATGATCAACCATTGGCCCAACAGACACTATTAGGATGGCTGCTCTGTGGGTCCACAAAACCACAATACCATTGTAATGTCGTTCTCAATCACACTGAAGATTTATTGAAATATTGGGAAAATGAGGATATAAATCAACAGGTAGAGATGTCAAACGACGACCACGAGTGCCTACAGTATTTTTTAGAAACCACTAAGAGGGTTGAAGGAGGAAAATATGAAGTCCGACTACCATTTAAGCCCTCCATGAAAGAAAAGCTAGGTGTTACTAAGCCGCAAGCTTTGGCTCAATTCCGTAGTATGGAGAGAAAGCTAGAGAAGTGCGCTGAGTTAAAAGTGGATTACCAAAAATTCATGGATGAGTACATCAACCTGAACCACATGAAACCATTAACCAATAACCAGGTGGCTGGGTACTACTTGCCTCATCATGCAGTCACACGAACAGAGTCCACCACCACCAAACTGAGGGTTGTGTTCAACGCATCCGCTAAATCCTCTTCGGGCTACAGTCTTAATGATGTAATGTACAGGGGTCCAAATATACAAAAGGATCTTCAGGAACTTATCCTAAGATGGAGGCAATTTAAATACGTATACACTGCTGACATCGAAAAAATGTACCGCATGATAAGAGTCCACGAAGATGATCAGGACTATCAAAAAAATATATGGAGAGATTCAAACCAGCATATCCGAACTTATCAACTCGTCACGCTTACCTACGGAACCAAACCCGCGGGATTTCTAGCTATGATGTGCTTAAGACAGTTAGCGGCTGATGAAAGACAAAGTTTCCCCGACGCGGCAAAGGAGTTAGAGGAGTGCTTCTATATGGACGACTACTGTGGAGGGCACCATTCCATAGAAAAGGCGAACCAACTGAAGGCCGACCTCATTAAACTGCTAAGGCTAGGTGGATTCAATCTAAGAAAATGGGCCTCAAATAAACCAGAGCTCATGACAGATTTGGAAAAGGAACAATGCAACCAGTCTACGTACGAGTTCAAGCAAACCGATTCTACCAAAACGTTGGGACTCGGCTGGAACCCGCAAAAGGACAAGTTCACATTCAAGTCTACTATTGATCCGCAGTCGCCAATCATAGCCACAAAAAGATCCCTCCTATCCGACATTTCAAAATTATTCGATCCGTTAGGGTGGCTTACCCCCTTAGCACTACGATGAAGACAATGTTCCAAAAAGTTTGGATGTCAAAGTTAGATTGGGATGCAAAACTACCAGAAGACATCAATTCCGAATGGACCAGTCTCAAGCAAGAGTTACCATTGATTAGCGATATCGAGATAAGTAGATGGCTGGGAATTGAAGAAACCCAAAATATAACATTATGTGGCTATTCCGATGCGAGCCTCAAAAGCTACTCTTGCGTTATCTATTGTAAGACAGTAAAGAACGGGAAAACCACCGTAAGGCTAGTCGCAGGAAAAGCCAGGTTGGCGCCTCTAAACAAAAGTGTGTCTATACCAAGGCTGGAGTTGATGGGGGCACAGCTGTTAACCCAACTGATGCAGAAAGTCCAAAGCTGCTTAGCGGATTATCCGATTGATGTTCACTGCTGGACCGATTCGACCGCGGTGTTAGGATGGTTAAACGGAGATCCTGCTCGCTGGAAGCCATTTGTTGCTAATCGGGTAAAGTTCATCGCCAAAACAATACCTGCGGACAGGTGGCGATATGTCAAAACCACAGATAATCCAGCTGATTGCGCAAGCCGCGGATTAACGGTCAAGCAGCTCAAAGATCACACATTGTGGTGGCACGGACCATCGTGGCTACCATCACATACCAATCAGAAAAATCAAACCATTTATGAAACCGAGCTAGAAATAAAAGCGTCGTTTTGCAATATAGTTACTCAAACGGATAACAATGGTGCAAGTGGTAGTGAAATAATAATTGATTTATTGCAAAAATATAGCTGCATAACAAAAATAATTCGCATTATCGCATGGATACTACGAGTGCCAGTTTGCAATAAACGAGGTTACCAAGGCTACCTAGATTCACATGAACTCAATCGCGCAAAAATGCTGATAGTCAAAAGCATACAGTCAGCTGAATTTTTTGATGAAATTAATTCTATAAATAAACGCGGAAATGTAGGTAATAAGAGCAGAATTCTTAATTTGAATCCCACTTTAGGCAAAGATGGGATACTACGCGTCGGAGGTCGATTAAGGAATGCTCATGTAAGTGAAGAGATGAAACATCCGATCATCTTGCCGCATAACCACCGCCTTACCACATTGATGATAGATCAAGCCCACAAATCATCCCTTCATGGAGGAACGCGTCTCACTTTGGCTACTCTCCGCCAGCAGTATTGGATTATCGGGGGATACAGTGCAACAAAAGCGCACGTGAGAAGATGCGTTATATGCAAAAGGCAGGATCCTGGAAAGCAGAACCAGCTTATGGGAGATTTGCCGGAAGCCAGAGTTAATCCTGAACATGCATTTCATCACTGCGGGGTGGACTATACGGGGTTTGTCGAGGTGAAAGCAAACAAAGGGCGTGGGATCAAAACCACAAAGGGTTACATTGCGGTGTTCGTGTGTATGGTTATAAAAGCCGTCCACCTAGAGCTTGTATCAGATATGAGCAGTGCAGTTTTTTTGGCAGCACTAACAAGAATGACAGCCAGGAGAGGAGTCCCACGTCATATTTACAGCGACAACGGAACCAATTTCGTTGGAGCAAACAGAATAATAAAGGAAGAGCACGACCAGCTGATGCAAGTGTTCAGCGAAAGTTGCCTGGTTGAAATAGCAGAAATGGGAATCCAGTGGCATTTCAATGTGCCTAGCTGGCCAAGTGCAGCCGGTCTGTGGGAACGAGCTGTTAGATCACTTAAGGGGCATCTTAGGAGGGTTGTAGGGCAGCAGAAACTAACCTTCGAGGAGTATACCACATTGTTGGCTAGGATAGAAGCATGCCTCAACTCTCGCCCTCTATGTGCCTTGACAGAAGAACCGGACGACCTAGATTTTCTTACGCCAGCACACTTTCTATCAGGAAAACCAGGGACAGTGCTCATAGAAACAGAAAACGATGCCCGAACCAGATGGCATCTGATAAAGAAGTTGTTTCAAGATCTTTGGAAGAGATGGAAGGCTGAGTACTTAGTGCAGCTATCATCCAGAAATAAGTGGCGCAAACCACAGAAAAACATTAGCATCGGTGACTTGGTTGTGATCCATGACGACAATCTACCTCCAGGAAAGTGGGCTCTTGGTCGGGTTATAGACACGCACCCGGGGGATGAAGGTTTAGTCAGGGCTGTTTCGCTAAAAACAAAAAACGGGGTCATGAAACGGCCGATTGTGAAACTTTCTGTGTTGCCTCTTAACAACAATGACATACAAACAGAACCAGAACCA
Organism: Venusia cambrica; assembly: GCA_951394065.1. Taxonomy (NCBI): domain Eukaryota; kingdom Metazoa; phylum Arthropoda; class Insecta; order Lepidoptera; family Geometridae; genus Venusia; species Venusia cambrica. Next base: position 14,599,441 of record OX596043.1, on the reverse strand, counting down.
AAACCAAAACCAGAATCAAAACCAGAACCAAAACCAGAACCAAAACCAGAAACAAAACGTAAAAGTATAGCAAGATCCACAATGACGACCATCGCAACCACGCTTCTGTGTCTCACCTTGCTATTCACACCAGCTCAAAGTCTGCACGAAATAAAACAACTATCAACCAACCAAACTTTATATTTCGATCCTATATCAAAGTTACATCTAATCAGAGATAAATGGTCCATAGTTGTATACTACGATATGGGACCATACTGGGGAGGCATAAAAACATACAAGCAAATGATTAATTATACAGAAAAACTATGCCAAGTGATTGAAAAAACATCGCAGTGTAATAATATCCTCCAGCAGGCGAACCATGATTTCCAAGAAATGACTTACTACAACGAACTTTTGCTGACACAGCGTTTCAGCGTCCACGCTAGACGGCGGCGGCGTCGCGACACGGCCCAGACAGCGAGGCGCCTCCCGCGGGGAATTATTAATGCTGTTGGCTATCTAGCGAATGATTTGTTTGGAGTTTTAGACTCACGCTTTGCGGAGCAGTATATCAAGGATATTGATATCTTAAAAACTAATGAAAAGCATCTGTCAAACCTGTGGAAAAATCAGACCTCCATAATTGAAGCGGAGTTTAATCTAATGAAGAAGATGGAGACAACTGTAGCGCAACAAAATCAAGAAGCAAACAGAAAACTTCTGGTCTTCCAAAACAATGCCAATGTCGTTCAACGTGAAATTCAAAACATATCGTACATTCAAGACTTCACGTTGTCAGCAATGGCCGCAAATTATCTTCTTCTCGCGCTCAAACGACTACAAGATACTCTGCTGGACACCATCGCTGATATCTATCACGGGCAAATAAGCTTCCATCTGCTAACACCAGCACAACTCAAACGCGAGTTACAAACAATATACGGCAAGATGCCAAGCGAACTCACACTACCAATAAGCGATATAGATACAGATATCCGCATATCTTTGTCAGCTGGCAAAACCTATCTTTACCATTAAAAATGACGAAAGTTTTTGTGTAATGGACAAATCGAGCAATAAGTGCACAGTAGAGAAACTGACCTGCACCAACATATGGGCAGAGTTACACTTGCACCAGCACTTATTCTTTTGTTGCGATAAATGCACAATCAAAATAATATGTGGGGATCAAATTACACTACAGCAGCTAGAACGAAGTGGGGTCATTGCCACAAGTGAAGATTGCTTAATCAAGGGCAATGATTTCTTGTTATACTCGATCCGCCACCACTCATACCAGAAAACCCTTACACCATCCATCTTCATGCCCGAACTGGATCAGATAAATCATATTATCAACGTGAAAATCCCCAATGACACATCAACCAAAGTAAGCGAGGGATTAAACATATCAATGGCCAGTTTAGGAAGCGCCATAGAAAAGCTGAAACAGAGCAACGCAGATATAGAAGACATATCCGCTCATGACATCCACCACTACGCACTCGGCTATCTAACGCTAGCGGGGGTAGTGTGCATGGGTGCAGCCTGGATATGGAGGAGCGGTCGGTGCCGTCGGCAACGGGTTCCTGCCTACGAGCATCGCGGCGAGGGTCACCGCCGACAGGAGTCTGCGGCGACCCCGCCGTCTCCAAGACCCCGGCGTCGAAGCGAATGTCCCCAACGACAGGAGGCTGTCGGGACAACCGCGCCGCCGGGGCCCACCAGTGCCCACAGTGAAGTGTTGAGTGCAAGTGAACTTAACCATAAAAGTGAGTGTTCGCTTCACAATTATGCCAATCGTTGGCCTAGTGTAGGTTATAGTGCAAGAAAACAAGGCAAAATGGACACGGACATGGACCACAATAATGACGGTTTTACTTTAGAGGAGATAAGTCATAATTAATTAGTAACATAGGCATATAAAGACTTTAATTTTATTTCATAACCATATTGTTTATTCATAATGTCTGTGTTTTATAAGTTATGTTAAGGTTGAACTGTTATACCATAAATTTAAGAAAATTACCATGTTTTGTATGTAAGGTATTCATCATTCACCAGATGTTAACTCCATCCCACATCTCATTTCGGTCTCGGGAGTATGTTCAAGATATTTGAACACGCAGCGAAACGCATAGTGCATTGTAAGCGTTCACAATGGCAGTTTGCTGCGAATCAAGTAAATCTAATTCAGTTCGCGTCTTACCATCAACCAGAGCGGCTCATAACCATAATTCATTTAGCAGTAATAATTATTTAGAGTGTTAGTGCTAAGTGAATCAAACCAATATAATTTGTCAAAATAACCAGACTTTTATATACTTACCTATTTATTAAACTCAAGGGATTTGTAGGGGTCTCGCCGACCATAACATCGAGAAGCTAAAATCCTTTTCACAGAGGATGAACGGAAAAAGGTGAAGGAAAGGTTAAAGAAAGCGGAACTGCACCTCTGTGTTGAGGAAGTCAAAAACAAAGACCCACTTCTGGTTTTAAAGGACGTGCTCCAGTACAACAAAGACGAAGACGTCCTGAGCGCCCTGAGAAACCAGAACGGACACATCCTTGGGAACCTCAGCACAGAGGACGACAGGATAGAGGTGAGATACCGGAGGAGAGCCAGAAACCCACATGCATGCCACATCGTGCTTCGGGTCTCTCCCAAAGTATGGAACCTGCTGATTGACGCCGGCGAGGTACATGTCGACCTCCAGAGAATTCGTGTTGCTGACCAGTCTCCTCTTGTGCAGTGCACCCAGTGTCTGGGATACGGGCACGGCAGGCGCCACTGTAAGGAGAAAATCGCGAAGTGCAGCCACTGCGGAGGGCCGCACATGAAGGCAGACTGCGCGGACTCACTCGCCGGTGCGGCCCCATCATGCTGCAACTGTAGGCATGCGAAGCTCGACGCGTCGGAGCACAATGCGTTCAGCAAAGAATGTGCAGTAAGGCGGAAGTGGGACGCTCTGGCGCGAGCCACAGTGGCATACTGCTAAGGGCGTCAATACGGCACTCACAACCAGCACCATCAAAAAACCCTACCTAGTGGCCCAGGCTAATCTTCAAAGGAAGGAACTCGCAACCTATGAGCTCATGATTAAAGCGAGAGAAAGAAGCATGGCTCTTGCGCTGATCCAGGAACCATACGTGGGCGGGGTTGGAAGTATGAAGAGCTACAGAGGAGCCAGGATCTACCAGAGCACTGAAAGAGGAGAAGGGAACGTCAAGGCAGCAGTAGCTGTCTTCGACAGCAAACTGGACGTCTTGCAATACCCAGAACTCACCACGAACAACATCGTGGTGGTGAGGATCCGAACCAGTGCCTGGGAGATCTCGGCAGTCTCTTTCTACTTCGAACCAGACCAGCCCATAGAGCCGTACCTGGATCATCTCAAGAAGATTGCAGAAAAGCTTGGGCCCACAAAACTGATAATGGGAGGAGACACGAACGCCAAAAACCTTTGGTGGGGCAGTAGAACGGTAGACTCTAGAGGAGAGGAAATGGCTGGAGCCTTGGAGGACATGAGGTTGCAGGTACTCAATGAAGGTGACACTCCAACTTTTGACACAGTTAGGGGAAACAAAACCTACACAAGCCATGTCGACGTGACGGCCTGCACTGAAGACCTGCTTAGTCTAGTGGAAGACTGGGGAGTGGAAGAAGACCTGGTTAGCTCGGACCACAACGGCATCACCTTTAAAATCAAACTCAAAAAATCAGTAGGTACAAATGTAGAAAGAACAACAAGGATATATAATACCAAAAAAGCTAATTGGGGTCAGTTTAATGAAAAACTTAACCAATTTAAAATAGAGAATAAAATAACCGAAACAGAAATAGCAAAAATAAAAAATAAGAAAGAATTAGAACAAACAGTAAACAAATACATGAATATAATTAAGCAAGCATGCAAAGAAGCTATACCTATAAATAAAACAAATGAAAAACTTACCCTGCCGTGGTGGTCCGAAGAACTCGCAGCCATGAAGAAGAAGGTCACCACTATGAAACGCAGAATACGATGTGCAGCGCCGGTCCGAAGAGCGAAGGTCATCCGAGAGTACCTGGAACAAAAAGAAAAATATGAGAGCGAAGCCAAGAAGGCACAAATAAGTAGTTGGAAGGGGTTCTGCGAGAAACAGGATAGGGAGGGACTCTGGGAGGGGATCTACAGGGTTATTGGGAAAACAACAAAGAGACAGGAAGATCTACCTCTGGAAAAAGATGGACGAATGTTAGATCCTAAGGGTTCCGTCAAACTACTTGCCGAGATATTTTAAACCGAGGACACTGTTTCGGGAGAAAGCAAGACCCATAGGCAGACCAGAAAAGCAGCTGACCAAGTAAACGAGTGGAAGCATGATGAGAAGCATGATCCACCGTTTACCAAAGCAGAGCTACGAGCTGCCACCGAGAGCTTCAACCCGAAGAAAGCCCCGGGCTCGGACGGATTCACGCCCGATATATGCCGTCGCGTTGTCTTCTGTGACCTAGACCTGAACCTCGTACTACTCAACAAATGCCTGGAACAGAGTCACTTTCCCGACATCTGGAAGGAGGCCACGGTAGTAGCGCTCAGAAAGCCGGGCAAGGACTCATACACCAACCCCAAGTCCTATAGACCAATAGGCCTCCTTCCAGTTATGGGAAAGATCTTGGAAAAAATGGTAGTAAGAAGGCTGAAGTGGCACCTACTCCCCAAAATGAGCCAGCGCCAGTACGGATTCATGCCCCAGAAGAGCACCGAGGACTCCCTCTATGACATGATGAACTACATACGCGGAAAATTGAATGGCAAAAAACTTGTTACGCTGATATCACTGGAAATAGAGGGAGCCTTCGACAGCGCATGGTGGCCTGCTATTAGGGTACGACTGGCTGAGGAGGAATGTCCCGTAAATTTGAGAAGGACCATAGACAGTTACCTGCAAAACAGAATGGTAAGAGTGAGGTACGCGGGGGAAGAACATGTTAGAAGTACCAATAAAGGATGTGTGCAGGGGTCAATCGGCGGCCCAATCCTTTGGAATCTTCTCCTGGACCCCCTTCTAAAGGAGATGGACACACGGGGACATTACTGCCAGGCTTTTGCTGACGACGTGGTGTTGATATTTGATGGAGATACGGCACTAGAAGTCCAGAGACGTGCAAATGCCGCCCTCGCCCATGTTCAGGAGTGGGGTGTCAAGTACAAGCTGAAATTTGCTCCGCATAAGACCAAAGCCATGCTTATAACAAGGAAGCTTAAACACGACACACCACTGCTGCGGATGGGCGGGGTAGACATAGGCATGTCTCCCGAAATTAAGATATTGGGACTAACGATAGACCACAAACTCACTTTCAACACCCACGTCGCGGAGGCGTGCAGGAAGGCCCTTAACATTTACAAGTCCCTATCAAGAGCCGCAAAAGTCAGCTGGGGACTCCACCCGGAAATCGTCCGTACCATCTACACGGCAACAGTGGAGCCAGTGGTCATGTACGCGGCTAGTGCATGGGTACAAGCCACCGACAAACTGGGGGTGCAGAGGAAACTTAACGCCGTCCAAAGGAGTTTCGCACAAAAGCTTTGCAGAGCATACCGCACCGTCTCGCTGAACTCGGCACTGGTGCTGGCCGGAATACTTCCGCTCGACTTAAGGATAAAGGAGGCAGCCGCCCTTTACGAAGCGAAGAGAGGGGTACCACGGCCAGCACTGGGAGACAGGGAGGTGGAGCGTGTGGTGAAGTATGCCATGATGGAGCACCCGGCAGAACATATGAGCCTTGAGTTCATGAGCCTGGAGGACCGAGAACAGGTGGAAAGCCATAACGACCAAGCAGTTAGAATTTTCACCGATGGTAGCAAGATTGATGGCAAGGTTGGAGCAGCGCTATCCTTTTGGGATGACGCTGCAGAAACCAAAGCCATCAAGCTTAAACTACCATCATACTGCACGGTTTACCAGGCGGGACTCTTGGCCATATGCAAGGCCACAAGGGTCATACTCAAGCGCAAACAAAACTCCTTTGGAATTTACAGTGACTCAAGGTCATCACTGGAGACCATCACAAACCCCTGTTCCCCCCACCCCCTGGCAGTGGAGACCAGGAGAAACGTCAGAGAGGCCCAACTCCAGAATAAGGTGATAACCCTATTCTGGATCAAAGCACATGCGGGTCTTGAGGGGAACGAGCGCGCCGACGAGCTGGCCAAGGACGCGGCACAAAACTCAAAAAAGAAGCCTGACTATGACGATGTCCCTGTTTCATACGTCAAGCGAGAAATCCGTGCGGACTCGCTTGACGAATGGAATAGGAGATACATATCGGGCCAAACAGGATCGGTGACCAAACTGTTCTTCCCCAACGCCATCGAAGCCTATAAAATAGTAAGGAAGCTTCAACCAACTGGCGTCATAACGCAGATAACGACAGGACACGGTGGGTTCTCCGAATACTTGAACCGTTTCAAGCGTAAGGAGAACCCATCGTGCATATGTGAGCCCGAGAAAGACGAGACTGTAGTGCATATTTTACTCGAGTGCCCTGCGTACGGTTATCGGAGATATGAGGTAGAGCAGAAATTGAACATAAAATTGACAAGAGAAAGCATAAACACAATTATAAGGGACAAGAACAACCGAACGGAGTTCCTGAAATTTTGTACAAATATAGCGAATATAGCAATAAAAAGAAATAAATAGCTTAAGGAAAATATGATGACTATGTATAATGATTATACATATAAGCATAATATAAAACTATTGTCTAGCAATAAGATTAGTTTAAGTACATAATAAGACCTGTTTGTAAATAAATATGCTAAATATATTAAGACTCTGTAGTAAAAAAATATGCAGTGTTAAATTTGTTAGACCTAAGAACCTATATCCGGAAACTGTAAATTTAAGATATGTATTTTATAGAAATAAGTTTAAAAATGTGAAAAAGTGATAATTCCGTAGATAGTAAAATGTGTAAGACAAGTAGAGCTGCAGCTTGAAAATGTCGAAGTGTTTTCAGGCTGCAACTCTGTCTCTGTCAAACGTGGGATGCATTTGCAATGTTTAGTGTAGGCAGTATACCCACTAAACCACCGGGGTGTTCCGTCTTCACCGCTACAGTGAGAAAGTCACGGTACCGATACGCTCCGCAACTTCCTCAACGGGTGCCCAGTAGGGCCCTTCTCCGTGGGGAGGGCTTACCCGCCCACCTCACTCCTTCTCTTAAGGCACCTCGGAACACAGGACGAGGTGCCTTACAGCTCGAGACCATTTAAGTCAAGTAACGGATCCCCTATCCGTTACCCAACAGGTCCCCATTTATGGTGGAAGACGACTGACATAAGCCAGCCGCCTTCGACCAGGCCTCCAGTAGTAAATAATGCCAATACCCCTCAGATTCTGCCCGCGAAGCACATAGTCGTACCCGATGTTCCACAAAAGCGGACCGAGGACTGACCCCTGTGGAACACCGCACGACATCCTTCTCTCTTTCCATTCGCCGTCCTGGGCCGGATAGATCACAACCCGGTTTACGAAGTAGCTCGCCACGGAGGTACCGGGGAACTCGATGGTATCTGAGAGCCTCCATCACGGTCTCGAAAGGAAGGGTGTTGAAAGCGTTAGCAATGTCTAGCGACACCGCCAACAACACCTCGCCCTCCGAGACCGCCTCCTCCGCGAGGTCACGCACCCTAGTGATGGCGTCCACCGTCGATCTCCCATGCCGAAAGCCGAACTGACCGTCGTGGATGTTCGGACCTACCTCCCTCATGTGCCGAATGAGACGAGCAGCGAGCACTCGTTCGAAGAGCTTGCTCGTCTCACTAAGCAATACAATTGGGCGATAGGCCGACGGGGAGTCGGCCTGGCGCCCGTTCTTTCTTAACAAGACCAACTTTCCGCGTTTCCAGCATTGCGGAAAGTGGCCCTGCGCCAGGCACAAAGAGAACACGGATCTCATGTGATCCCCAAGCTGCCCAGCCGCCAATGCCAGGGCTCGTCCCGGAACGCCATCAGGTCCCGGGGCCGCGTTCTTCAGCTGAAGCCTCAACACGGCCATCCCAAACTCAGTCATCAGGTCCGTCCACCTCATCCGGAGCCGCCATGGGCGGCGGATTCCACGTTTCTCTGTGAGGAAAAAGCGCAGTCACCACCCGCTCCATGAACTCTGGCTGTAGTGTCGTGGTGAGTGGGGGGGCCCAAGGACGAAGTTTCCCAGTGACCGACTTATATGGGCGACCCCATGGGTCACGGTTGAGGGACTCCAGCCACTCCCGCCAAGCGGATTCTTTAGCCTCCTTGATGGCCACCTGCAGTTCACTACAGGCAGCCCTATAATTCGCATAGCGGCTCCTCTCAACCTCCTCGTCGCGCACCCTTTTTCGGCGGTAACGAGCGTAACAGCGCCGTGCCACGATACAGGCCCTTCTGAGCTCTCCGAGCTCCGGTCGCCACCAGTAAGTACGACGCGGCGGTGAAGAAGTCTTGACCCGGGGCATGGCGGCGTCGCAGATTCGCGCAAGCGATTCACCCAGTGCTTCCACCGCAACGTCCACACTCCCCAGGTCCGAGGCAGTCAACCATGCCTCGACAATGGACGCTTCCTTTGCCACCTCTCTATCCAGCCCCCTCAATGACCATCGCGGGCCGTCGCTAGCTGCATGGTGCAACGGTATTTCTACAGACGTAGAGACGCTAAACCGGATGTATCGGTGATCCGATAGCGTCTCCACGTCCGTCTCCACTCTCCAGTTTGAAACACGGCCTGCAAGGGCGGATGTCGCGAGTGTGAGGTCTATGATTGATCCACCCTGTTGTCGTACACACGTGTGCTCGTTGCCCCTGTTGAGGATTTGGAGATCCATTGATGCCGCCCAGTCTTCCAACACTTCCCCTCTCACGTCAGTTGCTGGAGATCCCCAAACCGTAGACTTGGCGTTGAAGTCTCCAGCAACCAGAACGGGACTGGGGTGCACTGCTCCAATCAGAACCCCGACTTCTGCGAGTGTCCGCTCGAAGTCAGCTAGGCTCCGGTTTGGGGAGCAGTACACCCCTATTACCGCCACACTACTTTGTCCACCTACAACGGCCAAAACATATCCCCGACCTCTGGACACCCTCTCAAAGGACCGAAAACCATCAGTCGCCGCCGGTACAACTATGGCCACCGAGTCCTCTTGAAAAGGATTTTAGCTTCTCGATGTTATGGTCGGCGAGACCCCTACAAATCCCTTGAGTTTAATAAATAGGTAAGTATATAAAAGTCTGGTTATTTTGACAAATTATATTGGTTTGATTCACTTAGCACTAACACTCTAAATAATTATTACTGCTAAATGAATTATGGTTATGAGCCGCTCTGGTTGATGGTAAGACGCGAACTGATTTAGATTTACTTGATTCGCAGCAAACTGCCATTGTGAACGCTTACAATGCACTATGCGTTTTGCTGCGTGTTCAAATATCTTGAACATACTCCCGAGACCGAAATGAGATGTGGGATGGAGTTAACATCTGGTGAATGATGAATACCTTACTTACAAAACATGGTAATTTTCTTAAATTTATGGTATAACAGTTCAACCTTAACATAACTTATAAAACACAGACATTATGAATAAACAATATGGTTATGAAATAAAATTAAAGTCTTTATATGCCTATGTTACTAATTAATTATGACTTATCTCCTCTAAAGTAAAACCGTCATTATTGTGGTCCATGTCCGTGTCCATTTTGCCTTGTTTTCTTGCACTATAACCTACACTAGGCCAACGATTGGCATAATTGTGAAGCGAACACTCACTTTTATGGTTAAGTTCACTTGCACTTAACACTTCACTGTGGGCACTGGTGGGCCCCGGCGGCGCGGTTGTCCCGACAGCCTCCTGTCGTTGGGGACATTCGCTTCGACGCCGGGGTCTTGGAGACGGCGGGGTCGCCGCAGACTCCAATCGGCGGTGACCCTCGCCGCGATGCTCGTAGGCAGGAACCCGTTGCCGACGGCACCGACCGCTCCTCCATATCCAGGCTGCACCCATGCACACTACCCCCGCTAGCGTTAGATAGCCGAGTGCGTAGTGGTGGATGTCATGAGCGGATATGTCTTCTATATCTGCGTTGCTCTGTTTCAGCTTTTCTATGGCGCTTCCTAAACTGGCCATTGATATGTTTAATCCCTCGCTTACTTTGGTTGATGTGTCATTGGGGATTTTCACGTTGATAATATGATTTATCTGATCCAGTTCGGGCATGAAGATGGATGGTGTAAGGGTTTTCTGGTATGAGTGGTGGCGGATCGAGTATAACAAGAAATCATTGCCCTTGATTAAGCAATCTTCACTTGTGGCAATGACCCCACTTCGTTCTAGCTGCTGTAGTGTAATTTGATCCCCACATATTATTTTGATTGTGCATTTATCGCAACAAAAGAATAAGTGCTGGTGCAAGTGTAACTCTGCCCATATGTTGGTGCAGGTCAGTTCCTCTACTGTGCATTTATTGCTCGATTTGTCCATTACACAAAAACTTTCGTCATTTTTAATGGTAAAGATAGGTTTTGCCAGCTGACAAAGATATGCGGATTCATGCTGTAAGCACCCTAGTATCTCGTTTGGAGCGACGTAAAAATATGAATCTTTTTGCAGATTTACCGCTACGTATTCAGATGCTGGTATTATTCTGATCATGTTGGTATTTGTTTGTTGGGGTATAGGTAGCAGCTTGTATAATTGAAAGCTTTCTCTACCTATAAGCGGGAAGGTGACTTCGATAAGTACGTACCTTTTGGTAGCCCTAGCCTTGACCTTCAATGTTTTGTAGATATAGGGAAAATCTGTATCTATATCGCTTATTGGTAGTGTGAGTTCGCTTGGCATCTTGCCGTATATTGTTTGTAACTCGCGTTTGAGTTGTGCTGGTGTTAGCAGATGCAAGCTTATTTGCCCGTGATAGATATCAGCGATGGTGTCCAGCAGAGTATCTTGTAGTCGTTTGAGCGCGAGAAGAAGATTATTTGCGGCCATTGCTGACAACGTGAAGTCTTGAATGTACGATATGTTTTGAATTTCACGTTGAACGACATTGGCAATGTTTTGGAAGACCAGAAGTTTTTTGTTTGCTTCTTGATTTTGTTGCGCTACAGTTGTCTCCATCTTCTTCATTAGATTAAACTCCGCTTCAATTATGGAGGTCTGATTTTTCCACAGGTTTGACAGATGCTTTTCATTAGTTTTTAAGATATCAATATCCTTGATATACTGCTCCGCAAAGCGTGAGTCTAAAACTCCAAACAAATCATTCGCTAGATAGCCAACAGCATTAATAATTCCCCGCGGGAGGCGCCTCGCTGTCTGGGCCGTGTCGCGACGCCGCCGCCGTCTAGCGTGGACGCTGAAACGCTGTGTCAGCAAAAGTTCGTTGTAGTAAGTCATTTCTTGGAAATCATGGTTCGCCTGCTGGAGGATATTATTACACTGCGATGTTTTTTCAATCACTTGGCATAGTTTTTCTGTATAATTCATCATTTGCTTGTATGTTTTTATGCCTCCCCAGTATGGTCCCATATCGTAGTATACAACTATGGACCATTTATCTCTGATTAGATGTAACTTTGATATAGGATCGAAATATAAAGTTTGGTTGGTTGATAGTTGTTTTATTTCGTGCAGACTTTGAGCTGGTGTGAATAGCAAGGTGAGACACAGAAGCGTGGTTGCGATGGTCGTCATTGTGGATCTTGCTATACTTTTACGTTTTGGTTCTGGTTTTGGTTCTGGTTTTGATTCTGGTTTTGGTTTTGGTTCTGGTTCTGTTTGTATGTCATTGTTGTTAAGAGGCAACACAGAAAGTTTCACAATCGGCCGTTTCATGACCCCGTTTTTTGTTTTTAGCGAAACAGCCCTGACTAAACCTTCATCCCCCGGGTGCGTGTCTATAACCCGACCAAGAGCCCACTTTCCTGGAGGTAGATTGTCGTCATGGATCACAACCAAGTCACCGATGCTAATGTTTTTCTGTGGTTTGCGCCACTTATTTCTGGATGATAGCTGCACTAAGTACTCAGCCTTCCATCTCTTCCAAAGATCTTGAAACAACTTCTTTATCAGATGCCATCTGGTTCGGGCATCGTTTTCTGTTTCTATGAGCACTGTCCCTGGTTTTCCTGATAGAAAGTGTGCTGGCGTAAGAAAATCTAGGTCGTCCGGTTCTTCTGTCAAGGCACATAGAGGGCGAGAGTTGAGGCATGCTTCTATCCTAGCCAACAATGTGGTATACTCCTCGAAGGTTAGTTTCTGCTGCCCTACAACCCTCCTAAGATGCCCCTTAAGTGATCTAACAGCTCGTTCCCACAGACCGGCTGCACTTGGCCAGCTAGGCACATTGAAATGCCACTGGATTCCCATTTCTGCTATTTCAACCAGGCAACTTTCGCTGAACACTTGCATCAGCTGGTCGTGCTCTTCCTTTATTATTCTGTTTGCTCCAACGAAATTGGTTCCGTTGTCGCTGTAAATATGACGTGGGACTCCTCTCCTGGCTGTCATTCTTGTTAGTGCTGCCAAAAAAACTGCACTGCTCATATCTGATACAAGCTCTAGGTGGACGGCTTTTGTAACCATACACACGAACACCGCAATGTAACCCTTTGTGGTTTTGATCCCACGCCCTTTGTTTGCTTTCACCTCGACAAACCCTGTATAGTCCACCCCGCAGTGATGAAATGCATGTTCAGGATTAACTCTGGCTTCCGGCAAATCTCCCATAAGCTGGTTCTGCTTTCCAGGATCCTGCCTTTTGCATATAACGCATCTTCTCACATGCGCTTTTGTTGCACTGTATCCCCGATAATCCAATACTGCTGGCGGAGAGTAGCCAAAGTGAGACGCGTTCCTCCATGAAGGGATGATTTGTGGGCTTGATCTATCATCAATGTGGTAAGGCGGTGGTTATGCGGCAAGATGATCGGATGTTTCATCTCTTCACTTACATGAGCATTTCTTAATCGACCTCCGACGCGTAGTATCCCATCTTTGCCTAAAGTGGGATTCAAATTAAGAATTCTGCTCTTATTACCTACATTTCCGCGTTTATTTATAGAATTAATTTCATCAAAAAATTCAGCTGACTGTATGCTTTTGACTATCAGCATTTTTGCGCGATTGAGTTCATGTGAATCTAGGTAGCCTTGGTAACCTCGTTTATTGCAAACTGGCACTCGTAGTATCCATGCGATAATGCGAATTATTTTTGTTATGCAGCTATATTTTTGCAATAAATCAATTATTATTTCACTACCACTTGCACCATTGTTATCCGTTTGAGTAACTATATTGCAAAACGACGCTTTTATTTCTAGCTCGGTTTCATAAATGGTTTGATTTTTCTGATTGGTATGTGATGGTAGCCACGATGGTCCGTGCCACCACAATGTGTAATCTTTGAGCTGCTTGACCGTTAATCCGCGGCTTGCGCAATCAGCTGGATTATCTGTGGTTTTGACATATCGCCACCTGTCCGCAGGTATTGTTTTGGTGATGAACTTTACCCGATTAGCAACAAATGGCTTCCAGCGAGCAGGATCTCCGTTTAACCATCCTAACACCGCGGTCGAATCGGTCCAGCAGTGAACATCAATCGGATAATCCGCTAAGCAGCTTTGGACTTTCTGCATCAGTTGGGTTAACAGCTGTGCCCCCATCAACTCCAGCCTTGGTATAGACACACTTTTGTTTAGAGGCGCCAACCTGGCTTTTCCTGCGACTAGCCTTACGGTGGTTTTCCCGTTCTTTACTGTCTTACAATAGATAACGCAAGAGTAGCTTTTGAGGCTCGCATCGGAATAGCCACATAATGTTATATTTTGGGTTTCTTCAATTCCCAGCCATCTACTTATCTCGATATCGCTAATCAATGGTAACTCTTGCTTGAGACTGGTCCATTCGGAATTGATGTCTTCTGGTAGTTTTGCATCCCAATCTAACTTTGACATCCAAACTTTTTGGAACATTGTCTTCATCGTAGTGCTAAGGGGGGTAAGCCACCCTAACGGATCGAATAATTTTGAAATGTCGGATAGGAGGGATCTTTTTGTGGCTATGATTGGCGACTGCGGATCAATAGTAGACTTGAATGTGAACTTGTCCTTTTGCGGGTTCCAGCCGAGTCCCAACGTTTTGGTAGAATCGGTTTGCTTGAACTCGTACGTAGACTGGTTGCATTGTTCCTTTTCCAAATCTGTCATGAGCTCTGGTTTATTTGAGGCCCATTTTCTTAGATTGAATCCACCTAGCCTTAGCAGTTTAATGAGGTCGGCCTTCAGTTGGTTCGCCTTTTCTATGGAATGGTGCCCTCCACAGTAGTCGTCCATATAGAAGCACTCCTCTAACTCCTTTGCCGCGTCGGGGAAACTTTGTCTTTCATCAGCCGCTAACTGTCTTAAGCACATCATAGCTAGAAATCCCGCGGGTTTGGTTCCGTAGGTAAGCGTGACGAGTTGATAAGTTCGGATATGCTGGTTTGAATCTCTCCGTATAATTTTTTGATAGTCCTGATCATCTTCGTGGACTCTTATCATGCGGTACATTTTTTCGATGTCAGCAGTGTATACGTATTTAAATTGCCTCCATCTTAGGATAAGTTCCTGAAGATCCTTTTGTATATTTGGACCCCTGTACATTACATCATTAAGACTGTAGCCCGAAGAGGATTTAGCGGATGCGTTGAACACAACCCTCAGTTTGGTGGTGGTGGACTCTGTTCGTGTGACTGCATGATGAGGCAAGTAGTACCCAGCCACCTGGTTATTGGTTAATGGTTTCATGTGGTTCAGGTTGATGTACTCATCCATGAATTTTTGGTAATCCACTTTTAACTCAGCGCACTTCTCTAGCTTTCTCTCCATACTACGGAATTGAGCCAAAGCTTGCGGCTTAGTAACACCTAGCTTTTCTTTCATGGAGGGCTTAAATGGTAGTCGGACTTCATATTTTCCTCCTTCAACCCTTTTAGTGGTTTCTAAAAAATACTGTAGGCACTCGTGGTCGTCGTTTGACATCTCTACCTGTTGATTTATATCCTCATTTTCCCAATATTTCAATAAATCTTCAGTGTGATTGAGAACGACATTACAATGGTATTGTGGTTTTGTGGACCCACAGAGCAGCCATCCTAATAGTGTCTGTTGGGCCAATGGTTGATCATCTTTATCTCCTCGTAGAATGCCGCCTAACATAATCTTGCTGTATATATCGGCCCCGAAGAGTAAATCTACTGGTCTGCTTACATTGAACTTTGGATCGGCCAATTTTATACCCTGGATATGATGCCATGATTCCGGCATGATAAACGAATTATTTGGTAGCTGTTTCATCAAATTATTTACGATGATAGCGTTGATGTTCAGGGAATAATCACTGTGGCAGGATTGGATCGATAATTCTAGTGTGCCCTTTGCGTTATTTTGCTTCTGTCCTAGACCGAATATTTGACCTTTAAAACTGTTTCTCTTCAACCCTAGGACTTGCGCCGCTTTTTCGCTGATCAAGGATACTTGAGATCCTTGGTCGACTAGAGCTCTCATCTCATGCTGACTGCCATCAACCCCTATGACTTTAACTATGGCAGTGGCGAGAAGTATTTCAGAAGATTCATCCCAAGACACGTTGGTTGTTCTTGACACCATTTCCTTGCCACTCGTGTTCGTCTTCGATCTTGCTGACGGAGATGGACCTTGATTAACTAGGGCATCGTGTAAAAAACTGTTGTGTGGACCTAAACAAACCCGGCACCGTTTGGACGATTGACACGGTTTTTTGTGATGACACATGCAAATTTTACAATAATCTAAATGCTTGATTGTATTTAATTTTTGCTCATTAGTCATCTTGTGAAAATCAGGGCACTGCCATAATCCATGCTCAGCATTGCACACTCCGCAGGTTGGAGACCTAGATACGTGAAATGCGTTTGAACTAGGCCTTGAGCTTTCTTTGCTCACTAAATGGTTTTGTTGAAAACTTTTCTTATGGTAATGGTAATTTGATTTTGACGATTGAGGCGTAGCTTTTTGGTTAGCGACCGGCTCTTGCTTGCGACGGGATACCTCCAAAGCTGTAAATTTCATCTCTAGGAATGCCAGGAACTCCTGTAAAGAGGGCAGTTCTCTGGGCATTTTCACAGACTCTACATACTCTTTGAAGGTCTCGTTATCCAATTTTTGTGCTAAAAGATGAACTAAAAGTGGATCCCACGAATCGACGTCGACGCCCAAGTTCTTAACTGCATGAAGGGTTTCTTTCGTCACATCATGCAACTTTTTTATCGTCGGCATCGACTGTTGTGTCATGCTTGGGACCCCAAGAAGTATGTTGACATGAGACGTAAAAATAAGCTTCTTGTTCTCATAGCGGTGGTTTAAAATTTCCCAACATACATGATAATTATCGGAGCTAATCTGCAGATGATGTATCAGACGCTCCGCCTCTCCGGTCACCTTACTCTTTAAGAACTGCATCTTTTGCGCGTTGGACATTGCCGGGTTCTTATCGATTGCCTCACTAAACAAATCTTTAAAAGAGACCCAATGGTTGTAGGTCCCGTTAAAAACAGGAATATTTATCTGAGGAGCTGACTTCTCGCGGTGCTTTACTGCCCACATCTTGGTATTGATGCTGTCCGTCAACTCACAGTACGTTTTTTCGTGTTTGCAGAAATCTTCTTGGTATGCGCTGTCGCAGCCTCCGTCCTCACTTTCGATCTCCCAATGGAGCTTATCGATATCACTCCAACGGCTGTCCAGTGATTTCAGAGCGCTTTCGAACTGCCACTTGTTTTCGAACTTGCCTATGTCTATCCGAACTACAGTTCTTTCAAACGCTTTGAAGTTAATAATCTGCTTTCTTATTAAGTGATCTAGTTTACTTCTTCCCCTTGATGGAGACGAAGATTCTCGCAAAGGGAAAATTTCCTCATAACGAGAAGCAGTGTCTTGGTGCGGCCGCGAAGCCTCCGTATCTGGTTGACGTTGACTCACGCTGAGCTGCCTGGTGCAGACACTTGCTGATGGTTGCTGTGGCACCTCTACCTCTGGTTGGCAAAGATTCACCCCTGGTTGATCCTGCCTGATGCGATGGTTCCTCGCATACAGACTAGGCGATGGTAATGGCTGTGCCCCCGTCCCTGGTTGACGGGGGGTCACCTCCTGTTGACCTAGGATAATGCTGCGCTGCTCCGCGTAAATGCTTGGTAATTGTTGCGGCGGCGGTGCCTCCACTTCTGGTTTATGGGGGCTAACACCTAACAGCTTCATTTTACCTAGTTGGTCAAAGGTTTTATCTATGATCTCTCTAATACGCAAGTAAACCTCTCGGGCAATGTCATAGCACCCTTTCTCGAAGTACGCGTGATTAGGAGACGCAAACTCACACAATCTACTATGGTTGTCTTGGTAATCTTTCCAATAAGCTTCCAACATGTCAGCCTTCCGCTTATAAATATCGATGGTCTTCCGCTCAGAACCATCTTTTTTTATATTAGTTAACAACTTTATCAGAGCTTCGTAGATCTCCGTCTGGTTTATGAAGAGATTTTCTACGTCCATCGTGTTGCTGGTATGCTATACAATACACAAACAATGTAGATATAATAAATGGATCGCTCTGACCTTGTCTGCTCCAAACGATAGTCACCGCAGCCCTCTTCTTGGTGATGCAGCTTTGTAGCACTGTACACTCGATAGACACTGGTAATTTTTATTTTCGAAGGACCATGAAAAGGATTTTAGCTTCTCGATGTTATGGTCGGCGAGACCCCTACAAATCCCTTGAGTTTAATAAATAGGTAAGTATATAAAAGTCTGGTTATTTTGACAAATTATATTGGTTTGATTCACTTAGCACTAACACTCTAAATAATTATTACTGCTAAATGAATTATGGTTATGAGCCGCTCTGGTTGATGGTAAGACGCGAACTGATTTAGATTTACTTGATTCGCAGCAAACTGCCATTGTGAACGCTTACAATGCACTATGCGTTTTGCTGCGTGTTCAAATATCTTGAACACCTCTCGATCCCCAACCCAGTTATCGCGGGCAGGAACCAAATAGGGCTCGGTAACCACTGATATATGTGTCAACCACTCTGCCAGACTCTGGAGCAGGAGATCCTGAGCTCTGGCAGAGTGGTTGATGTTCGCCTGGAGACATCGAAGGGCCATCTAAATGACGTCCATCTGACCCTCCTCACGTGCTGAGCCCGATGGCTGCTGCGATTGGGGTATTCCCACGCCAGCAGTCCTCTTCCTCCCCCCTTTCCCCGGGGCCGAGCTCTTGCAGCTCCGGACCTGGTGATCGGCCTTTTGGCCCGCCGCCTCGCATATCGGGCAGTGCGGCGTGGCCTCTGGCCTTATCTTTCCCTTTCCCCTTCCCGGTCTTTGCCGGAGGAGGCGGGGGAGGCGGGGGAGAAGGTACGCGAGAAACCTCCCTTGTCTTTGGCGGTGCTGCTGCTTCGACAGGACTCCTCCTCAGATCTGCGGCCAGCGGTGGCCGCAAACGCTTAGCCGGAAGCAACCGGTCCTCTAATCCCTCGATCCGCGCATTCAGCATGCTACCACATTGGGTCATTATTGAACGAGCGATCTCGTCCACATCCACGTTGGGCGGCTGAGAGAGAGCGCGAAGCTCTACCATTTCCTTACGCATGGATACAAGCTCCGCCGAGAGTTTCGCGTTTGCCGCCTCGAGGCGCAACATCTCTTCCGTGACTGTACGGCTTCTCATCTCCGTAAATGCTTTCCGAATATTTTCGGAAGCCTCCTTTAGAGCCTTCTGAAAGGTCCCTTTTAAGTGCTTGGACTTGCAAGACACGTCGTTGATCGTCGTGAGTGCATCTCCCACAAGTCCAGCAAGATCTACCATCGCCTCATCAGGGGCATCTAGCCTCGCCGTTTCCACTTTGCGGAAGGTGGCGGCAGTCGCCTCCCTCTTGCTGGCCAATTCCTTCTTCAAAAATTTCAGGCCTTTGGGCCTGCAGACGCTGCTCGCGCTCCTCTTCCTCCTCGAGACGCCTTTGTTCGGCCTTCGCCTTAGATAGACCGACATATTTGCCGGTCGTAGGTGGACGTCCGCGCCCTCGCTTCGGGGTCCCAGTCGCGGAGGTTACTGCTCCGTCGGTTATCTCGCCGCGCGATAGGCTGGCAGCACCCCTCTTACGCCAGAAGCGATTCTCCTCCACGGTATACCCAGTGGTGGGCGAGCGGCTGCTGTCCCTTGCCGACTCCGTCACCAGAGGCGTCGTTCTCCCTCCCGTCACAGATACGTCCGATTCTGAGTCGGAGCAAATCGCACGTCGTCGTAGTTTGCCGCCTGACACGGTGCCAGATCCCACCGTCACCATGCTCATGTCAGACTCCGAATCTGACAGACGCGTCACCACTACTCTTAAGTCCTTATGCAGGCCGTGGTCAATGGTGTCAGCGCACGCCTTCGGGGCGCACGCTTCTACCTCCTTTTCAACAACATCCAAATCGTAAGCAATCTCAGTGTCCAGTTTTCCGTTAAAGCCAGGGTCGTGTTCACGAAAGCCGGCGGATGGCCGACCTACGATTTAATATAATAAACTAAATTTACGATTTACGATTATAAATTTGTCATTTGACACTTAATTTCATATGATCTTATTTTGATTGCTGTATTTGATGACATTTTTGATTAACATTTAAACTGGCTTATTTTTAATTCTCTTGTTGATGCAATTATGTTTAATTTACTTTTATATAAAATTTGCATGCTCTTTAAGGCAGAGCATAATTGATACTTATTGATAACAACTGTAATAAAGATCTATGTAACATTATGTTCGTACGAGCAAATAAAAATATCTTTATCTTTATCTTTTACGAGGCAATTGTTGCCCTCCCCAGAATACGATTGAGGGCAGCGTGCCGTAGCACGGAGAGATTCTTCAACGGCAGAGCCGCGGATACTCCCCTGGGTAGTTTCTTCACAATTAACCTTATCCATTTTTTTTTTTCCTTTTTAGTGAGGTGAGGTCCTCATTGTGGCGCCCTAACGGCCGGGTTCCCCCCGACCATACCAAGTGTGTGAACCCGGACGCGCACCGCGACCCAACACGCAGCCGCTCCATGCATCCGCACTATACAAGTGCGATTGCATAGAACGGCTAAATATTGGATACAGCAGTACGAGTCCGGATTCACACACATGGTACTCCCTTCAGCAGGCGCCAGAACCTTGAGATCTGGTGTCCGAAGATCCTATTGGATCAACTCCACAGCGGAGTAAGAACTCCCAGCTCCATTCATAGCTTCCTCTGCAAGGCAGAGGAACGCGTGAAGAGCTTTCCCGACAACCGGCGGCTCTCCCTAGCCCACCACACCTCCTCAACGGAGTTGGAACTCCTTTCCTCCGACAGTCTCCGTCCACTGCGCCCTTTGCTAGTCAGAGGGACGCCTGGAGGAGCCTCCTCACCCATTTCCCCCCCCCAGTGTTTGGTCCGCACCGAAAACGGTAACTCCCATTTCTGGGAGCCATTCCCCTATCCGCCACCCGAGGACGCGCCACGTCGGAGTACACCTCTCCGCCCACTGAGACAACTTAGCAGGTCCGTGGAACCTTTTTTTTTTTTAAGTGGGAAAATGCCCTCGCATTTCCCTTCCACCATGGGGGTGGTGGAAGGGGGTATGTGGGACTCGAACCCACTATAAACCCACTATGAGCAGTCGCCCGCCTTCGTGGGGCCGAGATGGGGTCGCGTTAGCATTCACCATCTGGCCCCGGCGGTTGGCCTGGAACCCATGTCCAGGCCCCGGCCATGGAGGGGTGGTCACTGCTCACCAGGACCACCCCTCAGACGAGTGGAGCCGTGCAAGCCGGCGGAGAGTCCCCCGACTCTCCACCAGGTGGCTCCACTACAGGGGAAGTCGAAGAAGGCGGGCAAACCGCCCCCTCCTACCCCCCCTTCGCCTCCGGCGGATCGGGTCAGAGCGGGCATCGTCCTCTCTGACCCTCTCCTTCTGCGACATCACCTGTTCGCAGAAGGAGACCATCGCCTGCCACTCCCTGTCGCCGTCGAGCATGGCGTTGACCACGCTCGGCAGCGAGAGGTCCCCTCCCAGGGTGGCTGAAAGTGTGTGTCGCATGGGACCCCACGCGGCACACACCTCCAGCGTGTGGTGCGCCGTATCCTCCGGCGCACCACATTCGTGGCAGGCCGGGGTCGCCTCCCGTCTCGCGATCTGGTACAGGTACTTTCCGAAACATCCATGTCCGGAAAGCACCTGCACCAGTCGGAACGTCAGCGACCCGAATCGCCGCCGCACCCAGTCACGGAGGACCGGGCGAATGGCCTCCACCGTCCACTGACCCACTGGTCTTGGAGAGGGCCACTCCCAGCCCGAGGGAACGGATGCGGTCGATCACGTGGGCCGTGCCCACCTCGGCCAACCGCACCGTCTCCCTCAGGTCCCTCCCCCTGACTACGACCAGGGTGTCGTCCGCGTAGCACGCAACCCGCATGTTTGCGGGCAGCGTGCCACGGAGGACCCAGTCGTAGCCGATGTTCCACAGGAGCGGTCCCAGCACCGACCCCTGCGGAACCCCGCGGACGACGCGACGGCGTCTCAGCCCGTCGCGTCCCTCCACCAGGACTTCGCGGTCCTGGAGGTAGTCCGCCAACAGCCTCCGCAGATACAGGGGCACCCCGTGGTAACGGAGCGCCTCCTGTATTGTTCCGTGCGGCAGACTGTTGAAGGCGTTGGCAATGTCCAGCGAGACAGCCAACGCCTTATCCCCCTCCCGGACCGCCTCCTGCGTCCACCCCTTGAGCCAGAGCAAGGCGTCGATCGTTGACCGCCTCGCTCTGAACCCAAACTGGGCCTCCGACAACTGAGGCCCAGTGCCGCCTAGGTGCCGGACGACGCGGGAAGCCACCACTCTTTCCAGCAGCTTCCCCGCGTCGTCGAGCAGCACTATTGGCCTGTATGCGGATGGCGAGTCTACGGCACGACCCTCCTTCCGCAACAGGCACAGCCGGCCGTCCTTCCATAGCTTCGGGAACCGTCCGGACGTGATGCACACGTCGAACAGCTCCCGAAGCCGATCGCCCATCTCCCTGAGGGCGATCCTCAGGACCCTCTTCGGGATCCCGTCCGGACCCGGCGCCGTCCGTTTGCCGCTCAGGCGGCCGACGGCCAACTCCATCTCCACCTCTGAGACAGGTGGGATGGAGTCCGGGTCCACTTCCTCGACCGGCGAGGAGGGCGCCGCCATCGCGGGCGGGGTGTGGTGGGGGTCGATGGCGGGGAAAAGCCCCTCCAACACCCCGCCCAGGGTCTCCGGCTCCAGGGACTCCGCAACCGGGGGCGCCTGGCCCCGGAATTTCTTCCGGGCCGCTCTGTACGGGCGCCCCCACGGATCCCTATCGAGGCCCTCCAGGGCCTCGCGCCAGGACCGCTCCTTGGCCCGACCGATGGCCAGCTGCAGCTCCCGCTTCGCCTCGCGGTAGGAGCTGTACAGCTGCTCCTCGGCTGTCAGCTCCTCGGCTGACAGCTCGCCGTCGGTCCGCCCGTGGCGCCGCCTCCTACGGTGAGCGTAGGAGCGGCGCGCCGCCGAGCAGGCGGCTCGGAGATCCGCTATCTCCGAGCTCCACCAATAGACCTCCCGGCGGCCCGGGAGGCGTCTGCACCTCGGCATGGCGGCGTCGCACACCGCGGTCACCGCCTCCCGGAAGCGGCTCGCTGCGACTTCCGCCTCCGGGTGTGTGGGCGCGGCGAACCACGACTGGACGATCGCCGCCTCGGACGCCACCCGAGGTGGCGAGAGATCGTCCAGCGCGGGAAGTCCGCTCGCGCCACTTGCCCCCCTTGGATGTCGGAGGTGGAGGAGATCTCGAACCATATGTATTTATGGTCCGAGAGAGTCTCCACCTCCGACATCACCCTCCACGACTGGACACGTGCTGCGACAGCGGGGGTGGCGAACGATACGTCCACCACGGACCCCCCTCGCTGTCGCACGCACGTGTGGGCCGACCCTCTATTCAAGAGGGTCAGTCCCGTGGCAACCCCCCACTCCCTGACAATCTCCCCACGAGTGTCAGTAGAGGGGTTGCCCCAGTCCCGGGCCTTGGCGTTCAGGTCCCCCATAAAGAGGACCTGACGTGGCACCTGCCTTCTAACCGCCGCGGCTAGGAGGTCCATAAAGACCTCCAGCTCTGCAGCGGTTCTATTGGGGGAGAAGTATGCGCCAACTACCGCATACTCCCCCCACTTGGCCACCACGTACCCCGCACCTCTCTCTACTACCGAGAGGGGGGGACCGCCATGCGCCCTTCCCACGATGGCCACGGAGTCGTCCAGGTCCCCAGCCCAGCACGCATGCTGAGAGGGGACAAAGTACGGCTCCGCAGCGACCGCCAAGTCGACGTTCCACTGCGCCAGGGACTGCATAAGCAGATCTTGAGCCCTGGCGCAGTGGTTGAGGTTCGTCTGGAGGAGGTTGAGTTGGCCGACTTGATCCATGTTAGTCAGCCATCTCAACCTCCTCGCAAGTCGCTTGGCTCGCTCCCGTCACGGGAGCGACCAGTGGAGTCACTGGGGTGGTCCGGACCCCAGCGGTTCTCCCCTTCGTCTTGGGGGGAACGCAGCTTCGCGTACCCATTGTGTGCCCGGCCGGCCTCCCCGACTCTGCGCATATAGCGCAGTGGGGGTCGGCCCGCCCGCAGGTGGCCGCCTTGTGACCTGTGTTTCCACACCGGAAGCACAGGTCACCCCTGTCGGACGTGGAAGGGCACTGGGGGCGTGTATGCCCCAGCCCCATGCACTTGAAACAGCGCATGGGGCGTTCCCCTAGGGCCACCACTCGCGCCGAGCTCCACCCGACCAACAGTCTACCCTTTTCCAGCAGCGCTTTGGCCGCTGAAATCGGGCAGGACACCAGGGTGGAGCCCGCACCGCCGAGGCCGGGATGCATTTCCCCGACCTTTACGAGCCGCGCTTCACAGCCGCCAACCCTAGCCACCGCTGCGGCCACTCTCTCCTTGGTGGCCGAGTCATCCAGGCCCGTAATCCGGACGTCGGTAGATTTGACGGGCCTGGTGATTGTCGCCACCTCGGACAGGACGTCGCGGAGCTTTTCCGCGAGCCTGTCCGCCTTCTCGCCGTTTTGGGAACCAGGAATCTCCAGCATCCTGGCTCCCGTGGCCGTCTGGCGGAAGCGGAGCTCATCGATCCCCAACTCTTGGAGATCGATGCGCTCCTGCGCCTTCTGAAGGATGGCGCTGTAAGTCGCCCCCTTTTCCGCGGCCTCAGGCTGCAACAGCAGCACCACAGCCGCGGACTTCGGGGTCCTTAGCGCCACCTTAGGCTTCGGGGGGGCCACCGGCTTCGGCCTCGCGCCAGTCAATGTGGCAGAGGCAGGAGGAGCAGTTGATTTCTTCCCCCTGCCCCCTCTCCTTCCTTTCCTTGCCACCGTTGCCCAGGTCTCTTCCTGGGCAGGAGCGGCGGGGGCAGTCACCCTGGAGGGGCCAGCCACCGGTGCCACTTTGGGAGGGGCAGCAGTCTTCGGGGGAGTGGTGGAGGAGGTTCCGCTCTTGCACCTTCCCCCACCCAGCGCCGCTGCCCAGGTCTTCCCCTGGGAAGCGGCGGCGGGGGCAGGTACCCCTGAGGGTCCAGCCACCGGCGCCGCATTTCTCCCCGCTTTGGGGGCAGGGTTGCGAGCCGGCTGTGGCGTCGCCTTTGGTGGCGCGGAAGCCACTGCCGCCCTAACGGCATCCGCCCTCAGTGGTGGCCGAGCCACCGAGGCCGGCAGGAGACGCTCCTCAATCCCCGCGAGTCGGGCGTTTAGCATCTCCCCGAACGTTAAGGTCAAGGAGCGCTTTAGCTCCTCAACCAGCTCCCCTGCCCCCTGCATGACTGTGGGGGCGGCCACCTGCGGCCCAGCTGCGGCAGCAGTGGCAGCAGCAGTGGCAGCAGCAGCGGCCTCCGACTTCGCTTCCGAGAAGCCGCGACGCAGCGCCTTCACTTCCGCCCGGAGGGATTCAACCTCCAGGCGTAGGCGGCCATTGTCCGCCCTCAAGTGGCGCGTCTCCTCCACCTCAGTCCTGCCCGCGAGGGCTGTCACGACCTCACGCAAGTCGGAGGCGGACTGCTTTAGTCGGTGTCAGTCACAAGGCCGGAGACGACAGCGGGACGCCCCTTCCCATATCTCCTGCTCTGCAGGACCTCGTCGAGTTCCTCATCCACTGGCCGTGGCTTGAGGAAAACCTCCCTTGCTGCCGCCCTCGCGGTACTCCCTCTGCCTCTCCTGGCAGTGTTAACCTTGGCGGCCAACGTCCCCTCGGTCTCAGTGTCCGAGTCGAATCCCCCGGGCACGAAGAGCGAGGAGGACGGCCGCTTCCGGCTTCCCTCCATTTCGGAGCCAGATTCCTCCGACGTCTGGCCCCGAGAAGAGCCTGTTGGGGGGCCCTGAGAAGGGCCGGTTGGGTGGCCCTGAGAAGGGCCGATTGTTTTTTGGCCCTGAGAAGGGCCTTTTATGAAGCGCCCGTTCGCCCCGCGTATGGGCTTCGCAGCCTGCAACGCATTATGCGGAGTCTGCGATGTCTCCACGCAAGACGGACCGGCTTCAGCAGCTTCCCGACGACAGGGGGGGGGGAGATTGGTCAACCTAACCTGAGGTCCGTGGAACCTAACTTAACCTAACCTTTTTTTTTTTTTTTTTTTTTCGTGGGGAAATCCTCATGGATACCCATGCCTCGGGGGAGGCAAAGGGTTATGCCGGACTCTTACCGGCTAAAACCACCACGGGGAGCAGACCGCCGCCGAGATAGGGCGAGATGGGGTCGCGTTAGCATTCACCATCTCGCCCCGGCGGTAGGCCCGAGTAGATATCTCGGGCCACTTAGCGCCTTTGGAGGGGCAACCTTATCCCAAAGGCCACCCCCCAGACGTGTGGGGCCGTGCAGGCCGGCAAGGAGTCCCCCGACCCCCTACCAGCGGCCCCACTACGGGGGATCGAGAAGGCGGCCATACCGCCTCCTTCGTCCCCTTGCACGTCTACGCCGGAGCGGGTCAGAGTGGGCGTCGTCCTCCCTGATCCGCTCCGCAGCCTCCTTTTGCGTCATCACCGCTTCGCAAAAGGAGACCATCGCCTGCCACTCACTCTCTCCGCAGAGCATGGCGCTTACCACGCTCGGCAGCGAGAGGTCTCGGCCTAGTATCGCTGAAAGTGTGTGTCGCATGGGACTCCAAGCGGCACACACCTCCAGTGTGTGGAGCGCCGTATCCTCTGGCGCCCCACATTCGTGGCAGGCTGGGGTCGCCTCCCGTCTCGCAATCTGGTGCTGATACTTTCAGAGTTAAGTTAGGGAATCTGGCACTGTATGTATGTATATGTATATTTGTGGCAATGTTTGTGACGGCATAACTCTCGAACGGATTATCCGATTTTCATGAAATTTAAACTGTGAAGAGATAACGTAAATAGAAATTCATTGTCGATAAATGAGGATTTTTTCTGTAATTACTTTAATAAGATAACGAGTTTTACAATTTTAACAATCAAGCCAAAACATAAACAAACAAAATACTAACGACTCAAGGTAAGTACGAAATGTAAAATTATCTTTGGGATAGGTCTTTGCCTAGGTGACCTAGGTGGTACCTTTTTAAGGTTCCGTTCCCAAAAATTGCCAACGAGACACTATCACTAATCCTGCGCTGTCTGTCCAACCGTCTATCAATCAAGGGGCTGTGTATATCATCATGATTATGAATAAAATGAAATGTGGGTGCAACCAGTGGAACCTAATGATGTGCGTGCCCTCACTTTTTATTATGACATTTATCATATATTTCCATCTTATGGTTTAAGTGGGAATTGGGAGTTCCTACACGCAGAACCAAATCCCCTTTAAAGTTTTCCCGCTTTGACTGGCGAGGCGTCCACAAATAAGCGGAAAACTGTAGTTTAGTCGCAGGGTTGATGTAGCAAGCAACTCAAGTTCACTATTTCAAAACGTCTATTGAAGGAGGTCTAAGTATATTCAGCAGTAAACAAACTTTAGGTAATAATTATGGGCAATCTTTGGTAGGTGTGAATTAAACACTAATTCTGAATGAACAAACTGTCTGGTTTGTTGTGTTCCGTCAATGCGCGGTAGAGCCAGTGCTTTCTGGGAGAGCTTGCTCCATCATAGACCTTATCCCTTTTTTAGCTCATAGCTAGACGAGCCTAGTAGTCAAGAGCTCACCCAACACTTAGAAAAACATAAAAAGATCGACCTATTCCTATAAACCTATTCCTGCTCGTGTAAATACATTCCGCAACTTACCTACTTCCTTACAAATACTTATTGCCTCATAAGAGGAAGGTCGCTCTCATTGTGTATTTGTGGGACAATTGTTTGCTTTCTTGACTGTATTAATTATTTTCTTATCTAGCAGTTATGGAAGCCTAATTTTATCAAAATGGGGACCAGCGTAATAAAGTCGCAATACACTCGTTATGTTATGGCCGTCGGATGGCAGGAAATCATAGCTTACCGAGTACGATGTTATATACATTGAAATATATATAAACGTACTGTGGCTGACTGACGATCAACGAAAGCCCAAAATAGAGGTCCTAGAGGCTTGAAATTTTAAGGGTAGCTTCCATTAGTAGTATTGGG
This sequence comes from Venusia cambrica, assembly GCA_951394065.1. Classification (NCBI taxonomy): domain Eukaryota; kingdom Metazoa; phylum Arthropoda; class Insecta; order Lepidoptera; family Geometridae; genus Venusia; species Venusia cambrica. Next base: position 14,571,776 of record OX596043.1, on the reverse strand, counting down.
GTGTAAATGAAAGGATCTAAAGAGTTCCCATGGGATAACGGCATCGCTGGCTCAGACGTTTCGCATTAGTCTAGATATGCAACCAAAATGAGATTGATTCACTGCAAAACGGGTTTGAAGTTTAGTACCAACAATGTTATAATAAAACAGAAAGTGTGGATATGGAGGTAACCGACAATGCAGGCTTTGGGAAACAAAAACATTTTGGCCAGTGCTTAATTTTTTTATTGTAGATGAAAGTCAAGCGCTTTTTCGCAGCGCTTGAATTTCATCTCACCGGTTTCCAGCTATGATAAGGCTTAAAAAATATTCGTTCAGGTAAAAACGCATTTGCTCGACCATATTTCATGAGCTGTAAAACTTTACGAGCCACCGCAATAGGCATCTGACGTGGCTCTCTAACAAATACTTCTATTAGCAGTACCCAAAATCGACGACTTATGCTTATGCTGGTGACTTAAAATTATTTACCCAGATCAAAGATTGCTCAATACTATGGTGTTTTACCTCTACTTCTACGTCTCCTCTTTCTACTAAAGGTTTTTTAACAAGTTGGGTCATTGGCATCAACACTAACTATAATGCCTAATAGATATCAACAACATATTAATAAAAGTCGTTACTTTCAGAACCTTAAATTAAATTTTAATTTTAATGTTTTTAGCGACCTGCGCATAAATTAAACAATAATTTATTTAATACTATATAAATAATATTTAAGAACAATGAAATAGCTGTCATAGCTGTCATAGCTGGACACAAGCAGGTGCAACTTTACATGAGTATGATGATTATGATAATATATTGGCGATGCTGCGGCTGTGCGCCCCCGACGACGTGGTAGTCCCCCATGCTTAGTCTACCTACAGCTACGACTAATTTACTCAAGTTTGCACCGATGTCTTGCGCCAATAACATAGTTTCGAAGAATAATATTGATATTTTAGATAATAGCCTGCCGAAAGTCCTATTTATGGCACAGATTCTCTTAGAAACAACTACATAACTTTATTTTTTGTAACTAGAATGTTATTACCTACCTAAAGTGTATTGTTATTGTTATACTTATGGCACCGATAATGAACCCAAACGGTTCATTATCTGTTATGGTGTTATAATTGTCCTTAAATAAATAAATAAATATTAATCAGCAATAAGCACTAGAAAAAAATCACAATAAATCTGGAATAGAGTAATTTTAGGACGGTATGGGAAAGCCCCAACAAAATATACAAACACTAAGTTTAGCTTGATACTAAGAAAAAAACATTTGGCGTGAAAGCTTAGTCTTCACCATAGCTCAAAATCTGTTTAATCTCTGATAGTTACCCTAGTGCCTTACAATGATGTTGTAGTTCCCTGTTTGACGAGCCTCCATTTCGTTATAACATTAAATTATTCTAAACTTGATCTATCTTCTTATTCAATTCAATTTCTTCAGGAGGTCGCTCTTTCTCGTTATCTTGACTTGCGTCGTAATATTTTCCTTGCAATTGAACCTGAATTTGCTGCAGGCTTTTTTGTTTAGTTTCTGGTACAAAAACGGTACAAAAAACGGCTCCTAGTATAGCCGATGTTCCATAAACCCAAAACACGGTGCTAAACCCTCCCAGATCCTTGAAAAACTGGTAAGATTTCAATGAGGCAAAACTTATCAACCCAGCAAATATATTTATTGTTGCCATTGCCAGAGACTTTACATTAATAGGGAAGATCTCAGATGTGATCATGTAGGCAACCGACTCGAAGCCCAACGTTCCTATAATAAGGACTAGGGTTACTCCTACGATAGGGATAAACCCATAAGGGTTGACAACACTTGGGTCATGTGCATCATTGAAGTAGAAGAACCCTCCGATTACGGCTAAACAAACTCCAGCTCCGGCGAAGGAATAGATGAGAAGTGGCCTTCGTCCCAATCTGTCTATCAACAGTGATGATGCTATACCTGCAATTCAAGATTTGAATGTCAGACTCTGCACCATAAATTGACAAATCAACTAGCAAATTGATCTGATAACGGATACCTAACGTATATAATAATGTAACGAAGAACATGACATAAGACAAGAAAGTAGCAGAATATTACCTACTATTGCAAATTTTACTTGAAAATTACTATCTCGTTTTTACTCAATTATAAAAAAGCGGACTTAAATCTTCGTAATGCAATACCAACACAATATAGTATGTCTCCCTGTGAATTTACAAAGACCTTGAAATGTATGATAATTTTTGTTGAACCAGCAGCGTGTACAAGATGACATGTATTATGCACTGCGCAAGAGCATAAAGCCTTGATTTATATTTTCTATTGGCAGGTAGTGAATTGATAGATACTTTAACTTATAGGACAAATATGGCGTCAAACATGCTAACAAAGCTGGTCCTCGCTTTAGTGCATTTTCTTTTATTGTCTAGTGTATTTATATGCTAGGCAAAACGCGTTCAGCAATGACGCCGCGGGATGAAATGTTTAGCAAAATTGTGTTTAGGTAGGTACTACTTACCTAAAACAAACCTAACTACACCAAAGATGATAAGAGCCGTAGAGAGCTGCAACCCCGAATTACTGCCTTCCACGATAGGTCCCAAGTACTGCAGGATTGCTGTTAGACCAGTAATCAACTGTGTCAATTTCACACCTAAAAACAAGGTACTCAATTTACTAAGGCACCTACTAATACTAAAAATATAACTTGGTGTCATTTACGAAATCGAAGCGACTTGCGAAAAAAAAATGTTGGTATGCATTCAGGATGAAGATACGTGTGATGCATCTTCCTTCCTTGTATTTTATTTATTTTATTTTATTTATTCGGAAAACAAACAGTACCTAGTTTCTTATAAAATTACAATATATAAGACTATTGACCAATAACATGTTTTCACATATAAAAAACTAGAAATAGCTTGCTAATTATTCAAATACTTATTATGTAAGTAAAGACAATGTTAAACAATTTAGAAAATTTGAAAAAACAAAAAAGAAAACAACATAGTTAGTGAACCATATGAAACCAATGGTTGCTGAGAACGCGTTTGAAAGCAGAGGGCTTTAAAGTGAAGAGATCCAGCTCGGGAAAGTCAACCAGTTTATTATAAAACTTCGCTGATCTTATAAAGAATGAATTTTGCCTATAATTTGTAGCACAGTGCGGTACGTAGAGAGAAAGAAAGGGCACTCTGGGAGCTCTGATTGGTACGCGAATTTGCATTGTGGAGAGTAGTTGCGGTGAATCTATTAGTGATTGTAATATCTTTACGACGAATGAGATGTCAGCAATGTTCCTCCTTTCTGAAAGTGGCAGTATATGGTGCCTTCTGCACCTTGCTTCATAACTGGGGTCAGAATTATTGCACTTGAATTGCAGGAATCTCATAAATCTATGCTGTACAGATTCAAGTCTATTAATATAAATATTATATTGGGGGTTCCATACTTGCGAACAGTATTCTAAGATGCTACGGACATAGGAGCAGTAAAGTATTTTAACACATTTAATTTTAGAGAATTGAGAACATGATCTTATGATGAACCCCATGGCTTTTATAGCTTTTTTGGTAATATAATCTACATGTTTTTCGTAGGAGAGCTTCGAATCATGAATGATACCGAGGTCTCGAACTTCCTCTAAGTTCTGAAGATTTGAGCCTTTGAGAGAATAATCATATTTCAAAACATTAATTTTCCGTGTGAACGTGATTGAATGGCATTTAGTGACATTGAGATCGAGGTTATTTAGTTTACAGTAGGTTTCGAGTCTCTCCAGATCTTGCTGTAGCAATGCACAGTCTTCGATTGAATTGATTTGTTTAAAGATTTTCATATCGTCTGCATATAAAAGAAATTGAGAATATTGGAAGCAAGTGTAAATATCATTGACAAAAATATTAAATAGCAGAGGACCAAGCAATAATCCTTGGGGAACACCCGAGGGTATAGTACACCACATAGACTTGTAGCCGTTTAATGCGACAGCTTGAGATCTATTTTCTATGTAAGAGGTAAACCACCGTAGATTACCATGAATTCCTGCATTCAAAAGCTTTTGCAGTAATATTTTGTGAATAGCATCTACTTGTTTGCCAGCATCCATGTTTAATGTAGTAAAATCGATAAATGTTAGTAAGTTTGAGGAAGTAGATCTACCTTTAAGAAAACCATGTTGCTCAGGGATAAATGTGCGTGATGAAGTGCTGTTAAGTTGATTATATACTATTCGTTTTAAATTTTGGCAAATATACATAGCTTTGATGTAGGTCGATAGTTCATCACTTTTGTCCCCACTTTTATAAATAGGGGTGAGAAATGCAGTCTTCCATAGGTTAGGTACCGTACCTTCATTTATGGAACGCTGATACAATATTGTAAGTGGCTCAGTCAAGCATTCGGCGCAATTCACAATAAACAAAGGTGGGATTTGATCTGGACCAGCGCCTTTGGATAGGTCCAAATTTTTTAATAACTTGAGTAATTCAACTGGATTTATATTATACCATGTATCTATCATCAAAAAGTTCACTGTTACTAATACCATCCAATAGCCAGGTTTCTGTTATTGAAATAATATCGTAAGAGTTCATAAGAAGATTACGTTTAAAAGTATGTGTTTTAGATCTCAATCCCCTTGTATTTTGGTAATATATGTTAATTGTAGCCATTTTTAAAGATACAGCAATAGCTAGTGCGCAGCAAAATGCAAATTAAAATTGTTTGATATGCAAAAATGACCCAAACCATGCAAGTACAGACTCTCAGTACAAGTACATTCATATTGTAATAACAGAAAACAAGTAGATACGTAAAAAGATAGTACCTACATTCCAAAATAGTGGGCAAAAAAATAATAATAGCAAATGAATCATTCAAGACATAATACGAGGTTTTACTATCGTCCATTCGTACGTACATATCGTTCTTGTTCTCGATAGCGAGTTGAAGCAAAATTATTACTACGCGTACTACCGTCCACAAAAATAACAAGTTAGGGCAATCCCTGCAAGCAAAAATAATCTTTATGTCCTGTGCGTACAAGCAAACAGTTTGTAATAGTGAGAGTGTAGGGTACATTCTCAAACTTACTTGTCTAGCGAGTAACTGGTTGACATAGCCGAACTGGTGCGAAATTACACGAAGCGGTAAACAAAAGACTACGCAAGTGGCTCTCAAACTGAGCACAAAAGTTACCATTACGATTACACATTTGTTTAATAGGTGAAATAAATAAACTAATCCGTAATTTTCAACAAATCGTTCTCGCTCCGGATAAAAAATATTGGCGCCGAGTCTGATTTCCTGGCCCAGATCTTGCAATGCTTCACCCATACAAACTGGAAGTTTTTCTCTTTAGCAAGGTTTCTTGCCTTGGCTAGAAGGTTCTTATTTTCTTGCGTTAGATGATCGTTGATGAAGAACTTAGCCGCAGTAGGAAAGCCCAGGCTTGTCAGGTTGAGGTTCTTGCTTTTGCGGGACGACGCAACAAATTCTTCCTTAATGTAGCGGCAGTTGAAGGCTATTATAATCGACTTCTCGGCGTTGGGAACGCGTGTAGGTATACGCGCAATATAGTTGATTTCCTCCTTCTTGATTGTAATGTCACATAGGTTGCCGATCCTTTGCGCAATGTCATAGAGGTTCTCGTTTTTTTTCTGTGGAATACCCCGAATCTCAACATTATTGGTTTGTCTTTCTTGTTCAGTCTTTCCACTTCTTGTTGAAGGAAAGGCACCGGATGAACAGCCTTCTCCACCTTGACAACCCTTGATTCGAGGTTGGTTAACTTGGTTCCAAAGTTATTGATGAGATCGTGTGCCATATCAACGGAGTCCTTAAGGCCACTTAGCTCAGACTTGATCGACTTCATATCAGCCACTAACATCGCCAAAGGTGCTAAATCGAATTGTATCTTGTTAAGCTGTTCTTGAATCTTGTCTAATCTATCCGGCTGAGGGGATACAGCGGTTGACGACGAGGAGGATGACTTGCATTTGATGCAGCGCCAGTTGTTTTTCCTGTCCCCGAGCTTACGGTATCCAGCTTCGGTTACACCAGAACACTGGTAGTCATAATGAAGTTTGCAAACACTGCATACTGGTCCGTCAATATGTTCGGATTCGCAACTTGCGCAAGTGAACATCGCGAAAAAGTTTGAGCAACACTGTATTTTTATTTTAAACGAACAAGCGTGTGCTTTCGATTAGGGCTGAGCGCCGACTGACTTTTGTGTAGGCTGTGGCGTGGTAACAGTCTGGTGTCAGACTTTTACTTCTGAATGCATATCTTCTTCGAACTCTGGTTTAGACTGTGCTTTGATTGAGTGATTTCTATGGCACATGTGTGCTCTATTATAATAAATTACCCAACGATGTACATGTCTATTAATAATTTCAAAAACTTTATAAAGCATACATTGTGTGGCAAGGCGTATTTATGCTACGTCGTCTTACCTTAACGATAAAAACCCATGGATATAATTTTAATTGCTCCTTTTCTAATCTTTAAAGATAAAAGTAATTATACTTATAGTAATATTGTAACCATGATTTAAGTCAAATTGATTAGATTTAAGACTTGTTGTAAATGGTCAATTTTTTTTTACGACAATGTGATCTTATGCAAATAAAAAAAAAATGAATTTGAATTTGAATTGTCAGGCTTTCTCAAATATATGCTTTCCAAATCTGACGGAACATAAATATACTTACCAACAGAAATGAATATGGCTTTTCTGTACTGCTTTCCCGTGAGGAATTCCTTTATTGAGCCTGAACGAGACATCTCCTTCTTTACTTCAGCCCTCATCTGAGTTAGTTTCTCTTCTAATACCTGAAATATCACTCTGTAATAGTATTTCACCATACACAGTCAAATTACAAAATATGGCAGTCAATGTTATATGTATAATTTGTATTCGATGACAAAGCACAAAGCTTTGTCATCGATGTGCAAACAGCGAGGTATGACCATGACAAGAATGTTAATGCATTATTCCTGGTGGCCAAAGTAATATGATAACATAATACCCACTCAGTACTCTGTCAGATCTATTATTGATCGAGTGAGCGAAGCGAACGAGATCTCTGAGTTAAGTTGGGAAATCCGGCACTGTATGTATGTATGTGGCAATGTTTGTGACAACATAACTCTTGAACGGATTATCCGATTTTGATGTAATTTAAACTAAATAGAGATAACGTAAAAATAATTTTAGTGTCGCGGGGGATTTTTATAAGTGTGGTAGTTTTTGAGATAGAAAAATTGTGTTATGACGTCACAAACATTGCCACATACATACATACATATACATACAGTGCCGGATTTCCCAACTTAACTCAGTTCGCTTCGCTCCAATTCGATATATATGTAATAGTTATTTGCTATGCAATGCTGCAAAAATTTGGCACGAGTACGTAAAGGTTCGAGACGCAGAATAAGTTTGCTGCCGAGCGATACACACAACGAGATAGTCTCTGCTCATCGCCTATGCATGATACGAATGGTAGCTGGTGGATTAGTTGGAGGTAAACTTCTAAGTACTATATTAGTAGTTCGCCCCAAACATGGATCTCACGGTTTGGCAGCACCGTATTACAAGAAAGTGAATGAAGCAAGAAAGGTGTTCAAAGATTGGCCTTATGGCAAACATGCGTGTATTAATATTTCGCAGTTAGGTTTTCAAAAATCAAATCAAATCAAAATTATTTATTTGGGATATTGCAAAACACAAAATAGGTAGGTACAATAAAATTTTTAAAGGCGGGTAATCCCAGAAAGGTCCCAACTCAGCATTAATGCAGGCTGTGAAGCCTGCGCTGGTCTTCCGTTGGGGCCTGTGAGAACCCGGTTGGACGTGCTTAGACTTAATAAATTATACACATACAGAACAAACAAATTAGAAATTAAACAAAAGAAAATAGTAATAAAACATTGAATTAATATTGACATTGAAATTGAATTAAAATTACAGTTCAAAAAATTTAAATTAAATCGAAACATCCAATTTATAAATATACCAATGAAGATTTATTATATTACAATTCAAATCTTAAATATATACCAATTTAATATATTTAAAAACACATGTATTTAAAAATATCACACTTTAGTGAAAATAAATATAATATCAATATAAATATAAATATCTGTGAAGGTAGTTAAATAGCGCTCGTGTCATGACTGAGAAACTCCTGCTCCTTTTGCCAAACCAGTAAATATTGTTTAAGTTTTAACCTAAAACTTTGAACACTTTGTAGGTTCCTTAAGGGCGGGGGAATATTATTCCAGCATTTCGATGCAGCATAACGAAAACTACCTCTGAAGGCTACTGTTCTGTGTCGTTGAGTTGAGAACTGCACCGAACAAATTCTACGTTCGCAGGATCTAAAATTTGACATATCCTCAAGTTTACTGTATAAGTAAGGAGGTTCGTTGTACTTTAATATGCCAAAAAGAAGACACGCTAAGTGAAGTTTGCGCCTATGTCCCATCTTTAGTAGCGAATGTTTATTTAGAAAAGGACTGACATGGCCTCTCCGCGGAATATCAAAGCAGAATCTTGCGCACGAATTTTGCACCCTCTGTATTAAACGCTTAGTTTTTCCATAAAGGCGAGGACCATAAACCACATCCGTGTAATTCAGCTTGGAAAGAACAAGTGACTCTACTAATTGAATTCGTATTTCTTCTGACATGTATGACCTTATTTTATATAATACTTTTAGCTTATAGAAGCAAGCCCTAACCAACTCGGCAATATGCTCTTCGAACCGAAGACTGGAATCCATTAGCAAACCCAAGTTACGAGCTTTATGGACTCGTTCAACGGGTTCACCCATTAATATAACATTCGAACATGGACCAATACTCGCTAGCTGATTAAGGGAGCCAAAAATCATATATTTAGTTTTATTAGGGTTAAGCAGTAAACTATTTTTTGCAGACCATAAGGCAATACTTGCAAGATCCTCATTCAGTTTGTCAATTGCACTATTAATATCACATGGGAGGCATGAGATGTATACCTGTATGTCATCTGCATAAATATGAAATTGGCAGTTTTTTATGTGAGAACTTATGTCTGCTGCGTATAAAATGAAAAGAATTGGACCTAAGATAGATCCTTGGGGCACTCCTCTATTTACTGAAACTGTTCTTGAGAGGTTTGGAGTTCCATCACTACGAGCAAGATTAACATATTGTGATCGATGGCAAAGATAGCTAGTAAACCATTTCCGAGTGTTGTGTTCGAAACCATAATATGCCAACTTAGAGATGAGTAGATCGATATTTATAGAGTCAAATGCCCTAGAGAAATCCAAAAGCACTAACAAAGTACACATTCCCTTATCCTGTGCGACAAGAAAACTGTCAGTCACATCCAGCAAAGCAGTTACCGTGCCACGCCCTTTTCTAAAACCTGACTGAACATCTGGCAATATACAATTTTTTTCTAGAAAATTATTTAATTGATAGCTAACTGCTTTTTCGAGAACTTTAGATATACATGGTAAAATACTGATGGGGCGAAGGTCCTTTAGCTCTACAGGATTAGCGACTTTAGGTAGAGGGCGAACTATTGCTAGTTTCCAAAGATCAGGATATGTGGACATGCATATAGATGTATTAACAATTCTGTGAATGGTATCCAATGATTGAGGAAGCGTCATCATAATCATGTCAAGATTAATGAAATCGCAACCTATAGCATTGGATTTTAAACTTTTTATAATTTTAATAATTCTATCTAAACTAACTGGCTCCAATTCAAATGTTGCATCACCAAAACTATGATATTCAAAGTAGGTAAGTTGCGAAATGTCTGTATTAAATGCACCGGGAATATTCATGAAATGACTGTTTATAGCATCTGGATCTTGAAAATGTGTTGGAAGATCCGTATCTTTTTTCGGTAGTAGCGTATTTTTTAAGTTCTTCCATAACTGCTTAGGATAACTTATCTTATTATTAATATTGAATTTAAAATATGCTACTTTTTCCTGATAAAGAGCTTTATTGACGACCGCTTTGAGATCATTGTAATATTCCTTTTTAGTTATCAATTTAGTCTTGTGATATTCTATGGCCGCTTTATCACGTAGCTTCATCATATGTTTAATCGTATCAGTAATCCATGGGTAAGAGGGTTTTTTTATAGTTATAGACCTTACAGGAGCTTGTCTATCGAATAAGGAATTCACACATTGGCTAAAGGCTTTGACCATTTCGTTTACGTTCTCCACCTTTTGAATTTCATTCCAATTGATATTCTGCAGATCCTTATCAAAATCCTGCAGGGAGATGTTTTTGATTGGTCTATAAGTAACAGTTGTAGGCATGGGTTTCTCACGTTTAATATTGAATTCGCAAACTATGAGACAATGACCATAAAGCCTACCAACCATATCATTAGATATAGCTCTTGCTCGCAAATCTGTACATACAAGATCAATAAGAGAATCCGAGGTTTTTGTAAAATGTGTCGAAAATGTGACAAGTTGTGATAGTCCAAGGCAAGATAAGAAGATGTCCAACTTAGAGTTGGTTTCAATTTCGTTAAAATCACCTAATAAAATTATATGGTCATGACTCGGTAGCGCATTTATTGAGTCAGACAGCGTGTCGAAAAACAAATCAACGCCTATCCAGCTAGGACGGTATGCCGTGCCTATTACCAGTCTTTTCCCATTAACTGTTATAGTAATCCACATCTGTTCTACCATTGAATGCGACGGGTCTACTGGGTGGGGCCACGTGCGTGCGTTAATACCACGTTTTATGTAGTACCCAACACCACCTCCGCGTTTTCGTTTACCTCGCGGTCGGGGGGTATGACGCAACCTATAATTTGGTAAAACAGGGGCCTTATCTTCTTGACCTTCGCGAAGCCAAGTTTCATTTACTGCCAGTACATCAATATCGTGACGCTCTACGGATGAAATAAAATTATCATGGTTTGTGCCGAGGGAACCAGGGTTAAACAAACCAACTCTAAGAAGTTTATTAATCATTATTATACGATAATAAGACTTTGCAAGAACAGAATAAGAATAAGCAGTAACAAATAATGTCATGATTAAGTGCGAAAAAAATCGCAGTAAATGCTATACTCATCAAAACCATAACAGAACCTTCACAGACATTTTGTCTCTCACAGAATATTAGATGGAAACTTAGACTTGTAAATACATAAAACAATGCACTCTGCATAATATTACACCTCATTATACAAAAATTCAAATCTACACTATCATGCAAATGTTTACCCAATGCATACCAGACTCTCAAACTGCGGCTTGCCCAAAAACCCGCGGGAAGTCTGTCTCATGCCGTATTTGATGAGCTACCTTCCCTTCGGATTGCCGGACGTATATGCGGCCACGCTTCGTCCAAGAGAAACGCCATTGGAGCTTGCGGCACTCCTCACGAGCACGATGAAACAGGAGCCGGTTAGTACGTGTAAGCCGCTCATTAATGAAAATGCGACCGCGCGATCCTGCATTGGCCGCTTTCCCAGCATCGGCAGCCGTCAGCGTCCGGCGCACACGCGCAGCCTGCAGAAACTGGTCGCGCAGGTGGCGCCTTGCCAACCGTACCACGACGCGACGTTCGCGCGGTACCGCACCTCCAGCCGCCGCACCCTGAGCCACGCCCACACGTTCCACGAACACGACATCACGCTCTTCGAGTGTCACTCCTAGTTTAGCGGCGAGCACAGTTACGGTATGGAGAATATTCTCCCCTTTTTCTTCTGGGAGATGCCCTATCTCCAGATCCGACTGCAGGTGGTCTTGGTCGCGATCATTAAGCTCCAACTTAAGTTGTGTCACAGTACGCTCCAGCTCGGCAACTACTCCAGACGCAGGCGATGTAGTTGCCGCTTGCTGCTCCACCACCTCTATTCTACGCTCTAGGCCATCCATACGCGCAGTTATGCCATCAATTGAGCTTCGAAAATCCGCCATCTCCCTTCGAAACTCACGCATCTCTTCGAGGCACTCTGCTAACTCTCGACGCAAGTCTATAACTCCGGAAACAGTAGCGTCAGTGGTGTTGATCGACTGCGGTCCTGCAGCCAGCTCATACGGGATAACGCTGCCACTCGCAGCCAACCCAGTCACGCTTCTAACTGGAGTGCTACTATTGTCCCCCTTTCTTTGCTTCTTTTTACACTCAGGACAGTTCCAGTCTTTACTTATAGTACCGTAGTCTGCGAGACCCACGCATGCCCTGTGATACAGCGAAGGGCATAACTTACAGGCGGCAGCCCCTACTGATGAAAGAAATTTCCCGCAAGCCGTACACTTCGTTGCCATTGTAGAAAGTTTATCGCAATGTAGCTAATAAGCAGCAAACAACAAAGAAAAAAAGCAAAAAGACAATCGCAAGCTAGGGTTTGAACTAGCGCGGCCGGCTCCAAAGCTACGTCTCTCTGCGACTGTGAACCACTCGTCCACCGAGTCAGTTGAAGGGGCTTCGAAAAGATGCAGTACAAAGTAAAGTTAGGTAATGTAAGGCACAGTAAGCGCAAGCTCGATGACGCATAGATATCTCACTGCCGACCGGTATTGTCACCTTTGTTTGAAATTTAGGTAAGTCAACGGCACAAACACGAATGCTATTTTAGAAATAGATTTGATTATAACTTTTTTCTTAACTGTTCGATTCAGTAACACTTTTAGGATATGATTGTATGTTTAAAACTGCACAATTTGATATAAATTTTACGTGAGTTTAATAACTTTTTGCTCACTTTTAGAATATTATTCGAGAGAATAGATTGTAACACGTCCGCATTGAATAGGGCGCAAGCCGGCACTGTTTTAGTTGCTTTTAACATTCAACTTGTTAACAATAATAGTAAATAAATATGTACCATTTTATCCTTGATACCGGTAATTTTCATCAGTGTATTCCTTGCAGCATCCACCTTTCCGACCTTCAATAGGAAGTAGGGTGTCTCTGGGATGAAACAGCAAGCCAAGAAGTAACCAATCGGGAGCACAGCCGTGGAATAATTGAGGGTATCATAGCTGATAAGCGGTCCGGCGATCAAGGTGATAAGACAGCCGAAACTGTACATCACTCTATTAGCTAATATAAGACTACCCCTGATTTCTTTATCCGCTATTTCTGCTATATATATCGTGGATACCTAGAAATAGATAAAACGAACGTTACTTTAATAACCTACTTACTTCTTTCTCTTTTTTTTATGCAATACTTTTCGCGCCAAGCTGCAGAGCAAAAGTTATATGTCATAGTTCTTTTACCAGGCTTTACAGCTCAGTTAGTATAGTAGCTCTACCTTTTGTGCTGTAGGTTGTGGGTTCGATTCCCACCTAGAACAGACAGGTGAGTGATGAATATTGATGTTTGTTCTGTGTTTGGGTGGTAGTTTGTATATGATACGATAGTAGGTATGTATAACCAAAACAAGTAAGTAAGTATGTATTATTTTCCGTTTGAAGTTCCTATTATAACAAGCTTTGCTTATTTTATTCTTTATATATGTTATTCTGTGGTTTGGATTTAGATTGGCGATATGTGAAATTACCACCATGCCAAATGTCAAGTCTCTAATTTAAGCAGTTTGGAAGATAAACGTACGTGACCGACATTTTTAGCAATTTATAGCGACCAGTCATCCGTTCGTAACCCTAAAAATTAAAATAGGGAGTACATTAAGTGTACCTTACAGAAGTGTATATCCGTAATCTACTTGGCGCTGTGTCATAATTTAATATGTCCCGTATTTATATTCGCTTTGTTTAAGTTCTTTAAGTGACTCCATGAACGGAAACTCTTCAGTTTCATTACAAGCAAAATAATTGACAGGCCTCACAGCTCAGGCTTACCCTTGAACCCAATAAAAATTCCAATCCAACATCAATCGCAATCCAATTCTCTATCAATATTGACTAATTGCCGTACTCTTGAAAAGCAATTTGATAGCATTGGATTGAAATCGGAATTGCGCTAATATTGGATTATGATTGTGTTAATACACTTTAAGTTAGCTGCAGCAAAATTTAGTCTTTTGATTAGTAGACAGTGATTAAAAATAGTTTAATACATCAATCTAAACATATTTTCAAACAAATACAGGATTAATATCGTTGTTTTGAAATAATTAAAAAAATATTATTCATGGTAACATGGATGCCCGTCCGTTGTTTAGGGCATAGAAACGTAGAAAAAGAAGTCGTGAAGTGTCAAAACAAAAACAAAAACAAAGTTTATGGCGGTTCTTTTCGTATTCTTTTGGATTAAACTTTGAAGCGGAGTGCTCATGTAGTGTTTACAAGCAAGTGTTTAAGTCATATGAAATTGATTATCAGATTGTTGCTTGTCGAAGTAACATGGCTAGTCGTCCAACATTATTACTGATTGAAACTTTGGTGGAGTTTTTAGAGTGAAACCCCGGAATAGGTAAAGGTTTGCTACGGAAGAACTATGCAAAACTGGAAACGAAGAGGAAATAGGCATGTTTAGCTGTAACGCTAAACTGTCTAGGAGGAGTAAATAAAAATGGTCAAGGTTGGGCCAAAGTAAGTACTTGGATTAATTTATTTGCTTCATTCCAATACCTCAATGGGCACAAATGGGCAGCCCCGTCGGACAAAAAAAAAGACGCTCAGTTCGTTTCTGATTTAATTCTAATGCATGATTTCGCCGTAGAATATTAAACGCAAGAGCTAGGTGGTCTTAAACAAAGTCCTACCACCAACCAAAACAAAACACAATATTGTACTCCCTTGGGATCGAACCCGGGACCTTTTGATCTGCCACCGGTGGGCGAAAACAGAGGCGTTTAAAGAAATAAGAAGACTATTTTCATTTTAATTATGTACTCGTACTTACCGAACCCACAACGCCTATGCTAAGTCCCCAGAGAAACTTGGCTGCACAAATGGTCCAAACTCCTCGAGCTAATATTTGGATGACCTGGAAAAGTACAAACAAAGAGTCGTCCATTTTCTGTGTGTGTGTGGACTGAGAGACCGCACATGTATTACCGACTTCAAAAAAAGGGCGAGGTTCTCAATTCGTCGGAATCTTAACATTACACGAAGACTCTTGGACCGTTTTGGAAAATTAATGTTTTGTTTGGAAGGGTACACTTCACTAGTGGTCCCATCGTCATCAGGCCTGACCTGATGATGATGGGACCACATCTTATGTTTGGATGTTGGAGAAATCGAGGGAACTCTTCAAATATTATAGACACACTTGCAGCGATTTGAGTATTTTTAGGTTGTATTTACCTCAATTTTAAGGAAAAAACGGACCCCGAATCACGCGTTTGTCTGTCAGTATGTCTGTCCGTCCATCTGTCATCAAATTAATTGCAACAAATACGTCATCCAGGTAAACGAAATTGTTAAAATGTATAATATTCCCGACAGTTTCGACCGTGGTCACGGGTAGACGCATCTAGGATGAAGACTTTATAATAATCGTGATAATTTAAAAAATAATTGTATAATATTCATGTACTATTACTTAAATTAGTACCTTGTACATAATAATGTATAAGGTACTAATTTAAGTACCTTGTACATTGACTACAATGTTGTATACCCTGTAAAACTATAAGGTTTATCTGGGTACTCACATTCGTCTCCTATCAACAGTAAAATTAGTAGGTAGGTACCTACATACATATATAATAACTATAGTATTAGTAGGTAATAATTTAAACTGTAGTTTACAAGCAGGACACGTAATTTACGGAAGCGAAAACATTACAATAGTGGCTAAAAACGATCAAACATCATACCAACATCAACAATAAGGTACATACTTACCTACTCACACTGCTCTATTAGACAATTCATAGGTAAAGGTATTAATGGCGGCCCCATAGTACCGTTCTCACATACAAACTCATATCTCGTAGGTAGGTATCCTATTGCATTGTATTTTGATTCAATTATGTTTTCAGAAAGTAATCCTAGAATATCCCTGTATCACGTGCAAAATTAATTTTGAATCGGACAAGCCATTTCAAAATTCATGTTAAACTACGTTTTTATGGGACAGCGATACATAGTTCTCATAGCACTGATGTCAGCTAGGCGAGGCTTTCCCTCATCCTCTCAAATATCTCTTGATAACCGTCTCTGATGTGGTCCAGTGGTTCGCCCACAGGTGACATATTCAGAGGTAGCGGGTTCGATCCCCAGGGAGTGCAATATTGTGCTTGGTTTGGTTGGTGATAGGACTGTAAGTCCGCCTGGCTCGCTACCATACCACCAATAACAACAATCCTAAAATTGTTGTGTTCCGGCATTTAGAGATAAGAAGATGTTGAAGCTGTTCCTTAGATTGTTGAGGATTTCGGGTGAATTGTGTTTTCCACCTTCGGCCTTATCATCACTTGAAAATCAGGTGACATCCCACCAGATTGTTTTGCTCCAGACGCCATCGCAACCAAAGTTCGCAACCGGTTGCTGTAGCGGATTCTCTTTAAACGCAATTTGTGGTCATGGATGAGTTTGTTTTTCTTAATCCGCAACCAGGATGCGAAAAAGGATATTACATACATAGACTCACCCCTGTTTCGCAAATATGTAGGCAGAGACAACGGATATCCATTTACTAACGGTCTTTGCTCTATCTTATCTCTTTTGTCTCATTCCATTCTTCCATTCTTCATCTCGTTTTTGATACATGCTCGTTTCCTTGGAAGGCCAAGCACTTCCCTCTTTATAAATAGGTGCTATACTTACTACTCCTATAGAGAGCGGGAGCATGCTTCCCAATATAGTGGCCTTTCGTCCATAGTCGTCCGATGTGAATCGAGATAGCAAACTACCTGCCGTGTAGCCGATGGATTTGATTGCGACCATCCATGATAGTTCATTCTGTAAAAGTGTAAATACTCATTTGATAATAATATTATATATACATAGCACCGTTATGTTGCAGACAAACTGGCAATCAACGCACAGTCCAAACCAGAGGACTTACAAACACTTTTTTTTGGGTAGCTCGTTTTTTAGTAAGTACTTATAAAAAATATATTTGACATAATTCCTACGGGATGCCGGGAATGTAGTCCTGGGCGTTTTACAAGTCTAATATAGATTGTTGAAGTCCTTTAAGGAGTGCCCTAGGATATTTACTATTTCTTATTCATATTTGTACCAAGACTAAGCACTTGCCTGTTCCAGAATAAAATAAAACACTTTTCGGTATTACGTTAGTAGGTACCTACATAATTTATTCTGTGCCGTAATTGAAAAACCTAGCACGTTTGGAAGTAAAATGATATTTCTTATTATATGGAAATATAGGACAAAATTGCAAATTGATTGATAGCAATAATTATCATCAATGTATTTTTTATTATAAACCCAAAATTACTTAAATATACAATGCAAATAAAATAAGCAGCTGGAAGGTACTAGGAGATCTTTTTTTTTAAAGACAACATTGGTACCTACTATGCTTAGTTACAAATTGTAGCTATGTAAAGAGGACTTAGGTGTAATGCAAAGTTTACTAATTAAACAATACTAATCCCACATATTTACATTACAAACTGTCTGGTTAATTATTTACTATGTACAAAGGAAGCAGTCAGTTTACCTAAGGACCATTACAAACGGCCAATAGGTATCTCAACTGTTTTTTTTTATTGTTCGTCAGGTCAAGAACCTCTCCGCCATGCTATACAAGCTATAACAGAATATGACGTGTACTATGCCGAAACGGGGTTATCCGACCCGACTCGGGGAACAATGTTTGTTTTACGACATTTTGAATTTTGGTTCAAAGTTTTTGGTAAAACAGGATCAAAGTTTTGATACCAACAGTTGTTTGTATAGCAACTCAAAAAACCAGCTGATTTTTTCCCCTAGTGTCTATAGTACCATTGATTTGTACCATCAATGGTACAAGTGATAATACTATGTGTCCTTAGTACCGTTGAAAAAGATACTAGTTTATAATGTGTATTTACTTGTAAATAAAAATCTGATTTTCTTTTATTTTCTAACGACGCATTTTTTCTAAAAACAATGCGACTGTAATGTCGCCTTGAATGAATTGCATTAGCACATGTTGAATGTAATTGTTGCGGTCGATCACCGCTTTTGATCTTGAGTTTTGTGGCTCTGCTGTCAAAGCATGTTGAATGTAATTGTTGCGGTCGATCACCGCTTTTGATCTTGAGTTTTGTGGCTCTGCTGTCAAAGCATGTTGAATGTAATTGTTGCGGTCGATCACCGCTTTTGATCTTGAGTTTTGTGGCTCTGCTGTCAAAGCATGTTGAATGTAATTGTTGCGGTCGATCACCGCTTTTGATCTTGAGTTTTGTGGCTCTGCTGTCAAAGCATGTTGAATGTAATTGTTGCGGTCGATCACCGCTTTTGATCTTGAGTTTTGTGGCTCTGCTGTCAAAGCATGTTGAATGTAATTGTTGCGGTCGATCACCGCTTTTGATCTTGAGTTTTGTGGCTCTGCTGTCAAAGCATTTACGGAATGGTATGCAGCATCTGTTTTTAGAACTTTTAGAAATTGGCATTTTGTGGTAGGTTTTATCATAAAACGCCTGTTAAATTGACCGTTCCATGCTTCGCAACAATTCGTTATTCGATGTCTCTGAAAAAACTGCACCACTGTTCTTTTTTCGGCATCCAAAAATTTGTTATATACTTTAACAAATCTTTAACTTCTTTTATACTACCAATAACTACACTCTCTGCAATTATATAATTCAGACCTTTCTTCTATTTTGGACTCTGGCAAAAGAGGAAGAACCATGCACAAGCTCACTATTTTAGTTAAGTTTTTGTTGCTATATTTTTTTAATTTATGTAGGATTTTAAGTTGCGTAGCTTTCCTTTAAATTTTATCCAGGAAATGGAAGTAGCAACCGTGGTGCAACACCTGGGGAAATGCACGTTCAGTGGCATTTATTGCCGCTTGTTCGAAATCCGTTATGAATTTATGTGGTTCCCATTCCCATTTTTTTTCGTTTGTAGACATCCGTATCTGTGACTTGATTAGTTCAAGCATAATCAAATACGTCTTCTATTTCTTATTCGGTAGAAGTGCGTATATTACAGGAATCACATTATGTTCATTTGCGGTGCTGCCTATATCACAAAAAAGTACATAAAGCTGATAGAACGGTTTCAAGCAATTCTTGAAGGTCCCATCACATAAAAACTCTTTTCCATTAACCACAATTTCAATTTAATTAAAAACACAATTATCCCCCAATGAAAACATTTACTTGTAATGTCAATGTAATCATTTACTTGTAATGTCAATGTAATCATTTGTTTACGACATAATACAAGATGCTTTCCAATGAGTTATTTAACAGAAGATTGTAATCTTTGAAGTGGCCAGGATTTAATCTAGCACTTGTTGAAACGTAGCGGAAACAGCCAAGAAGGTTTTCTTCCTCAATGAATGGTTGGAATTATTTATCACTAGTAAACGCCTGTTATATGTGTATATTTTTTTGGATGTTTTCGATGCAATGGTACTAGCGACACGTGCTAGTATCTGTAGTACCATTGATGGTACTAAGGACACATAGTAGTATCACCCATTGATGGTACAAATCAATGGTACTATAGACACAAGGGCGATTTTTTGAGTTGAGACTACCCTAAAATTAGCTTTATCACTAAAACTGGTTCATATGTCCTCGGTATTCTTTGACACAGACAATTGCACAATGAGAGCGCCTACTCCGCTGCGGCGGCGGCGGCGGCGGCGGCGGCGCCTACTCCGCTGCGGCGGCGGCGGCGGCGGGGGGGGCGGCGGCGGCGGCGGCGGCGCTTTGAAAGCCAGCACGTGCCAGCCATCTCTCGATCATATTTTTTAACAATGGTTCCGTACATTTTTTTTATCTATAACACATTTTAAAAAAATTGTGCATTCTGAACATAGAATCTGTATTTTCTACGAATTAAAGTAAAGTAATAGGTGCATGAAGGCCTATTTTGACTGCATCTTCCGTTTTTATTTTTCGTAGGTAGTGTAAAAGAACCCTAAAAATTTTCGACAAAAATCAAATAGGTACTTGCCACAACACTAGCCGAATCGAAAGTACTTTAGTGTCGTTTCGTTCGTGGTTTCGGTTGGCCGGTGAGCAATTTTTCGGATTATCGTGTGTTTTTAAATCGAATCAAAAAAACTGGAGACGTACAGTAATACTGAAGATTATAATATGATGTTGTGTGTTGACGAAGCTCCAAATAATGAGCTGACGGCGGCAGCGCGGAGGCCAAGAGAGACCCGAAAAGGCCGCAGCCCTCTTACCGTTGCTTTCGTGAGCTCGTACGAAGACTCTTATCGACAGAAACAACATAGTGAATTTGTGCTTGTTTAAGTTTAAAATCGTCTTGTAATCTTCCGACCAGCTGATACCTACCTACATGCATAGTGAGGTAAAGGAATAGGGTCGACACTATTTATTGTCATTGAGAAAATGAAAATATTTGTATGGGAAACTGAAAATGGGAATTCACTATTATCTCCCCACCACATCAACCGAACCACACCCACCAATTAAACCGTGTATAAAAAAATATAATAACAGAAGTGGAACCTCTTCAAAGCTTTCTTCAACTGTTAATAAAAAAAATTTTTTTTTTTTTGACATGTCTCTAGGAGAATCACATTTTATTTGACTTGCTTTATATATGTTTTTGCCTGAAATTTTATTTATTTAAGGTTGCGTGTTATTGAAAATTGAAAATGAAATACCTATGTAATTATATATTTTGAATCCATTTTGACATATTTTGAACTGTTTAAATTTTTATCGATATTTTGTTTAATTCCTGTCATCTTAATGTTTAACATATTTTATGTAAAAAATTGTGACTTGCCTTGTATAGCAATCTTTGTTATAATGTGGCCAATAAATGAAATCTGAAATCTGAAATCAATTAACCAATTATTCCTAATTAATAAGGGCTCCAAGGGTTGACATTATGATGACAGAATAGACCTTAATATATGACAAGACTAACAGTTTCTTACATCAGTTAAGTGAAAGCCGGTCTCGTTTTTGTAGAACTTCGGTATTACTGAAGTTGTCCATGACACGCCGACGCCGCCCGTCATAGCAGACGTTGAAACTGTAACCATACGTTATAATAATATGCCTAGCCTACGTTATCTTTAATTCCTTATGCCGAATAAACTAAGTAAAGCAATAAACATAAGCTCTCGTCTCGAAACCGTATTATTGTAGTGAGGTAACTTTTTTTGTAACCGTGAGCTGGTTGAGCACATGACTGTATTTAAACGAAGCCTCTCATTTTTTGTCAACGCTTGTTTTTTGTACGTAACAAACGATTTATAAAAACTCGACAAGGGCGCGCCATAAATTCGGCGAAGGTAGGTACCGACTAATTATTTGTAAAACTTTTTG
Organism: Venusia cambrica; assembly: GCA_951394065.1. Taxonomy (NCBI): domain Eukaryota; kingdom Metazoa; phylum Arthropoda; class Insecta; order Lepidoptera; family Geometridae; genus Venusia; species Venusia cambrica. The sequence continues at coordinate 14,550,369 of OX596043.1, read as the reverse complement.
TGGAAATAAGTATATACCTACAAATACAAAGCCCACCTAATGTTCAGATCCACCTTTCAACTCAAGAAGCCAGCCAATGGTACCTGGCTTCAAGTTATGATGAGGCCGAAGGTGGAAGCGAACTTCACCCGGAATCCTCAGGTATATCCTTATATTTATTACCTCTAAATGTCGGAAAACAACTATTTACAATTGTTGCTATGGCGATGCACTAAACCATTAGACCACAGAGGCGATTTCCTATACTGTGTACCTACTATGAGATATAGCCCGCTATTAGATAGACGTTCAGTAATAATAGTGGTCCCTTCGATCTGACCTTGGTACATATCGTACCAACGATACTCGAGGTATAATGATGACGATCATTATGACATGTACTCGTAATAGGTACCAGTTACAGGCAAAAGCAACAGTGTTGAAAAAACACTGAAACCAAGATAAACCCGTTCAAGTACAATGGTACAATGGATGATGTTATCTTAATTATTACACTTCACATCACATAATCATATGCCTGCATGAAAAAACAAAAGTAACTTAGGTATGTATGTATGTCAATTCTGGGGTGACTGTGGAACTAACCCAGGGATAGATCCCAACCAGGAATTCTCCGGGGCAACAGAATCTTTTAGGCAATGGCTGAATGATCCTATCGCTGGTAAAAGGACGAAGTTATAGTAATGGTCTCGTAGCCACTCATTATGAGTACGGATAAGATGCAGGAGTCTTCGCAGCAAGATAGGAAACTCCGGAAGTTTTCCTCGCGCAGTCTAGACGACGCACCCAGTCATAACAACAGTAGGTAAGCAGATACCCACATTAGCTACGAAATATATTTTTTATTATGAGACAGCGGGACGCGAAACCAAAAATAAAAAATGTGTGTTTGAATTGATGACTTAAATTTAAATCATCAACTCAAACACACATAAAATTTCATCAAAATCGGTCACGTACAAAATAATTACATATGTTAAGAGCATTGATTTAATAATTAACAGCTATGCTGATAAGGTAAAATGTTTAACTATTGACCTATAAAACTTTAAACCGCTCGGTTCCTCACTTAACCTATTTTCAATTAAATCATGTCAAATTGACAAATGTATACTTCATAAAATTTTAAAAAGACCTACGAAATAAAGTTTTTCAATATATCTGTTCAGATATCGATAAGTAAATACAGAAATATAAAAGTAGGTTATATACATACCAGCTAATGTGATCAACATCTGTAGCCGTCTGTTACCTCGCTCCATAGTCACTAGAATAAGTAATTTAACACAAAACAATCACCACACCACTTCACACTACACATTTCCCTCATAAAAATAAAAAAATTGCTTGATTTAAAACTGGAATGTATGTTATAAAGAACAGCTTATCTTAAAGTGTGATAGAGACGGCCATTTGAGATAAAACACGCAATTTTTAACTTTGCGCTGTAATCAAACTCAACAATCAACAATCGCCGACTGACTGAAGCACTGCTTGACGAAATGATATACCTACTTTGGTTCACTAAACTGCAAGAAGCAATGACCTTTGATAAAACAATTTTATAGCTATATTGCGCTGCAAGCAGCACAGAGCTCGGAGCGACAACACGTCCACAGAGGGCTAGTCAGTGAGCAGCAAGACTATATTTCCTGAGGATGCCTCGTGTAGAGGCGAAACACGTGTCGAATTGATTTTTTCAGAGAGATTTAGCGGATTTATTACTAAATATTTTGTCTGTTTTCAGATTTTATTTTGAGCAGTTCTTTAGTTCATTACTTTTTGGGATGTTAAAAAACAATAAGTAAGTAATATTTAGAAAATATCATCCATCTTACCATAAAAAAATATTTCTTTATGATTACTAGTACATCAGTGTTTTGTTTTATAATACTTCTATATTCGGTACCGTGTTTGAAATCTAAATTGTTTACAGTAGAAGTAAGGTTTATTTTAAATGTTTCACCTTTTACCTTTTAACTTCCTCAGAAGGATAGTCATTTATTCGAGAGTTTGTATGTATGTATCTATGTTTGGGATTTCTTACTTTCACTTGATGAAATTTGGCTTGTGTCATATGTCATTTGATTCGTCTGAATGGTGAGAGACATCGGCTATGCTATTTTTAAATGCGGGGCGTGAATCAAAAGTTAGAGAGGGGTGGACACAAATAATGATTCTATTCCATCAATATGGGTATCAAATGAAAGCTAGTAATATGTCAATTCTAAATATATATAAATCAAACCACTTAGTGAAAAATTAAGTTAAAAGTATGTCACTCGTACTTGAATCTATTGTTAAAATTATCGTCTGTGTAAGCTAGTCTGTCTATAATATTGAACACCTGTTTTCATAGAAATGTAAACATGCTTATCTACTGAAAATTATACTAAACAAAGTATTTAATAGCATAATTTATAATCACAAATATAAGAGTAAGATTAGCGATGGTGATATTAAGGGTGCCTCCCGTATACTTTTTTCTAGTGACACGATAGCTCCAAATTCCGTTGCAACCCTCATTTCTCTTGAAAGTAAACATCCGGCCCCGGGGCCAGATTTCCACCTCCCCGATGCACCTCAAGATAGTGATTGCGCTGTTGAGGCGACCAGTCAGGATGTACTCAGTGCCGTTATGTCCTTTCAGAGTGGCTCAGCCGCTGGCCTGGATGCTGTGTCTCCACAGCATCTAAAGGACCTGCTATCTGGTGGGTCTGGCCATGCGGGTGATGTCCTTCTTGAAGAACTGACGGCATTGATCAACCTCATGCTGTCGGGTCGAGTCAACAGCGAGATTACAGAAATCTTGTATGGTGCTAACCTTTGTGCTTTAAAAAAAAAGGATGGCGGGATAAGACCCATAGCCGTAGGCACCACCTATCGCCGCCTTGCAGCCAAAGTCTGCTGTCGCAAAAAAGCCGCGTATCTAGGCGACTATTTCCGACCCGTGCAGCTAGGCTTTGGTTCGCGAGGCGGTTGTGAGGCCGCGGTCCATTCTTTAAGAACATTTTTAGATCGAAATTACGGGGAGGTTATTCTAAAAGTAGATATCAAAAATGCTTTTAATTCGGTTGACAGAGGCACCTTGTTAAATCAAATCCAAAATTCCCGAAATTTATCCTTTTATTTTTCAATGCTATGGTTCGCCATCTAAATTAATTTACAAGAACCAAACTATTTCGTCTGCAGTTGGCTGTCAGCAAGGTGACCCTCTAGGCCCGGCCATTTTTAGCCTTGCCATTCACCCAATTATTCAACGCCTGAAATCTAAATTGAATGCTTGGTATCTCGATGACGGAACCCTGGGTGGCGATGTGGACTCAGTATTTGGCGATCTAAAAATTATTATAGATGAATTTCGGCAGATTGGCTTAGAACTAAATTTTTCGAAATGTGAAATATACATTTCAGATACATGTTTGGATAGAAATTCAATAATTAAGTTTGAGACTTTGGCTTCTAATATTACTGTTGTAGATAAGAGTTCACTCCACCTACTAGGTTCACCAATTCTTGATGAATCTTTTCCGGGTTTCGTCGACGACAAAATTCAAAATTTTATGAAGGTTTCGGACAGACTTGCAAAAATTAACTCACATATGGCTTTCAGCATTATAAAATTTTGCCTTTTTGTCCCAAAATTTACTTATGCTTTACGATGTTGTCAACTGTGGAAACACAGTGAGCTGGTGGAAGGCTTAGACAACATAATAAAGAACACCCTTTCCACGGTTTTGAATATTGAGTTGGATGACAGAGCATGGTCGCAGGCCTCATTGCCTATTCGATTGGGCGGCTTAGGTGTACGCAAAATTTCTAGTGTTGCTTTGCCAGCGTTCTTGTCTTCCGTCTATAGTACACATTCTTTGGTTGAGAAAATTCTAACACCATCAATTTCGGCTGTTCCAGGCAATATACCCAAAATTTATTATCTTGACGAGGCTCGAAATGCTTGGCATAGTGCTTGTCCTAATACCGATCCCCCAAAACACCTTTCGGCACAACGGCAGTGGGACGGGCCTCTGTGCGAGTTGACACGGAATTATCTATTACATACGTGCTCAACCTCCACAGATCGTGCTCGTCTCTTAGCTGTTTCAAAATGGGAATCAGGTCTTTGGCTGCAAGCACATCCATCTTACAATACCGGTACACTTATGGATCCTGTAACTTTCCGTATTGCCACTTGTCTTCGGTTGGGTGCAAGATGCTGCGCCTCTCACCAGTGCCGGTGCGGTGCGGCCGTAGATCAATTTAGTTTTCACGGACTTTCGTGTGCAAGGTCTGCCGGCAGGATTTCGCGCCACGCTAGTCTTAATGACATTATCCGTCGAGCGTTTACCAGTGTCAATGTGCCAGCCGTTCTTGAACCGAATGGTCTGTTACGTGATGATGGTAAGCGGCCCGACGGTATGACTCTTGTCCCTTGGGAAATGGGTAGGCCTTTGGTGTGGGACGCTACCTGCGTCGACACCCTAGCGCCATCTCATCTGCCTGGGACATCAATTAGGGCTGGTGCGGCGGCTGATTCGGCCGAGGATCACAAAAGGCGCAAATATAGTGGTCTCGACAGAGCTTACCTATTTGAGCCTTTTGGGGTGGAGACCTTGGGTCCGTGGGGAGCCGGCGCCCTCCGGGTCTTCAAAAATATTGCGAGGCTTTTGATTGAGGCGACACGTGACCCAAGGGCTGGCTCTTATTTAGGCCAGCGAATTAGCATAGCTATTCAGCGTGGCAATGCAGCCAGTGTCTTGGGCACGCTTCCGTCTGGTACTGGTCTGGAACAGTTGAGTTACCTATAGGCCGTTTGTAACGGTCCTTAGGTAATCTGACTGATTCCTTTGTACATAGTTAGTCTAATTGTACTTTTTATTGAATAAATGAATAAATACACAAAAAAAAAAAAAAATATAATATTAGGTCCTTACATATGAAATTGGCGTTTTGTATGGGAGGAACATAATGGCAATTTTTTCATATTAAAATATATTTTATTAATCAAAGTATGTACCATTGCTATCTATACACTTTTGCCATCTTATAGGTAGTTAATTGATCCCTTTACTAAAAAAACCATTCGGACGGGAATCAATGAAATCTTTGAAAGCGGTTTGGACTGCCTCATCGGAATTGAATTTTTTTCCTTGCAAGAAGTTATCCAAATTTTGAAAAAAATGGTAATCTGTTGGAGCAAGGTCCGGAGAGTACGGTGGATGTCTTAGACATTCCAATTGAAGCTCCTCTAATTTGGTAGTCGTCTGTTGGGCCGTGTGTGGTCTAGCGTTGTCTTGAAGCAGCAGTGGCGTAGAGCGATTGAAAAGTCTCGGTTGTTTAACAGCGAGCTTTTCCATCATGGTTTGCAGTTGCTGACAATAGACATCAGCCGTAATCGTCTGACCAGATTTAAGAAAGCTATAGTGTACGACACCGGCACTAGTCCACCAAACGCTTACATGTATCTTTTTTTGAGTCAATTTTCGCTTGGGGCAAGATTTTGCTGGTTCACCAGGGTACAGCCATTGCGATGAGCGTTTACGATTATCGTGCAGGATCCACTTTTCATCACATGTAATGATCCGATTTAAAATTCCTTCATTATTGTGCCGGTTGAGTAATGTAACGCAGCAGTCGACGCGCGTTTGTCGGTTTGCTTTCAAGCTTTTTCACCTTCCCAATTTGCTTCAAGTGGATTAAAACGGTTAATCACTAACACCGCAGCCTGCAGCTAACTGTGATGTGGTTTGCGATGGACCTGCTTCCACAATAGCCTTCAATTCATCATTATCGACCTTGGTCTCCGGCCGTCCACGGGGCTTGTTCTGCATGTCGAAATTTCCAGAACGAAAGCGTTGAAACCAAAAACGCACCGTGTTTTCTTTTGCGACACCACCACCATATACATAATTAATCCTTCGAGCCGTGGAACTCGTACTCGTAAATAATGCGATATTTTAAGTTTTCCATTTTGTGAAATGAAAAAAAAAAACACAGAAAAAAAAAGCAAAAGAGAAAAAAACAAATGAATTACGGTTTTCGAAACACAAATGCATGATTAAATAGCTGTTTAAATTTGAATTTGGAATTCCTAACCAAAGAGGAGATATTTAAGATCAAAGTGGCCAGTACGACAAAACGCCAATTTCATATGTAAGGACCTAATATTAACGTATACCTATTTTAATTAAAACCTAGATGTCGCAATTCGACAAACTTTTTATCCTTAATAAAATATTTTGCAGTCTGGTTCTAGTTCTTTTCAACTTACAACTCATTTGCAACAGGTATTTTGGGCTAACTGTTCTCAATTCCGACAGCAGAGTGCCTACAAACAAACGGGTTAGCTATTAGATACCGTTTTTCCGCTAGATAGGTTGATCTATACTTGAACACAAACCTAACAGTTATTGCATAATATACTTAGAGCGAGGAACCCCCAACGCAGATACCTACTTAAAACTAAAACCTACCTAAATAAGCATGTTTATATGTACTTTTAGTAGGTACATCTAAATTGTTTTAAGTTTTACAGGAATAAATTGACTTTACTTGACTATCAAAATTCACTGGTAATATCCCGATCTTAATGTTTATTGTGTATGATCACCATATTCTGAAACCATGATGGCATCATCTTAAAAGAGACTTTTCGAATATTGCAATCGAATCTCATACAAAGCGAAACTTTGTCCTTATATTTATCGAACATTTACAAAACATCACGCAAGATTATGTGGTTTCGTACATAATATGTTAATAGAGTAGGCAATAAATGTAGTATTCTTTATTATATAAATCATTTAATTGTAATTCGTGTCTTATCACACATTAATAGGCTCAGGCTTCCGCTGATACAGGTTGCTTCTATCATTTATCATTTACGTCTTCAGTTTTATCTTTAAATATGGGCAGTAATATAGTTTCAACGTCTTCATTTTTTGTGACGTCTATTTTATCTTCGTACTCCTCGTATAGAGATCCCTGTAATTCAATCTGAATTTCTCTCAGGCTTTTCCCTTTGGTTTCAGGTATCATAAAATACGAAAACAAAGCTCCAATCAAACATACACATGCAAACGACCAAAATACGGTATAAAGTCCGGCAATATCCTTAATGATCTGGTAACCTCTTAATATAAAAAATGTGACAAGACCACCAAAAAGATTCATTGATGTCATCGCAATAGATTTGACGTTCATGGGAAAAATCTCCACTGGAACTACATACACCAAAGTTTCATAGCCGAGATTTGAAGCGACACTGAACACTGTTATACAGATGAATATTATATTGCCAAATAAGTTTGGGTATTTATCAAATACAATGACTTCATACATGTAAAAGCAAGTGCCAACGATAAGTAACGAAACACATCCACCAGCGAAAGAAAATATTAGGAGTGGCCGTCTGCCGATTCTATCTACTAATACGGATGACAGCATGCCTGTAACAAATTTAATTTAATTTAGGTCATTTACGATAGTCTCGTCTAAAAGGTGAATTTATCAGATATCTGGCCAGAATCATTACGCGTACGCTACCCTGGACTGCTCTAACTGCTAATGTCACACTCCCTATTCTCCCTTGACATTAGTATCCTTAACCCTATCTCCTCCATGTCCACATCCTTATCCTATCACACCACAAACTAAAATTCTCAAAGAGAGTTGATCTCTCTTTGATAATATTTGTTTGTGGTTCAAGCTGTATAGTTTTTAAAACTTTAAGGTAAATCCCTAATCAACATGAATCTAGTAGAAGAGAAGCAACCTTGCGCAGAGCGGGATAAGGGCAGGAAGATGATTAACGCAGTAAGTTCTCAAATGACGCAATCCCGGGTTCGATCCCCGAGGGGAGTATAACATAGTGCATGGTTCGTGGCTTGCAACCACCATCTTACCTAAGTCTGTCTTATCTAAGCAATAATTATAAATTGTTGTGATCCGACATTTGATTGAAACCAGGAGAGATGAAGGCCAAGCGCTTCCTCTTCTTACAGTAAAAAATATATGTATATACTTACTAACGAAAAATCTCAAAGCTGCAAATGAAATCAACCCTGTGGTAACAGATAAAGATGATTTGGTCTCTTGTATAATTCTTCCCAAATATTGTTGTATCGGAATTGTACCTGACATCAATTGACACACTCTCAAACCTGTAACACAATTCATAAAGTTAGAGCCAGACCTGGGTGAAGCAAGGGATACCAGACTCTTGTACAGTCCATGGCAAATGTAATACATACAACTGATCACGATTATTATCAGGGAACTCACGCAATATTAGCAAAATAATCAAACCTATTGCAATAATAAGAGCTTTTCTGTATCTCATCCCAGTAAAAAGCTCTTTTATAGATGTTGACCTTCGCATGTCTTCCATTACATGTCTGTGCATTTCCGTTAGTTTCTGCTCTTGTATCTAAAATTAATCATGATAATACATTTATAACAATATTTCTATCTATTCAAAACATGTCTTAAATCTTGAGGATATATTTTTACCTTTTTATCCTTATACCCATTGAGTTTTCTAAGTTGTTTTCTTGCTGATTCCACTTTGCCTTCTTTTAGTAAATAATACGGTGATTCGGGAATCCAAGCACAAGCGAAGAAGTAAGTCATAGGAAGCACAATGAGCATATAGCTTAATGTCTGATAAGATACAAACGATCCAATCGCGATGGCTAAAAACGCTCCAAAGTTGAACAGGTAGCGGATCACAACGGTCAAACTTCCTCTTATCTCTTTAGACGCTATTTCTGCCACATATATCATTGCAACCTGTAAAATTTCGATAAATTACAAAAACTTATTATGTCAACTTTTCAACGGCCTGTTCAAACTTGGACGTCTAGTTTCTAGGCTGCTAAAGCCAGATAATCAGCATATAAGAAACGCTGATTTCTCTCTGTCGGACTGGTAGTTCGTATAGAGTCGCTTTATATCGACCGTTTTTTGGCTGCAGAAAGGTCAACCAATATAACCCCAGTGGTTTTGTGGCGAACAAATCCCCAATGAATTGAATGAATGAATGAATCTTAGGAGGATTACTTAAAAAAATAATTGCGTTAGTAATATCTATCAGGTTGGGTTCAATCAAAGCGGTTAAGTAAGAGCCTTTTGAACAATTTGAAAGTGTGGCAAGGGAGGGATATAGACCGATAGTTTTTGGGGTTAATTGGGCATTTACCTGGCTTAAGTAAAGCAATTATTTTTGATCGCTTTCAAAATTTTGGGATTTTGGTACGAAGGATTGCATTGATCAAAGCTTTAATTCAGGGGGTGACCGCTGTACTAAGATTGTTCATTTGATTGCCAGTGATATCGTCAAAACCAGCAACACGTATATATTTTGAAGAAACTTACGGTTTGAACTATTCCAGCTCCCACGCCCCAAAGGAACCTTGCTACATACAGCATCCAAACGTTGCTTTTTAATAAGACAAATATCTGTAACATGATTGGCAAATCGTAAAAACTGACAGAGATTCGCTTGTTCCTCCTTCACGCCAAAACTACTGAACAGGTTAAGCTGAGGCCTTGCAATATGTTGCTCTATACCGGAAATAAGAAACATTTCAGTTTTTTTTTATTGTATGACAAGGAAGTCCTTGGCCTTCATCTAACCTGGTTACAAGTTGAGATAAGGCCGAAGGTGGAGGCGCACTTCACCCGGAATCCTCAACAAACTGAGGAACTGCCTTAGCTCTATATGCCGAAACAACACCATTTTTTTTTATTGTTATAATGTCGAAAGAATGAGGTAATATGGTGGTGGCTAGCCAGGCGGACTTAACAAAATCCTACCACCAACCAAACCAAGAATAATATTGCTCCCCTGGGGATCGAACCCGGGACCTCTGGATTTGAAACCACTAGACCACAGAGGCGGTTACATCTAATTCCACACATCAGTTCCTGAGGACTGAGAATGGGATGTCAAACATCGTCATACAAAACGAATTCGTTCTTTGTTGCTCCTTCTCCAAACTTCTAAGCGGATTGTGCTTAAATTTTGCTTAGAGTTTGTTATGGACTAGGACAAACATTTGCATTTGCATCCGGGTAAGACGCGGGCGAAGCCGTGAGGAGAAGCTAGTGACTTGAATTACATTTACAATTACAACAAACAGTGTTTTTTGTTATTTCGATGCACATTATGTCCTGGCGCTATTTGTAATTTGGCGTCACGTAGCCTCCGACCAGCTGACTATCAAGACGCTTCCAACGATACCTTAATTGTAGTGAAAAGCCCGGGAGTTCGTTCCCGTCATCCCGTAGGGATTTTCTCAAATCCTTTCATAGTGCACCCTACACTACTAAAACGCTACCAACTCTGAAAATATTATGTCGTCTCTAGGACCTGTTGCCCCTTTGTGAGTTGATTTATCAGTTGATCAGTATTTTATTTATTTTTTTTACTAACCGTTCCGATTATAAAGGGTGCAACGCTTGCGAGTATAGAGGAACGCCTTCCAAATGTATCCGACAAATACTGCGTAGCAATGGTCCCTGCCATCACGCCTGGTGTTGCAGACACCACTATCCATGATATATCGGTCTGAAAAATTATGTAAAGTTTTTTAACAGCCCATTTATGTTCACAGCTGGGCATCCAAAATGGTATGGTTTTGCTGTAATCACCACGCTTGGCCAGCGGATTGATATTTGCAGAAAAGTTGATACATGAAGACGTAGCTGTAGCTTTTCTTCTAGTACTCTTAGTCGGATTCTACGACATCCGTGGGCTGAGTTAGAATGATCGATTATGAAGTAGCGACCGTCACGGCTAAATCATGTAAGGTATGTAGGTAAGTGAAGTACTAGAAACTCATAAAGCAACACACTGTTGTTGCTCTCAAAATAAAAATAGGCGTATAAAAATTTGCCATTCTGAATTACTGGAGTACCTACACTCAAGGTAATGGATTTGCAAGGTTGAGGAGCCTTTTTAATATTAACGTTATTTTAATGATCTATGTTTCTTTGAAAGCTAAAATTATTAATCAGACGCATACAGACAGGCACATTCTCTTGTTAGTAGAAGTTTTTATCTTATGAAGTTATTGATAGACCTACTTTCGACGAAAAAAATACTGTAACATAAGAATTTTTAATAAACTTACATCGGTGACAATGATTCCACTTTCGTTGTTATGGAACTTTGGAATAATAGGAGTTGTCCACGAGAAGGCAACACTGGATGTCATGGAAGCTAACGCCACTGTTAATACAAAATAATGTCATTATTAGTCATTCATTATCAACCATGTTACAGGTCTGATATCTAATTTAGATTATGTTCTCGCCACAGATACCTACCGCAGACCCTCAAGACGAAAGTCTTTAATCAGTGTGTGTTACCAGTGATGACATACGGATCCGAGAGGTGTTCGCTAACTATAGACCTTATGAATAAATTCAAAGTCCCACAGCAAGCTATGGAGAGAGCTATGCTTGGAATTTCTCGTAATAGAATCCGATTTCATATCGGGGAGTCTATGGATGCAGACGGCTCAGGATTGCTCTTTGTGGCGTCGATTGGGGGAGGCCAATGTTCAGCAGTGGACGTAACTAGGCTGAACTGTTGAAATAGCAGTAGGCAATTACAATTTGGTCGAGGAAAAGTAATGACAGCTTAAATTAATACAATATAATTAATTATTTATTCAATTCATCCCGTAGGATAAGCTTAGAGCGGGATCAGATGACTGAAGAGCCCTCCAACAGGTACGTCCACTGCTGAAAATTTGGCAAAATATGATAAGTATATAGTAGATATTATGAGTAAACAGATAAACTATTTAGTTACATACCCACATACATACAAAAACCTCAATTTTGCTTCACGGTTGTCGGTTCATAAATAGTACCTCTATATATCACTATAAACTTACGATTGATCATTTCCTAGTGTATATAGAGAGTCTTGTCTACTATTAGCCCGGTTTTAAGTCTTACTTTGAAGCAAGGCAAGATGATTGCGGATGTTATCGACTCTGGCTGATTGATTGATAATGCAAGGCTCAATAATTATGGCTGAATTATGTGCATAGTTACAGTATTGGTTACAGAATATAATTATGCCGATGGAGAGCTGCCACTGTAGTCCATCCTACTGATTTATTTGTAAGATAACAAATATAACTGTTGTGTTTAGGCATGTATAATAGGTAAGATAGCTCCTAAGTCCGTTGAGGATTCCGGTTGAAGTGCGATTCTACCCTCTGCCTTATCATAGCACCCTGATTCTGGTTACGATATGTCAATACGAGGTTTCCATGCAGATATCGTAACGCGCCTTGGTCATACAGAATAAGGGCTCAGGTGAGACGAAGGCCAAGCGCTAGAATATTTAAAGGAACCCAAAGGAACCTTGAGTCATTACCATAGCCTACAGGTTACATTGAGTTGTAATTTGGTCAGATAGCGATGAAGTATATCATTGTTCTCATTCGTAATAAGACAAGATTAGAACTGCAATTTGTATGACTATCACTGATAGCTGTTAAGTTATAGTCATACAAACTGTAGTTACCAAATCAAAAAGACATCGATCGCAACTAGGTTATAGGTCACAAGTTTATTTTAATAACACTTATGAGGGTTACATAAATCAGAAGGAAGCTCATTTCCAGTCGAGCACCATAGGACATTTTGGTTTATCAGGAAGATTGTTATTTACGGGGTGAACCTGTGGCCGCGCATTCAGGAAAATTTTCTGTTGGTAGTATTCTTATTGAATTACTTTTGATAATAATTTGTTGAATATATTAAAGCTATCCTGAAATTGCATTTTCTTCAAAATTGTAGATTGTTAAGAAGTCAATTTAAACGGTCACCTAAAGAGGTTTTGGGTTAATTTTGTTAGCAAAAAAACTGAATAAAAAATCAGTTATAACTCAATCAGGGTGTACAAAACGTACTGACGTAGGTACCTACCTTCCTCCTTTCGTTAAAATTATGTGTTGTGAAAATACTTGCTAACTTACTTCCGAATATTTAAAAAAAACCATTTAAGTAATAACTTGCCTCTTCAAAATTTTTTAAATAAATACACTGAATGTTTTTTTTAAACTTTGATGCTCGGATGTTAGTAAGGATTAGCCCCGCTCTCTCTCTCGTTTTTCGTTAGGGCTACCTAACACATAGCGAGTTGGCTGATAGCGGGTTGACTCTTAGCGCAAGGGGACCACCCATGATGGTTCCAAGACCCACCAAGGCACAGGCGCTAGAATCCACTTTCTGGACCTCAACATCAGCATATCCATGTCACTAGGCATACACAGTTCCATTTTTCAATGCGAATGTGCAGCCATCACCGAGGCCCCAAGAGCAATATACAGATGAAGAATCAATGACTACAGAAAACGAATCCTCTCTGATAGCATCCTCTCTACTGTCATTCAAAGCTCATTCACGAATGCTACCTAGCATTGGAAAGGGCCGCCACTAAGAACAGGGTGATATATGAGACACAGCGGGACACTGGATAAAGACGCCGCCGATGAACTGACAAGGAGAGGGTCGGAATCCACCACAGAAGACCCGTCCCCGTCCCTCCCCCTGCCATTCTCACAGATCCGTACATGATTTAGGCTTCACACCCGGGACCTTCGCACCGAACGCTGGACCAACTCTACTGAATGTCGACAGGCCAGAGCAGCGCTACCGACTTATTCACCAAAACTAACACGACTCCTCCTAAACTTTAAGAGACAAAAAAAAATACAAAATCTCCGAATCATAGTGGGGACACTAACGGGCCACTGCTAACTAAATAAACACTTGTTCACCATTGTAGCAACGGACAACCCCCTGCAGATGCAGAGGGTGTCTAACCGAAGAGGAATTAGCTGCCCACGTAGTCCTGGAATGTGTGGCATAAACCGCCGAGTAGCAGCACAACGCAAGGAAATCCTCAACAACCTGATGTCACTCCGTGAATCCTGTGAAGACCCAGGAATATTCTGCGCTTCTGGTCGGAGTTTGGCTGGCTATACTAGCCGGACATTCCTTACGCACAATAAACCACTTGGGAGTCTAAGTACGGAAACGGGAGTCTTTTTACATTTACATTACAACCCGCTCTCTCAAAATCTGGTGCACGCCGAAACTACTGCACAGAATGGACAGAAATTTTGCTCAAATCTAGACCAGAACGACGAAATATGCTACTTTATCCGAGAAGATGCCACGCCAGCGAAGCCGTGAGCAGACTTCATTTCCAATGTGATATGATGACCACTATCTAAAATTGTAAATGAATGAATGAAAATAATAGAATTTCCATTCAAAAATAGTAGGCACAACAGATGATGGCGGTCTTATCTTTTGTTATGCTAAAATAAAGTACCAATGCATAAGTTACATAATTGACACAGGCGTTAATTTGCGGAAATCCATTGTTCAATATCAACCTGAAAACAGATAAAAAAGGAAAAATCTGCTAAATTGATGCTAGTTCGATAATTATAAGTCATCCCGTAACTCATAAAAAAGGTATATGTAATAAGTCTTGATACAGCGTAAAGAAAAAAAGTTTCCAAAGCTAATAGGACTCATATTTGGGCCATGCACACGGTCATTAATCTAAAATGACCCATCGATGCTTCATTGATGGGAATGGCTCCCTGTAATGAGCCCATCAGGATGATTTTATTATTTATTATAACACAGCTCTTGAAAAAAGAAGTTACCCACAGTATCCGACAGTCAATAACGGATTTGAATTTTATGAATCGAATCTAGTACTTATCTCTATCTTTTACCAGCATCGCATGACCTCACTGCGAATATAGTGACATCGCTGTTTTTACTACGACAGTCTTAACAAGTATAGATTAGCATTAGCAGCCTCGAACCTTTTTTTAGGTGAATATCCAGGGTAAATACTTCTAGATCGACAGCATCCTGATCATAGGAAACGGCTGGAGCATTCAAACAAAAAGCGAAGAATCGGGACATTAAAATGCCTCAGACAGACAGACTCACAGACATACTGAAGCATCAAACTTAAATCACCCCTCTTTTTAATAAGGGGCTATTTTTTATTGATTCTCATACCTGCAAAACCGACAACATACTGCACTTTCCTACTGCCTTCCGTCATGTTTGAAATACTTCACTGCAAGAACATACATGTACGCGCAAAATTTATTTCATTCACAATACCTACTGCACATTCGTATAAGTAAAGTTATACTGCAAACTCGTTCAGAATAATATCTAGCCTAATAATATCTAATGATTGTGACTGCTGGCTGCGTTCCAATGCAAGTACCTACCTACCTAACATTATTATATCTACAACAAATCATAATAAATAGAACTAGATACGTAGCGTAGGTATCACTTGACACAGTTTTGTGTTACCTATAGAGGTACCTACTAGATAGATAGGTGTCATAATGTGTTACGATATCTGAGCACGTTTGTTTATTGTGAAGGTTGACAAATATGAAGAAAAGTCAATAATACGGGATATTAAACGTCATCTGGCCCCTAGCAAACAAAGCATAGTAAGTATATACTTTTTTGTTGTAAATACAAATGCATGGCAAAATATAATACCAAAACACAGAATTATCATCACTCAGATATTTGTCTCGGGCGATGTCGGACCCACAACCTACAGCGCAGAATGCAGAGCTACTACCAACTGCTGTGATGTCTAAAACTAAAACAATTTTAATTCTAAAGTATGGGAGGTATCTAAGTGAAAAGGGCATCACTTAGGTACCTATCTACCATTGCGCTTATTACCACAAATAAAAATAATTTTCTCTTAGCGCCCTCTGCGCATGCCCGAAAATAGCCGCACAAAGCTGTCACATATATAAAAATAATAGTGGTATGGAAAAACGTCTGGAATGAAACAATCTTTGGACTATACTCGCGCGATTGTTAATTTCCTTTTTAACTGACTTCACAAAAAGGTAGAGGTTCTCAATGGTCAGGTATGGACCGTTTTTTAACTAAACGCTGCCCACTTCTAAAATATCAAACAATGCGTAAAATATAGATATCTCTTTATTGATCAAAACAGACAGATAATAACAGCAATATACCTAATACTTACTATAATATAAATTATAATACCTTTAGGAAAAAGACAAACATAAGACAATATAGAAGCATAGATACATACTCTCAACACAAACACAACACAAGACAAAGCCACTGTCTAGCTGCCTTCATAGATTGAATTGAATTGAAATGTATTTATTAAATAATAGTTACATTACAGCTTAAACCAAAACTGAGCTTAACTACATAACAATTGGAAAAGACGAAGAAAAATAATTTGCACAGACAACAGATTAATAAAATATACACTAATTACAACTACAATAACTGAAATACATTCTTAGAGCCCTTTATATACTAGGGACACTCGTAAACTAGGAACACATGTTAAAACTCCTGAAGAAAATGAATTCTTTTCTTGTATTAATTGTAATTGCTCGTTGGGTCGGCGCATTTTTGTCATGTTGCGTTCGTGTGGAACAGCCGGTGACGACGACGGACTCCTCTCAAATATTTATTGGTGACACACATTGATAAACTACCCAGAATGGCAGGATTGTTTCACCTTATTGCACTAGTTAGGCAATAATGCACGGCTAGATGTAACTGCAGGGAGTCCAATCCAACCATAACGGTAACAAATAGGGAAGGGTAGAGTGAAGGGTAAAAACATACGCTTTTATACGTATCTGGCCAATTTACGTTGTATTCTTTATATAATAAGCGCATATTTGGTGTCACGTGGATATCATAGATATCGGGGGCCTTTCGACAAAATTAACTTTAACAGTATTTGACTCTCTGGCAATATGACAAAATGATTGGTAAAAAACATGATGCCTCAGCCCAAAAAATATCCTTTGGATTTACAATATACCGTCATAAGGCCTTTAACATATGATGCCCTAGAACATGACAAATCACCACACTAAACAAGCTTATGAAGTTCTAGAGATATTTTGCGTTTGGACAACATGGTGTATGAAGACTGCCCCCACGGCAGCATTCGAAACCCTGATTGGTTTGACGCCTTTACATCTAGACGTGCAAAAAGAGGCAGCGACGGCTGCCTTCAAACTCTGCCAACTTTGAGAATGCAATACGTATGTAAATATGCTGTGTAGTGTTATATTTTGGGTAAATAAATGTTATATCTAACTATCTATATGTAATTGATTAGGTCAACCATTCAATTTATATTAATGTTATCACTTTAAAGTTAAAATATCATCAAATTCGGATAACCCGTTCGAGAGTTATACCGTCACAGACATTGCCACATAGGTACATACATCATACAGTGCCGGGTTCCCCACATTAACCAGTAAGATTGAGATTATATATTAGTCAGTTAGCAAGTTTTTTAACAACATTTTTTCTTCCTGGGAGTCTAATACTGTTTCCTGAGTCATGGATTGTATTTCTTCACATTCATCGTAGAGAGGCCCTTGCAACTGTATCTGTATTTCCCTTAAACTTTTACCTCTAGTTTCCGGAACTAAACAGTACGAGAATACGACCCCAAACAAGCAAGTGCTTCCAAAGAATAAAAATACTGTTTGAAGTCCACCTAAATCCTTTACTAGTTGGTATCCTTTGACGATAACGAAAATCACAAAACTACCAAATAGCACTATCCATGACATGGCAATTGATTTTACGTTCAATGGAAAAATTTCCGCTATAATAATTAACGCGATAGTATCATAACCGACAGTTGAAATTATGTTAAAAAACATAATTCCGGAGAAAATAACATTTCCAGAAAAGTGAGGGTAATCATTGAAAGTAATGGATTCACGGACGACAAAGCAAATGCCAATTATACTGAGTGATAAGAATCCTCCAATAAAGGAATATATCAGGAGTGGACGGCGACCGACTTTGTCAACTAAAGTTGATGACATCAGACCTGTAACATAACAATGTAAGTATGTAATTATGATTATTTACTTGAAATGGAGACGGAAGAAGCGTGCAGCCGAACTGATGTCAAATGGAACTCTTGACTATAACAAAGGTTTACTGCGCAAACACAAATCAATCCATAAAGAACATCTCCTACGCTGCCCTGCATTGCACCCATCTACTCACAAGCCTCATAGCTCAGTCGGTAGTAGCCCTGCCTTCTGCGCTGTAGGTATTGGGTTTGATTCCCACCTAGGA
This sequence comes from Venusia cambrica, assembly GCA_951394065.1. Taxonomy (NCBI): domain Eukaryota; kingdom Metazoa; phylum Arthropoda; class Insecta; order Lepidoptera; family Geometridae; genus Venusia; species Venusia cambrica. Next base: position 14,532,168 of record OX596043.1, on the reverse strand, counting down.
CATAAATTTGTGTGATGAATATAGATATTTGTTCTGTGTTTGGGTGTTGTATCATATGGTACCTATGCATTTACAAAAAAAATGTATTTAAGTATTCTATCCGTAATCTAGTTCCTATATTACAAGCTATGCTTAGATTGGGGCTAGATGGCGCTGTGTGAAATTAATGTCCTGTTATATTTATTTATTTATTATCAACTTGAAGCATAAAGGTGGTAAGCCCAGTGTGCTCGTAATTTTACCGACAACCATACCTTTCAAACCGAAACAGCAATAGCTTGGTGGTCGAAATAGGTATGGTGGTAGTACTTTGAGACGAGCCGTCACACAAGGAACTCTACTACTCTTAATTCTTTTAAATTTACAGTTCAAATCCAAACACTCTAATATTATGAAGGCGAAAGTTTGATCGGATGTTTTTTCCTTATTCACGCCAAAACCACTGAACGGATTAAATTGAAAGTTTAAACATATGTTGCTCGAGACCGAAAACAAGACATCGGCAACATTTCATCCCAGAAATCAGTTCCCGTGGGATAGCAATGGGATTACAAACATCGCCATACAATAGTGATTCGTTCTTTTTTACCCCTTCACGCAAAAACCACTAGCATAGTTCAGAGATTATTCATAAAAAATATACGTTAAAAAAGAAATAGAGGTGCTTACTAAAAAAAAATTTCACCGCTCCATAAGTTATTAGTCCTGTGTTTACGGATATTGAAGAGTCTATTTCTTGCATGATTCTTCCTATATACAATTGCAGAGGGATGGGGCCTGATAACCCTTGAAATATTCTTAAACCTAAAAAAAATATAAACAATTATTTTTTAGGTAACTACTTCACGCGGTCGTGGCATATGAATCGACCCTTCAGCTCAGCCCGCGGACCTCGTAAAAGCCGAATAAGTAATCTGAAGCGGGTCTACACCGACTGGGAAGCGCTTCATCTCACCTAGCGTCAAGTTATGGTAAGTCCGAAGACGGAAGCACATTTCACTCGGAAGCCTCAGCAGACTCAGGTTTAACCTTTAGCCAATCTAATCCCTTTCTTTCCCCCCTTTACCTTAAAACGATCACCAATCACCTGCCATGCGTGATTGTTATAGAGAAACCGTCGAATATTAGGGGGGAGATCTGTCCAGCATTTGACATTATTGGTCTGAGAATGAATGTGTCCTACCTAACCTATCTATATCTACTTATTTCTAGGGGTAAATAATAATTGAAATCCTTTTAAAACCAACCAAATGCAATAAAAAGCGCTTTTCTATACCGCTTTCCCCTTAATAATTCATACAGTGTAGAAGTTCTTCGCATATCCTCCTTCACGTGTATGCGTAAGTCAATCAGATTTTGATCATGTATCTGAAAATAAAACAATATAATTTAATGGCAATTGAGGTGTGTCGTAGGTGTGATTATCCTCCAAGTAGGTCTACCCTGAGCCACCAAATCACTGGCTATTGCAAGCGGTTACGGCTGGATGATAACAACACAAGTTGAAGGACCTGTACAGATCCACCTGGCACCGCATCTGTGGTCTCGATCCCCAGTGGGAGTACAATATTGTGGTTGACTTGATTGGTGGTAGGACTTTCTTTAAGTCCGCTGGGCTTGCTACCACCATCTTACCTAATTCTGTTGCCATAACAACTATTCTAAAAATGTTGTGTTCCGGCATAAAGTCAAAGTCAAAGTCAAATATATTTATTCAGTAAGATTTTTTAGAACTTTGAAACGTCAAATCTACCGCCTGTTCGGAATCGCGACCAGCACACAAGGAGAAAGGCAAGAACCTCGGGCTAGTTTTTTTTTTCATGATCCATTACAATAGCCTAAAATTATCTAATACTAATTACAATTTATTCACTGGAGCAAATTCATTTTTTTCATCCAAACAAATGACTGGCAAGCCTTTTGATTGGCTAAGCTGGTTTATTAAAAAAAATCACCTGCTCATCCGTACTCCCATTGAGCTTCATCAGTTCCTTTCGAGCAGCTTCGATTCTACCTTCCTTTAGTAAATAGTACGGTGACTCTGGAATCCACCAACAGGCCAAGAAATAGGCGAATGGTAGTATGACCATCATTAAGTTTAAATTCTGGTAGGACACAAAAGAACCAACTGTGACCTGAAAGAGCAGTCCAAAGTTGTACATGAAGCGCATAGCAGCTGCCATGCCTCCTCTTTTTTCTTTTGACGCCACTTCAGCAGTATATATCATGGACACCTGCAAAGCAAACATTCAATTCACTCAAACGTTTTGTTAAATCTCTATTTCACTGAATAATTATTAACTATCTGACTTTTTATAATTATTTATAGTCAGCTCTTGACCTCTTGACTTGTATGTCTCTATCCAGAGCAAGGATAAGGGCTATGAATACGATGGAGAAAGCTTTCCCAGAACTCCTTTCCACAATGCAGATTCGTGTACCAATTAGAGCCTCCAGAGTATCTTTTCTTTCTCTTTACGTACCGCACTGTGCTACAAATAATAGTCAAAATTTGTTCTTTACAAGATCAGCAAACTTGTATAATCAATTTGTTGACTTTCCCGAGTTGGATCTCTTCACATTGAAGCCCCCTGCTATCAAACGCGTTTCTCCAATTCACTAACTGTTTTTTCTTTTAAAATTGTTTTAATTAAAATAAGTAGTAAATTAAATAGCGATTTCTGGTTTCTATAGGTATGAGAGGTATGAAAATATATTGGTCAATAGTTTAGTTTATTGTAATTTTATAAGTAACTTTTTACAGTTTATTTTCAGATAAAATAATATAAATAAATAAAATAAACGGCATTAGATCTCCCGAACACATTCAGCGCAGCAGTGGACTTCGGGAGGAAGGCGGTCGCTAGCCAGGTGGAACTTTGCAGGTTCTACGACCAGTGAATTTCACTGAATATAATAAGTAGGGGGAATCCGGGAGACTTGACCAGGTGGAGAGATGAACCACCTATAAAATTATAGTGCGCCCGACCAAGCGCATGCTTCCATTTTGGGCGTCAACAGTCGTGTTTAGTTGTGAGATGGAGAAATGTGTTTGTCACCGGTCAGAGTGAACTTTTGCATTTTAATTGTTTATTTTGTGACAGGATCTTTAAAAACGGTATGTACGTTCTCTTAATGTTATTTTTTGCCTAACTATTGTAGTTTTATATTTTATTAGTAATAAATACCAGTATATCAGGTATTTAAATTTATTAACAATGAAACGGTAAAAAGTGTTTGCGGGAGACTTGACCCGCCTTCCTATAGGGAGAAATGACCAGTGGTTCAAGTCTCCCCGTATGAACCAGTGAAACGCTCGGGACTTCGTTCCCGTCACCCAGAGGAAATTTGCTAAAATCCTTGCTTAGTGCATCCCTACACTACAAAAGAAAGCCAAAAACAGAGATATATTGCAATAACTGGTTTGATCTGTGCGTTGATTATCAGTTGGTCACTCAGTTGCACGACGATTTTATATTAAGTAATGCCTACTTAACTTATCTACTGCCTTATTTGATTACTTGCAGATAAAAATGCCATTCGAATAAGAATAAACCAAAAGATGGTGCAAAAAAATTAAAAAAAGTTACAACTGCAGAACTAGAAAATGCTATGACGAGCTCAAAAGCGGAATTTTTATTCGAAAATCAGCTGTTTAATACGGAATTGACAAAACAACGACGCAAGAAAATTTAATTTGTTGGAAGATAAAGGCAGCCAATATAAAAGTGCATAAAATGTTTTAAATCGTGATTTTGCATTGTCATTACCAAAATAATCGAGGTTGATGATGGTTAGTTTATAAAAGATTAAGAGATCTTCTACAAATAATATGTTATTATTGTTAATTGTGACAAAAGTAAGATATAAAACTTTAAACTATGCCTATGTTACAAGTTACTTCATTTTGTATACAATAAAACATTTAATTAAGTTATAAGTGTTTTATTTGATGTCATGATAAGGTATGGTCATCTCTTCCCAGACTACTAATAAAATCTCCCTACACTTGGGGAGATTGGGCCAAATCCCATTTTTTATTGGAACTATTATAAATTGTAATTTTGTTGTTTCACTTCAATTCAAATGCCATAAAATGATGATAAGATACCTTAACTATCGAAAACTAGATCAGAGTTCCTAAATCAGTTGAGGTAAATGTCACGATTGTTTATGTAAAAAGTGGTTCAAGTCTCCCGGACTCTCCCTACATAAAAAATACTTACTATTTGCACGACGCAGGACCCGACGCCCGTAATGATTCTTCCTAGACAAATCAACCAGAGTTTTGTTGTGAACAATATGATCATCTGCAAAACAATTTGTGAATTAAAAATCACGTGAAGTGTCGTGGGTAGCCCATTACTGTAATATGGTTAGTCCAGCTGAGTGAGACTATAATCCTAGTAATAAGACCTAACATGTAAAATTTAAGTGTATGTTTGTAATATCAAAAATAACAGTATTTTACTAAATGCATATGTAATTATTTGAGTACCTACACTAGTACATATAACAAAAAAATGAATGTCTGTCGGTTTATTCTGGCTAATCTCCGAATCGGCAAGACCGCTTTTGGCAGATAGCTGATATTTTATGCAGTAACTTAGAATACAATATTTAGTTCCGAGCAAAAAATGTAAACCCATGAAATCCTACAAATATTATATTCGACTGTGGTCGTTCTACGTCGTCGTCATTCTAAATTAATTCCGCTAATAAGCTGATTTTGTTTCTAATATACATAATTACCGATCCAACAAAAATGGGTACAACGCTTGATAAAATAGTAAATCTCCTTCCAAAATTATCACATGGGTAACGCGTTCCAATTGTTCCAACAAGTACGCCTGGAATATTCGATACGACTATCCATGATATTTCGTTCTGAAAAATAAGATCAAATAAGGAAAAAATTCAAAGCATCGCGCATTTGCATTTAATTTTAATACTAAGTATTTCAAGATTTTGCGTTTAAAATGGCAGAAAAAAGTGTAAGCTAAGCGTATGTTCTTGTAATGTTTTTATTATTGATTAAAAAACTGACGATTTAAATGAACATTCTTAGAAAGCATAACAGTATCTAACTAGTAGCTATACCTACTTAAAAAAATGTTTAGGTTCCTACTGTTATGCTTCCTAAGAATATTGATTGAAATCGACAGGCTTTTTTTGTCAATAAAAATGAACACAAACCTACGCTCAGATAACCTTCATAAGTAGGTACTTACTTATTTATTTGTAGCTACTAGTTAGCTACTGTAACGAACAGATTAACACTGAGCCCTATCGTGTATATCTAATGCATGCAAAATAAGCTGTAGTTAAATAAGCATTTGGGGTTTTTGAAACAGGATTCACCGACATCACTGAAAACGAGTCCACTCTCATTGTTATGAAACTTGGGTATTACAGGAGTGGTCCACGAATAGGCTACGCCTGCAGACATAGACGCAACAGACACTGAAATCATAATTCAATTATTTTTTTTCACACAGCGCCATCTAGCCCCAAACTAAGCATAGCTTGTGATATGGAAACTGGATTACGGATAGAATACTTAAATACTTTTTTTTATAAATATATACTAATCATACAATACAACACCCAAACACAGAACAAACATCTAAATTCATCACACAAATGTTTGTCCTGGGTGGGAATCGAACCCACAACCTACAGCGCAGAAGGCAGAGTTACTACCAACTGAGCTATGAGGCTTGTTAATTAGACAAGACAAGACTTGCTTTACTTTAATTCGTTTTAATACAACTTCGAGACGGAACAAGCAAGTAGCCCACCGGATGCAAAGTCTATCTCTCGTCTATAACAAAGGCTTTGTTATACTGCGTAGGTCACATCCACAAGGACTATACCTACGCGGCACTGCATCGCGCCCGTCTTCTTGAGGCATAAAGGTGTAAAGCCTTGTGTGCCTGTAATTTCACCGGCAACTATACCTTTCAAACCGGAACACAGCAATGCTTGGTAGTACTTCCCCGGACCAGCTCTTTCATACAGTGCTCTACTCTAAATTCAAAATATGAGACACAAACTATTAAATATTAACTTGCCTGCAAATCCAACAAAAAACTGGACTTTCCAGTTGCTTTGTTCCATTATGTTAGTATTAAACCTATGTATTTTTATATCCACAGTAGGTATACCGAACAAAATATTTTTAATAGTTACCTACTTAAATTATATATTAAACGGACAGAATATAATTTAAACACAACTTTCAGCAGCGTATGCCTCTGATCTAAATCTTATTTAAGTATATTTTTCTAGCTTCAAGCAGTGTCACAATAAGCAAAGATAATAACAAGTAGAAGCAGGCTATTGCCGATTCGTACACTATACTGTTATGCAAATTTTGGTGTCTTTGAGAGTACAGTCAAAGTAAAAAGTCAAAAGCACTGTCGCACTGTTGTACAATAGCAGGTAGTGGGGTATTTTTACAAAATACCGAAAACAAATTCATCTAACGGATGACTTCTAGGTTAGATGAACATGAACATGACACCTCAACGAAAATTTTAAGAACATATTTTTTTCATATGTTATTTTTTGTAATAATTATTTTCTATCTGCAACTGTACGTGGGTACGAAAATATTCAAAATGTTCAGCCATGTCTGTGCGTTGTCATCAGGTGCGTTACCACAAAAAGCGAACGTTTTTTAACCCGATGACTATTCAATTTAAGCTCATCACGAACAGAAAATACAGCAAAATAGGATTTAATAACTTAGCTTACGCATAGTCTGAACCTACAACCTTTACTAAATGCATAAAGATCAATTCATAAATTTTCAATTTTGAAAGTGTTCCAACAACTTTGGGCACATAGTCATCATACATTATTTTTTTATTATCAAACAAAGAACTCATAAATGCAAAAAAATATTCTTTTCAAAAACTCACTTTTCCTGAAAAGCTATAAAAATATTAAATTTTCATTAATGCAGAACTTATTTTTTTTTAAATCGAGAACGTAACTCCTAACATGACTTTTCGATAACTCTCACGGTTTCAGACTTCGCCTCAGTGGCCCTGGAAAAAAACTCACCCTGTATATTATTAGTAGGTAGGTATAGGTAGTTATAAGTAAGCTAAATGTTTTATAATAATACTAATACATAATCGATAATATTTTATTCAGTAACGTGGATGGGTGTTATAGACGTGTTTTACACAAGTAACACTATAAAATAGTAGTACAGTTGAAGTTAGAATATTTGACGTACCTACACATGTGATGTAACAGTAGTCCTACCTATTAAAGTAAAATCGATTTGCACCGACTGTCGAACATATACAAAGTAAATTGAACTAATGACTAGCCAATAAGATGTTAACTTATTTATATCATATTAAGAGAACTAATTATACGTTTTTTTTTTATGAGAAATAATCTCTTTAAACCGAATAGTAAATTGATCCAGGCTTCACTTTTCGTTTCTCTATGCAAACAGAAAATATGTATTATCAAATGTATGTATAATATATGTTATGTATGTTTAATTGGGTATGAAGTAAATTAACAATTATTATGTATTGTAATTTGTCTTAAGATTCCTAAGAGTATGTATGTTATTTATGAATGTTGTACACTTATCCCATGATATTTAAATTGTGTTTCTATCTTTACCTAGGTTTGCTGCAAGAAAACTCTCATTAGGGTTAAGCTCGCTTTAGCCATACTTTTTAATCGTAAGTTACCTAGTTACATTTATTTTTGTGTGAGTGTGCAACAAAGTATAAATAAAAAATATATAAAAAAAAAACAGTACCTATGAATGAGTATCTTCAGATACGGGAAGTAGTACCTACTGTTTTTGTTCACCTTAATTTCTAGTAAGATTTGCCATTTCTTCACATTCTTCATAAAGAGAGCCTTGCAAGTCTAGCTGCCTCAAACTTTTACCATTCGTTTCTGGTACTGAACTATACGAAAATATGGCTCCTACCAAGCAAATGGTACCAAAGAATAAAAATACTGATTGCAGTCCACCTAAATCCTTAACTTGTTGATATCCTACGACAGTGATAGCGGTCGCAACACCTCGAATAAGCTGTATACTAGATATATCAAATCAATGGATTTAAGTTCAATGGAAAATATTCCGCGATAACAAGTAAACTAAAGTATCGTAACCGACAGTTGAAATAATAGTAAAACACATAAGTCCACAGAAAATAACATCTCCAAATAAGCTAGGGTAATCCACGATGACAATGGACTCACGGATAATAAAACAAATGCCAAGGACAAAAAGTAATAAAAATCCTCCAACAAAGGAACAAATCAGCAATGGACGGCGGCCGACTTCGTCGACTAAAGTTGATGACATCATACCCCTAACAATAAACATCAATATAAATTGTCTCAAGTTCGAATATTATAAGTTCGTTTCGTTTAGCATTCTACAAAGACGAGACCCATTATTTTGATTTTGGAGAAAGCGCGGTTGGCGGGCTTCAGAAAAGTGTCCTGGAAAGTTTTGACTAAAGCAAAGATTCACCGAGTTCTGTCGATGCGTGGCGCGTGGGCGGGCGGGAGAGAGATCGTACCATCATCGTAGACATCCTCACTACTAGCTTGCCAATTTTAAATAAATATGAAACATTAAAAAAAAACCTACTTCACTAAACACTAGAAAATAATTATATGGGTATGTTTATATTATATTTTTTCAGTTGGTGCAGACTTGTAAGACAAGCCTCATAGCTCAGTTGGTAGTAGCTCTGCTTTCTGCGCTGCAGGTTGTGGGTTCGAATCCCACCCAGGACAAACTTTTGTGATTAATATAGATGCCTGTTCTCTGTTTGGATATTGTATCATATAGTACGTATGTATTTACAAAAAAAAAACATTTAAGTATTCTATCCGTAATCTAATTCCCATATTACAAGCTATGCTTTGTTTAGGGTTCGATGGCGCTGTGTGAAATTAATGTCCTGTATTTTTTAGTTAGCCAAACGGGATCTCTTTTATATACGTATAGACGTACTTATGATATATTTTTTTAGTCATACAAAGTGATTTAATTAAAACACGATTTTATCGTTTTTACTAGTCACGATTTACCACCGAAAAGTTATTGGTGTTCGGCCGGTATCGAACCCACGTTTACCAAATTTATTTTAAAATACCATTTATCATAGGCAACCAATTAAGTAAAATAAAAAAATATGTAAAGCGGAATATCTATGATTTGCTGTCAACCGGGTAGTTTTATTCCCAGATCGTAAGATCTTCATCGTATAATCACCAACTAAAAATTGAACCAATTTATGACTTACCGATTAAACTATACGATCAAAAAGTTTTTTTCGCAAATAGGTTACGAATTCGCGCAGAAAGAGATCCGAGGACTTGAAGAACACTCCGAATTGGGATGCTCCTGCTTTTTGGGAAGTCGGTAATAAAAAAACATGTGTCTTCATATTATTCATTAATTACCATGTTTTGGATTTAAAAAACCGACAGTATTGCAGATTGACTTTCCTTATTCGATGTCTCAAATTTACCTAATACTTACTAATAACCAGTGTCAATGTGCCAGCCGTTCTTGAACCGAATGGTCTGTTACGTGATGATCGTAAGCGGCCCGACGGTATGACTCTTGTCCCTTGGGAAATGGGTAGGCCTTTGGTGTGGGACGCTACCTGCGTCGACACCCTAGCGCCATCTCATCTGCCTGGGACATCAGTTGGGGCTGGTGCGGCGGCTGATTCGGCCGAGGATCACAAAAGGCGCAAATATAGTGGTCTCGACAGAGCTTACCTATTTGAGCCTTGGGTCCATGGGGAGCGGTGCCCTCCGGGTTTTCAAAAATATTGCGGGGCTTTTGATTGAGGCGACACGTGACCCAAGGGCTGGCTCTTATTTAGGCCAGCGAATTAGCATAGCTATTCAGCGTGGCAATGCAGCCAGTGTCTTGGGCAGGCTTCCGTCTGGTACTGGTCTGGAACAGTTGAGTTACCGTTTGTAACGGTCCTTAGGTAATCTGACTGATTCCTTTGTACATAGTTAGTTTAATTGTGCTTTTTATTTAATAAATGTTTCCTAATACTATACATATCTACCATTTTAACCGCCTCTCTGGTCTAGTGGTTTAACCCACCGATTTCAGATCCAGAGGTCCCGGGTTCGATCCCCAGGGGCAGTACAATATTGTGCTTGGTTTGGTTGGTGGTAGGATTTCGTTGAAGTCCGCCTGGCTAACGCTAGCTACCACCATCTTAACTAATTCTGTCGCCATAACAACAATTCTAAAAAAAAATTGTGTTCCGGCATTTAGAGGTAAGATAGCCAGTTCCTCAGTTTGTTGAGGATTCCGGGTGAAGTGCGCTACCACCTTCGGCCTTATCACAATTTGTAACCAGGTGAGATGAAGGCTAAGCGCTTCCCCGTCGTACAATAAAAAAAAACATAAAATTGCTCTTTATTAATATTGTAGGAACCATAACTAGACTAACAAATAATCGTATCGCTCCATAAGTTATCAAACCCGTGGTAAGGGATATTGAAGACTCTGTTTCTTGTAATATTCTTCCTAAATAGAAATGGACAGGTATCGAACCCGATGTCACTTGAAATATTCTTAAGCCTGGAAAATAAATGATTGAATATCATTCATCATTATCCATTGTCCATTGTCACTCGGTACAGGGATGTTTGGCATTCATTGAGGAGACGGGTGGAAGGTTGTTTTGTTTGTTACCATCGTTACCACGTATTTTATGTGAAACTGATACTTATTTTTTTATAAACCTACCTATTTTATCTTTTTCAACACTCCCGGAAGTACCTAGCCGCCCGCGACACAGCAAATCTTAGAGTACCACAAAAGAATAAAACATAGCATTTCATTTCGATCATAAATTTGCTTTCATAATAGAATGCTATTATGAAAGCAAATTTATGATCATTACTTTATTTTTTTGATGACTAAACATGGTTGTTACATAATAAGTAAATAAATTTTGTATTTATGTATTTGTATTGGAGGAGGCTATACCCAGCAGTGACGAAGAGAATAAATGCCTACATATAATTAGCTCACACAACATTATAGATAACAAAGAATAATTATGGAAAAAACAGAAATCAATTAGAAAACAAATAGATTTTAATGTTCCCATTCAGGCAATCAGATTGTAGTGGGCCAAAAAAGTCGCTGTCTCAGCATAATATTGCTCCGGTGAATATCTGGAACAACGCTGATCTTCAGAATTCTCCCTTGTTTTTTTTTTATTTACCTCACTGTGATGCTGCATGACATGAGTGCAAAAAGTTAAGCAAGTGCAAATTACGTTCCATAAAAATTTAAACCAAACAATAAATTAATGTATATTTCTCTTATTTTCACGCAACTAATAACCTTCTGCTTTTTGAGGAGTCAGTTAAAAATGTTTTAGTTATATAAAAAACCTGTTCCCAATATGAGTACTTTTCTAAAACGTTCTAAATAACTCTGAAATGGATGGAGGAAGACCTCTGCATATATTCTTTCACGTATTTGCTTTGACTTTCGTGTCAGTCAAACGTTGTTCAAGTATCTGAAATAAATTACGACACCATCAATAATATATATATATATATATATATTTATTATTTTATAATGTATTGTATGTTTTGTTGTTATTAATAAGTAGCTATATAAATTAATGTTAATTTTAGTACACCGCTTTGTCTGCTCTTTGCTATCATTTCCATCCAAAGGTTGCCTGGAAGAGATCGGTTTTAGCGATAAGGCCGCCCATTGTACCTAGTTTAATTGTTTTTCTTGCTTGTCTGTTTATTTTTGTTTTTTGGTGTACAATAAAGAGTTTATCTATCTATCTATCTACAGTGACAAACTTTCGCATTTCTAATATTAGTGTGACATTTGGTACATAAAATGAATTCGGTGACTTTATCATGCCAATTTAAGTTTTAAGGGATAATAAGATAAAATAAAATCATACAAACACAACATTTAAAATTGCCCAATAGCATCGTGTAGCATATAAAATAAAAGGTCTCACCACGGTCTCACCATGAGAAAATCATTTATTACTAGCTGACACCGCAAGGTTACAGTTTCGCTAAGGTTCTAAGTCCATCACTATCATAACAGCTTATTTAAACCTGCTGAAAAAAACATTCATATAGGTACACATTCCCGTATACAATGTATATAGGTAAATACTTTTTCTTGCATAAAAAAAAATAACTGGTGGTTTCCCTATATTCATTTCGCACATATGTTGCTCTAAACCGAGAAAAACACACAAATCCTTTCTTATTGCACTTCTACAGGTACCATGAAAGGAAGCTTCGTTCAAAAAAACTGGTAAATGGATGGACCAAACCAATGCCCCCCCGGAGGTAAATTACCCTAAATATTAATGTTAGCAAATTTTACCCAGAGGAAACAAATATTTTATTTTTAGAAATGAAAATAAACTGCATTCAAAGATTTTTTTAATTACTTGACAGGCCGGGAATCGAACCCGCCTAATTTAGAAAATAAACATCCAATTGTTACAATTTGATTAAAATTTGCAAATAATCAATATATAAGTAGGGTACTTTCCGTCCAAGGGCATTGGTTTGGTCCGTCCTTTACCAGAATTTTGATAGTAGCTTCCTTTGGTGGTATAGAGGTGCATTAAGAAAGGAGTTTTTCATTTGCTAGTACATAAAAGCAAATAATGATTAATATCTACGTATGAGCATCTTGCCGTCAATTTAAAAAATATCACCTGATCGTCCATATCCATACACCCATCCAGCTTCATCAGCACCATTCTTGCATCGTCGAGCTTCATCAGCACCATTCTTGCATCGTCGAGCTTCATCAGCACCATTCTTGCATCGTCGAGCTTCATCAGCACCATTCTTGCATCGTCGAGCTTCATCAGCACCATTCTTGCATCGTCGAGCTTCATCAGCACCATTCTTGCATCGTCGAGCTTCATCAGCACCATTCTTGCATCGTCGAGCTTCATCAGCACCATTCTTGCATCGGCGAGCTTCATCAGCACCATTCTTGCATCGTCGAGCTTCATCAGCACCATTCTTGCATCGTCGAGCTTCATCAGCACCATTCTTGCATCGTCGAGCTTCATCAGCACCATTCTTGCATCGTCGAGCTTCATCAGCACCATTCTTGCATCGTCGAGCTTCATCAGCACCATTCTTGCATCGTCGAGCTTCATCAGCACCATTCTTGCATCGTCGAGCTTCATCAGCACCATTCTTGCATCGTCGAGCTTCATCAGCACCATTCTTGCATCGTCGAGCTTCATCAGCACCATTCTTGCATCGTCGAGCTTCATCAGCACCATTCTTGCATCGGCGATTTTACCTTTCTTCAATAAAAAATAAGGTGTATCTGGAATCCACCAGCAAGCAAACAACTAAATAATAGGAAGTACAACCGTGATAACGATAAACACTCCAAAGTTGAACATAAACCGATTGGCAACCGACACTCTTCCTCTAATTTCTTTTGACGCTACTTCTGCGAGGAAGTCCATCATGGACATCTGGAAAGAATGAAGTTTGTTGAACTACCTTTTCAAGATTTTTTTATTGGACAACTTATCAAAATGCGTTTTAGGACTTACTGTTTGGACTATCTAAGACCTACGCCCCAAATAAATCTTGTTACACAAATTAGCCAAAGCTTATTTGTTACAAGGAACATCTGCGAAAACAATACAGTAGATAAAAAACTTTCAATTAACAATTTGTAAGACAAACAAAAAATCGTCTTTGAGTTTCAAGCTATCTATAATTGATCACGTGAGTGAAGCGAACGAGATCTCCGAGTTTTGTTAGGGAATCCGGCATTGTATGTATGTGGCAATGTTTGAGACAGCATAACTCTCAAATGGGTACCCATTCAATTTCAATGAAATTTAAAGTATTACGAGGTATAATTTAAAAATTAATTGTTGCGGGGGATTAAGATACATTTACTTATAAATATGCAAAGGGATTTTTTCAAACCAGAGTCATTTCTGAGAAATTTGAGTGTTAAGTGAGACAAGAAGGTCTTTGTCTTGAGAGATAGAGTAGGGTGAAGCCATTAAGATTAAGAAACATGGAGAAGCAATAGCTGTTTCTCTTGACGTCTCAAATGCTTTGACCGGGCTAGGCACGTTAGCCTGCCGAGTAAACTTCCTGCGTATTGTTTTACTCCTGAATGTTGTACCTGGAAATCCGACTTCTTGAGTGAACAGTTCTTCAGAGTGGTAATTGATGGCTGCTCCTCGGACTACTACTACTACTACTTATAATGCCATTAAAAGCCGGTGTTCCTCAAGTGGCTGTTCTCTCTGCAACTCTATTCCTATGTGATTTTTGAGTATGCAGATAACAGTATCTACTGTTATAGAGAGATACATATTTAGCGCACGATCCACCGATTTGGTGGTGTGTTCTCTGAGAGGCCATGTTTGAGCGGACGAATCTGGCTCTTAGTATTATTTCCCAAAAGGGAGATGTTGATAGAGTCGGTTTCAATGCTCGAAACAAGTTGTTTTCGAGCATTGAAACCGAGAACCGGTAAGAGATTGAGAAAAAGTGCAAAGGTAAGGTGTAATTAAAGCACACAAACCTTGTTGTTGAAGTGATCTGAAAAGTGGTGTTCTTCAGCAAAAAGTACGCTAAATATAGTTATTGGTAAATTTAAACCATGTCGTTGATTCCATTATGAGAACTCTAATAAGCGTACAATTAAATGTTTATATGTTTAATGTTTCCCTAACAGGCTAAATCTTTATGAGCAAAGTTCGCTCAGTCACCAATATGGAAAATCTATGTATTAAATTTGTATTGTTGTTATTTACTTGTAACCTGTTTACAGCCGCAGTAGGTACCTATTGTTTTAAACCACAATGTATTTTGAAGCTAAAGTGATTTAACCCATAGGAACCCAATGGAGTTCAATAGCAGGTAGGTACGTAGATTAGGTAGGTACATGTTGTAAAATGTACATTACGAATAGGTGTAAATTGTAGGTGCTTACCGCTCCAACAAAATAGGGTGCAGCGCTCATCAGTAATGTAAACCGCCTTGCAAAGTGATCACAAGGGTAATGGACTCCGAATGTTCCGACTAATAAGCCTGGAGAGCCTGATACCACTAGCCACGATATTTCATTCTAGAATGTAAAATTGATTAAATGGACTTATTCACACTATTTTTTCAAGTGTTTTTATTTCAACTGGCGCTAACATGGATGAAATGATCGCATTTGGAGTCTTTTTGACGAGTACCGATTCAAAACAAAATTACGGGTTTCTGGTAAAAAATACATTAGTAGACTATTTGGTTTCTCTCGCCGCCGCGCCGGCCGCCCGATGGAAGTATCGTGCTGCGGGCGGGAGACAGTTTCCACCAAAAGAAAGTGCCAGGATTCGTCATTGGGATCGATCCTGCTCGATTTGGACATGACCCCACTGAGGGTAGCGGTGGACAGACCAAGCAAGCCCGCTTGCCTACAGGCGTCATGGTGAAAGGTGGCCTCTTTCCGTGGACCAGCGGGTCGAACGCACTATGGAAGTGTAATCTATCTCCCGCAGGTTGCCGCACGTTGAATGTGTAAGCAATTGTGCGGCGGACAAAAGACAGTTACTACCATAAAATATGAGAGTTCAGTCCAGATACAGCATTCGTCACGAGAGCGGCGAATCCTGGTAAGATTATGATAGGCTGGGCATGAGCCCTTGAGTTTATTTTTTTTTAGCAACGACTTGAAACTTTTAACTTACATCACTAAAGATGACTCCACTTTCATTGTTACGAAACTTGGGTATTACAGAAGTTGGCCAAGAGAACACTACGCCTGAAGACATAGACGCTACAGATACTGAAATTATAATTACATTGTACAAATTATTTTCATAAAGCTTATTATACACAAAGAAAAACATTAAGTAGAACAAAATAATCTCATTATGCTCAGCACCCTTCCACTTTGTCAGACAGTAAAGTCCCGATCTCGAGAAGCGAAGCTACATAAAATGGGTCTACTTATAAAAAATATCAATATTTGTATTTACTCCTTGGGCTGATTCAAACCTTATCAAATAGGTACGTTCCAACCTAAAAAATACTGAACAACTCACCAGCAAACCCAATAAAATACTGGACATTCCAGTTACTTTGTTCCATTGTGTTCAAGTAAAAACTATCTTGTTTACTTTATGGCACGTTATGGTAGATTAAACACGTTAACTAAAAAAACTTCCGTTGCAATTAATAATTATTTAAAGAACCATAGTATATTCATGACCACGATGATACAATTGTACTACATTTCAGTAGCGTAGAGGCGGTGTTACTAATGGCTTCGTAAGAAAAAAGATTAACATGTCCCCAAAAGATCGTGACAATAGGTCTATTAACAGTCCTATTGTCACATTACCAACAATATTGTCACAGTATTTCACTTCCTACCGAAAATAATCGTAAGTATTCTCAATGTTAGGTATTCTCAATCCCAATACGCAAATTGTGAATCGTCTTAAAACGCTGATATTAGATAGGTACGATGATTTGCCTGTTGCGCTCGTTATACCTACGCATTTCTTTTAATCCCGTCAGATTCAACTGTTACCATACAACAGGCTTTAGTTAGTTCAGAAACGTTAAGAAGGTCATCAATATGTATGAATTTATCGCTTATTTGGGGTCATTCGAATTTGGTCGACTAACCTATAAGCAGGCGTTGTTTCAGTAATTCATTTATATCTACGTTAACACGAGACGTGTAAAGCTGACATTTTCAGGATATAATTTTCAATAACCGCTCGAATTCTAAGGTATAATTTCACAATCGTGGGTTGAAAAGGTTTCTTGCATTTTGACGTCAAACTTATGACATTAAAAGTTTTGATCTAAGCTATATTATTCAAAAACGCTTGTATGTGCATTCCTGAAGTTTTATATGGTTGCATAGAATACCAAATACCTTTTATAATGAACTTGTATGTTGGCCCATTTAAGAGCTAGACACTTTTTAGGGTTTAAATAAAAAGCTAGATTACTTAAAAACGGTATATATTTTTGATAATATTCATAATTATGTCACAAATACGCACAAATGAAGAGCTACTCATGTATGTATATCTTACGGGTGCACATTTAATGGTTTCTGAGAAACACGATTCTGCGAAACGTTCCCCCAGCAGGAAATGAAATATCTCAAAAACCTTAAGGCCCACTAATTTTTCGCGCACTTTTATGCACAAATGTAAGCTATCTGCCCATATATGTCACCTATGGCTACGGTCATTCGTTTTCACACCACCTGCTCGACAATGCCAAATTACATATCATGCCATCCTTACGTAAAGCTAGTCATTAAAGCCCTTGGCTTTAGCCGGGGTGTAATGTTGGACTGAATCTCATTATAACCCGCTGGGTATTAATATTTTTACTATTCATAGTTCTTATTGCAATGACCTTTAAGTCTAATTTCGTAATAATAGATCAACAGACTAATAACAGGCGCCGCGTCGAACTTATTTGAAAATAGAAGTTTTTCTAAAATCAAGCTGGCCACGGCAAGCTGAATGGAACACATTTGAAATTAAACAAAAGCCGCGAGTATTGTAAGACGCTGCAATAATATACGTAATAGCTGCAAAGATTTTATAAAAATGTATCAAAATAGAAGAAAATTTCTGTTAAAATGTCGAGTGATGAAAGTGATTTAACTTCGGAGTCCATTAAATTGGATGCCTTAGGCATTTCTGAAGCTGTGAACAATACTCAAATAAACTCTACCTCAACTTCGATAAACGTTTTGACCGCCTCTGTGGTCTAGTGGTTCAACCCACCGATTTCAGATCTAGAGGTCCCGGGTTCGATCCCCATGGGGAGTACAATATATTGTGCTTGGTTTGGTAGGTGATAGGACTTTGTTTAAGTCCGCCTGGCTAGCTACCACCATCTTACCTGATTCTGTCGCCATAATAACAATTCTTAAAAAAAATTGTTGTGTTCCGGCATTCAGAGGTAAGATAGCCAGTTCCTCAGTTTGTTTAGGATTCCGGGTGAAGTGCGCCTCCACCTTCTGCCTTATCCCAACTTATTACCAGGCCGAAGAGATGAAGGCCAAACGCTTCCCCGTGGTACAATAAAAAAAATAAAAAAGAGAGTTAAATCTGGAGTCAGAATTCAATATCGCGCCCGTGACATAAAACAGTGATTTATCCCCTCGATGTATAATCTACTATTAGAATCTTCCTGCTGGAAGAACGTTGCTCCAGCAGGAAACGTTTTTCGCGTTTTATTCCAAAACGGTAACATGCACTAATTTCATAGTTGGCGCACTAATACAGCATAATTATATCGCATAAGTATTTGTTGAACTCATTTCGTTCTAGACGATCCTTTCCTGCTGGAGTAATGCACACGCTTTATCGAAATCAACTAACGGTTTCAATTATTATTACGATAATAAAAATAACAAATTACAATAAATGTTACAGAACATCATATGTACATAACCGCTTCTGTGGTCCAGTGATTCACCCACCGGTGTCAGATCCCGGGTTCGATCCCCAGGGAGTACCTACTATATTGTGTTTGGGCTGGTTGGGGGAAGGACTTTGTTTAAGTCCGCCTGGCTAGCTACCACCATCTTACCTAAGTCTGTCACGGACTGTCACGGACTGTCACGTCCATGCCGGAACACAACAATTTACCTAGAATTGTTCATAATAACAATTCTAGGTAAATTCTAGGCATTTAGAGGTAAGAGGAGAAGCCAGTTCCTTAGATAGTTGAGGTTTCAGGTGATGGGCACTTCCACCTGCGGCCTTATCATTACTTGAATCCAGGTAAGATGACAGCTGAGTGCTTCCCCGTTGTAATACAATAAAAATAAAATGTTGATAGGTATCAATGAAAACTGGTATGTATGACAGGACAGTTGTCTCAAACAATTCTGTAGGTGGGTACTCATGTCATCATCTCATCAGCGAGGCACCTTTTGAATTTTTTTGTAATTTTCACTTTTACATTCTCGATATTGCTTATACCAATCTAACACCTATGCCTACATAAAACAGACTGTGGAACTATAATTATTCCACTCATGACCCCGTGCATCTTTATCGATTCATATTTTTAAGATGAAGCTAAAAGAGCATTTTCTATCCTTGTAGGAATAAATATGTAGTTATTACACATATTTATTCATTTTTACGTCGATACATATATGTATATTTTATACTACATATTCATATTTGTAGGTACCTAGGTATTTGTATCATAACACATACACATATATTATTTGTTATATTGAGTAGGTGTTTACATGTATGTGTGTGGGAATGCTATGGGTTAGAAGCTTTATGACGACATCTCGATATGACAAGGTTGTCAAAAATACTAAATCGCTGTAAGACTAAAGCTGAATAGAACAACATCGCGGTCGAACTGTATTTTTGACTTTATTATATTATATTTGACTAGATCGTGATAGGACTAGATAGCGTTGACGTCTGAATAGTCATTTGTCATTTGAAGTACAGTTATCTACAATCTCATCGGTCTAACTAGCCCTGCCGCTTCTGTTTTTTAATGTGCAAACGTAGGACTACAAAACTTATAATAAAAACCCAATGAAATGAATACCTATGAAGAAATGAAAAACGTTGTTTAAGTTTGATTAATTTGTACGTATATTTTATTGCTTTCAAATTAAATATTTATTTTCATTTAAGTTAGTACACTTTCTACCTACTCCTAGCATCACTTCTGTCTCAAAGGTTTGCTAGTAGAAAACTTTTTCTCTGTACATATATATATATATATATATATATATTACTATGCCATGATTTTAAGTTATGTTTTTGTTTTTAAAAGGATTTATAAAAAGAATCACAAGAGTTTAAGTACGAAGCAGAGCATTATACTCGTGACCTTTTCTCACATTTTGTTGTTCACATTCATCATAGAGAGGGCCTTGCAAGTCTATCTGTATTTCCCTCAAACTTTTACCCCTTGTTTCTGGAATGAAACAATATGAAAATATGGCCCCTACCAAGCAAACTGTACCAAAGAATATAAAAACAGATTGTAGTCCACCTAAATCCTTGGCTTGTTGATATCCACTGGTGATAATGGTAACCACGACCATAGCGAAAAACTGTATACAAGACGTAGCAATAGATTTAACGTTCAATGGAAATATTTCTGCTATAACCACTAACACCAAAGTATCGTAACCAATTGTGGAAACAATGTTGAAACACATCATTCCGGAGAAAATAACATTTCCAAATAAGTTAGGGTAATCTTTGACAGCAATGGTTTCGCGGATGATAAAGCAAGTTCCCACGGCGAAATGAGACAAACAGCCTCCTAGAAAGGTACTAATCAGGAGTGGACGGCGGCCGACTTTGTCAACAAAAGTTGATGACAACATACCTGTAACAAATGATACCGATATAAATTCTCAGAAACATATCAAATCGGTACACCAATCTTGGACTGGTACCTACTTTAACCAAGGTAAGACTTACTGGAAAAAACTCTCGTTGCTCCATAAGTTATTAATCCTGTGTTTACGGATAGAGAAGATTCTGTTTCTTGCATTATTCTTCCTAAATTATGTTGAATGAGGACCGAACCTGTCATAAATTGAAATATCCGCAAAGCTGAAAAAAAAACGATATAAATAGTCTACAGGATTATCTGAATAAATAATTGAATAATGCCCGCGCTCAAAGACGTCACTGAGCTTAAGTCTCCAATAAATCTATCATTAACTGGTATTTTTTTCTGGACTAGTCTTGGTCTACTCTTGGTCACCAAAAGGTCGAAATTCAACCGTATACTTGGAAAAAAATATTTATAAACGATAATTTACTTTTCTGCACTCCATTTCCATGTAAACTTTAACTGCATAAATCATTTTAAAATATAAGAATGCCAAATCAGAAACATCTTCTTGTGCTCAATATGCTAAAGGACATGTCCAAAGATTTTTCTTCACACTTTTCAAATTCGTAATACTGTTTGTGGAACTCACTCCAGGGTACGGACGTAAGTCATCTGTAGGTAAATGGAAACTAACCAAATGCAATTAGCAGTGCTTTTCTGTAACGCTTTCCTCTTAAAAGCTCAAACACTGTTGAAGATCTTCGCATATCCTCTTTCACGTGCTTGCTCAGGTCAGTCATTTTTTGTTCAAGTATCTGAAATAAATTGAATCGTAAAACGAACTTTACCCATTAAATGATTTACAGCAGGTAAGCTTCTTGATTATTTTATATCTAATGGGACACATTACGCTCTTGACATTACTCTTCTTTCCAAAGTCAGGGAACATAGCGAAATGCTTGGCGCCGCACCCCGGCAACATAGTGATAGTAAGCCAGGCGAACTTTTATATATAGGCCCTACGATCATTCGGCCGAAACTGTCAATGTCAACGAATCCATTGATCAGGGTAGACCACCAGAGGTAGGAGGTAGACTCCTGGTCCCACCCAATACATGATCGCCACATCTTCACCAATGAATATTCACCTGATCATCGATACACCCGTCAAGCTTCATTAGTTCCTTTTTTGCAGCGCTGAATTTATTTTCTTTGAGTAAATAATACGGTGACTCTGGAATCCACCAGCAGGCAAAGAAATAGGCGATAGGTAACACGACAAGAACGTAGTTCAAATTTTGGTAGGATGCAAATGATCCAATAGTGATGACTAGAATCCATCCAAAATTGTACATAAAGCGGTTGATAACTCCCATGCTGCCTCGTTTTTCTTTAGACGCTACTTCCGCAAGGTATATGATGGACACCTGTAACACTTTGAGAACAGTTAAATTATACTTACCAAAATTCTAAAGTTGAATAACTAAGGTAACTAGGAAATAGAAGAAGAAAGAGTGAAATATGTTATTGAAAACCTGAAACTTCACTACTGAATATATTTTTCAAAACTAGCGCACGGGACCAACAAGTGAACCATAATTGTTTGTTCTGTGTTTGGGTAACAAGTACTATATCTATCCGTAGTTCCCATATTACAAGCTATGCTTAGTTTGGGGCTAGATGGCGCTGTGTGAAATTAATATCCTGTAATATTTATCTTTTATTATTTATTTAATTGCAATCAAGGTGAGTGTGACTCGCAAATGATGACGCGGTCACGGCGCGCGCAGCCTTGTCATTCGGTTTCGCGTCTCACGTCTGGTAGCAAAACAATATAAACGCATACGCGAGAAGACATATAATTATGTTAGTAATACCTGTGTTTCTAGTTGTATAGCTTTTAGGATATTGCATCTTACCGATTGGATCATATAAACACCAATGCCCCAAATAAATCGTGCCATACAAATCATCCAGAGTCTAGTTGAGAACAATATGAACATCTGCAAAGGTAAAAGGTGAGTCAGAATCGTCAGTACCTAGGTACCTAATCAAATTACTAAATAACATCCAGATATCAAGAGAATAAGTACCGTTCCCAGTAATATGGGTGCAGCGCTCGCCAATAAAGTGAACCGTCTTCCAAATCTATCACACGGGTAATGCGTAGCCAGTGCTCCAACTAATATGCCAGGAGAATCTGACAGCACTATCCATGATATTTCGGTCTTGCAAATAAAATAAATAACAAGTTTATGGTAAATTTCACACTATTTTCCCTTTATTTTTTTTAGAGATGACTTGCCGTTCCTCTCTAGTGGTAAATGACCGAAAATTTAACGACTTGAGTCAAAAACTTGTTGTAACTCATGGTCAAACATTAGGGACCGTTTAACGCATCAGCGAATAAGATTAAGAAGAAAAGATTTGCACTTACATCACTAAAAATTACTCCGCTCTCATTGTTATGGAACTTTGGAATTACAGGAGTCGTCCACAAATACACCACGCCTGAACTCATAGCCGCCAGAGACACTAAAATTTTACTAAAGTTAGTCATTAAATATTAGGTGTTACTACAGGAATCTGATAAAATGAAATGAGCCTCTTCCAAGGTGAGTATTGGTATTATCACCTAAACCATATATATTATTACCACTGCTCGCAAGCGAGATTCGAAGTTTGAGATAGAGTCTAAAGATAGAGAATCTTCATGACCAACAAGGGAGTACAAAATATTACCATAGAGAAATATTACATAGGTCGAGATCCCAATCAACTACGGTTCTTTTTCTGAACACACTGTAGTCATGTGGATAGAGTTACCAGAATTGAGCATGGGCACAGCTAATAATACATGGGTAAGCTCTTAAACTCGAATTTCCCGTGGGCATTATCAAGGCAAGGATGTCTATGATGAGGCGACCTTACCCAAGGCTGTCTATAAATGGTACTGGCGCCGGGCCGGGAATACAGTGAACTGTTTGGCGACCGAACTTCAGCAGCAGGGTGGTCGCAAGCCAGGCGGATCTTTACTAGGGCATCGAGAACCGACCATATTTTAAGAACCGGTTCTTTCGATTCCAGTTTCAACACAGAACCGGGAACCCGATTCTTTCGGTTCTTTTATTTGAATTTTGTAAGTAGTCATACATAATTCTACATTAGGATCATAAATCATGCGGAGAATTCACAGATATAATTTTTATCTTTTCAACAACCATTCTGGTAACATTCAGTTTTTTTATATAGCTACAGCTATTCAACTCAAACAAAAGATATTGCAAACAGAAAACATACAAAATAATTCAAATACCTATTAGCACTACAAAAATAGGAGTTTTCACACATGTAATCAAATAAAATATTCACTAGAATAAAGCATTTTAAGAATTCTACGTAATTTATATAAAAAAAAATTAATACAATTATTAGTACTTTCGTAAGTAGACTAATACCGAAAATAGAAAAGAAGGCTTTGTAGTACCGCTATCCCATACAAACGTACTCCGTCGTTCATTTACAAATGGCACGTCCGATTCAAATTAATTTGAAACCTTGCCGGAAGTTATATCCCTATCCGATTATAGCATGGAAAATGTCATTTGTATCGGACGTGCCATTTCGAATTGAATAACAAACGTTTGTATGAGACAGCGAAAATCAGTGTCAGAAAGCTACAAAGATCCCTCAATGCCTTCGTCGAAAAACCTACCCTGAAAGACTTCGCGCACTATGCCTACCCTTGAAGATAGACGCCTTCGAGGATCTCATTGAGACTTTCAAGATACCTATGAATAATCTGTCCAACATCTATTCCATATATTCGCTGAAAGAGACTCATGGATCAGCCCATGGTCATAGCATGAGATTAAACCGTGAACCCTCGAAGGAAAAGAATGCTGCATGGGTAGATACTATTTCCTCTGCAATACTGAATACGAGAACCGTTTAAATAAAGAAGGTGTTACATTCGTATCTTCGTTTTCAATATTATTATATTCTGAAAAAACATCTCAGGATTGGTCAAGGAGGGTTATTAGATGGTTGTCATGTTCGGTTTAAGTCATGTTGTAGTCATATTATACCAACATTTATTCAATAAAAAGTACAATTAAACTATGTACAAAGGAATCAGTCAGATTACCTGAGGACCGTTACAAACGGCCTATAGGTAACTCAACTGGTCCAGGCCAGTACCAAACGGAAGCGTGCCCAAGACACTGGCTGCATTGCCACGCTGAAAAGATATGCTAATTCGCTGCCCTCAATAAGAGCCAGCTCTTGGGTCACGTGTCGCCTCAATCAAAAGCCCCGCAAGATTTTTGAAAACCCGGAGGGCACCAGCTCCCCAAGGACCCAAGGTCTCCACCCCAAAAGGCTCAAATAGGTAAGCTCTGTTGATACCACTATATTTGCGTCTTTAGTGATCCTCGGCCGAATCAGCCGCCCCACCAGGCAGATGAGAGATGGCGCTAGGGTGACGACGCAGGTAGCGTCCCACACCAAAAGCCTACCCATTTCCCAAGGCACAAGAGTCATACTGTCGGGCCGCTTACCATCATCACGTAACAGACTATTCGTATTATTATTCTGCTTTCGTCATATTCTGTTTTGTCATGTTTTGCCTTTGTCATATTCCGCGATCTCATGCTGCTTGAACTAGGCGTCGCTTATTGTATTGTTTTCTCAATGCAGTTGCCATTTTGTTGCTGATTGCTGACACTCATCGTGTTCATTTCGATGAGTTTTTTCATCATTACTCACACGATATTCACAATTTTTTGAAAGAATCGAAAGAACCGAAAACCCGGTTCTTAATATTTAGAGAACCGGTTCTTTTTGTAGCCCCTTTTTGTAGTCCCGTTTCGGTTACGGGAAAAACCGGTTCCGATGCCCTAATCTTTACAAATCCACCAGCAATAGATTGATGTGTAGATTATGTAATTGATATGTGCAAGAAAGAAGTTAGTGAGTCTAAGCGTGAATTGAAAAACAAAAAACGAGCAAGCCTTACAGTAGTCGCATATGATGTGTAACATCTGACATCTCACCTTGGTAATAAACAACATAAACATTATCTCCTGAACACAAAATGTCCTGTTTTTTAGAAGATTTAACGTACTACCACTACACTGTAGGTTAAGTTCACAGCTGATGCGTTCTCATTCTCTATGTCCCTTTCTCTTTCTCGTCACACGCACACTGTTGGCTGACAGTAGGTACTAACCTCTGGGAAATGGGTGTTGGTACCATCTGATGGGCTACTCTAATCCCGCGCGCTAATTGGTAAATACAAAAGCGTGCGCTTACCCGGCTTTCTGTTACACACTTCCGTCCTTTTTCACGAAATCACTCCCACAGATAAATGGAAAGCGAGAGGAATGATGTTACACATCAAAATCATGTTTCACCAAAAAAATAGCAATGTAACGTGTAAAATGTATGTGATATTAAATATTCTAAGCAAATCGAATAGTGTAACGATAATTTACTCACCTGCAAACCCAATAACAAACTGGACTTCCAAGTTTCTATGTTTTGTTGAGTTAGACATAGTAGACACTGAAAAAATCTAGAAAATATACAGATTTAAACTCGGTAACTAGCAAAATATACTGATTTTCAACTTTGTCAAATGTTTTAGCGTTCAGCGTAAAATATTCATGGCCATAATTTACTTCAACCACTGATTGAGTTGTGTAGAGGCTGTAAATCTTTGTAAAATAGATTTACCTGAAAATATTGAGACAATAGACATACAAATCATACCTACTGATTGTACAGACTTATCTGCTAAAAATAAATCACGTTCATTACCATTGCTTGTTAGGGTTCCGTAACTAACAGATTTGATCGAGACACATTACTAAGACTGTGTTGTCCGACCTTCTATGAAAATTGAGGGCCCATTTGAACAACGTTCTACAAAGCACAACAGCGTTTTGCAATAATAAAGTTTCACAAATTTTGTTAGGCATTAACTTAGATTTTGACATAAAGACTTTTTCTGTAGTGACCATAGTTTATACAGGTGGGCCCTCAATCTTCTATGTGAGGTGAGGACTGAGGGCCCAACTATACAGTCTATAACTCGCGCTTATTTGACTTTCACAATTTCTAATTCCAACTTTCACCATTCTTTGGGAATGTTCACTAAATCCTAATAACATTTTCAAAGAGTTTTAACAAAGTGGCCCTCACACCACACGGACATTCCCTTTACGGGGTTTTTAGTAATAGTATATAGTACATTGCCTTATGAAGTCCTTATTTTCGAAAAATAATAACACGAGTGATTTTTTTCGGATTACCTGACAAATACTCAAATATGTATACTTAGGTACAAAGGGCAATGGAGGTGTCGTCCTCTTTATAAGTTACTTTATATTGTCCTTAGCCTCATCCAAGAAACATAAATTGTATGAATTTACGTTTCTTGGTCTTTTCTTGAAGAAACGTAAATTGTATGAATTTACGTTTCTTGGTCTTTTCTTGAAGAAACGTAAATTGTATGAATTTACGTTTCTTGGATGATTTTGATTTTGGCTCTATTTATTTTGGTAAGTAAATTTAATCGATTAAACAAACTTGCCTTGCTTGTCTTTAAGGTCTATAAAAAACACACCGATTGCAGATCCAGAGGTCCCGGGTTCGATTCCCAGGAGGAGTACAATACACTGTGCTGGGTTTGGTTGGTGGTACGACTTGTGTGGATTGTGGGTTGTGGGTCCGTCTGGCTAGCTAACACCATCTTACCTCATTCTGTCGGCATTAAGAAGTAAGATAGCCGTTCCTCAGTTAGTTGAGGATTCCGGGTGAAGTGCGCCTCCACCTTCGGCCCTATCTCAACTTGTAACCAGGTGAGATGAAGGTCAAGCGCTTCCCCGTCGTACAATAAAAAAAAACCTTAATTTATAATAACAAATTGGTACTAAAAATAGCCAAATGAGAGTCAGACACGTACTAAATTTCCAAAACGATATCCAAAAAGTATTTTTTGGTTAAATGTGTCTCGGAACCTTAGTTTTAGTTATGGTACACAAAACAAAAACAAAAATAAGTGCTTATAATTTTAAAAAATAAACGTATCAATATATACCTTAATGCTTACAGCACAGCTGCTTCAGTCATTACACATTAGTAGATAGTATATGTCTATATCTATACCTACCTATCGATATAAGAGAAGGTTCCACACTTTTTTAAAACCACATAAAATGGCCTGTAATATAAGAGCCTTATTATGTGTGATAGTGTGTGTGTGTGTGTGTGTGTGTGTGTGTGAGTGTGTGTGTATGGCATCGTATCCTCCTGAGAAAGCATAGTTATATGTGATGGTTCTTCCTATGATTGGTAGAAATCGCTCCGAACACCAATTTTAAAGGGATCTTTGGTATAATTGCAGTTTTAAGGCCCTGTCATTAGACGTTTCCGCTTTTTCCAATGGAAAATTATAGTATTTCTGAACAAGCCACGAATCTATTTTTTATATATGTATTACTTCAAGTACCTACCTACATTACAGGTAAGCTGAAAACATGATAGCTGAAAAATTTCTCGATAAAAATATTTATTGAAAATGGTACGTTTCAAAATTTACAAGAGAAATATTGTGATACCTACAATGAATATTGACTTACGATTTCTTTTAAATGATAGGTTACATGTTGATCTACATTAAAGGTACGCTAGTTTTTATATACCAATTCAACTTTAATTTTAATCATGAATTATTCGATCTCAGAATAAGAATTATCATAAGGTTTTATTTACGATACGCATGCGCCACCTATAGCTTGCCGTTGTCAACTCTCATAATCGTTTCTGCCGTGATTTTAGCTGCGTAGCGCTTTAAACATTCAATTCAATTTTATTTATGTTCAGAAAAAAAAATGTTGTGTGTAGACTTCACTAAGACGGAGATCTTGTGTCGTAGGATTGTTCTTCTTTCGTGACTCTACAGGTCATTGTTGTGGTAAGTGTATCATAATTTATTAAAATTTTATACGTCATTATTACAAGTGCATGCAGGATTAGTTGTGTTCGTGAGTTTGATATGGTGAGTTCGAGAAACATCATCAATAATTCACGAACTGGAGTCCACACACACACAGTGTGCATGGCCTGATGAATGGGATCCAGGATACGTAATTGAGCATTCGGTTTAGGATTTGTAACCAGGCAATAAATTGAAGCGTGTTGGTTCAAAATAGTTCAAATACGACAAATCCTAGGTCTAGATAGACCAGCATAGGATGAACAAGATCCTAGATACTTGTAAAAAATATGAGAGTAATTTAAAGTAATAGTTAAAATAAAAAACAACAAAAAAATCTATGTAAGTAACTTATTTTATAAATTATTTACTAGTAAAAAACTACACTAAAATAGCTAGACATATAACTTTATGAGCATTTTTTCTACTGCGAAGATATGGGCACATAATAATAATAAACATTACAGGACATACATTTTACACAGCTCCTTCTAGCCCCAAACTAAGCATATTATAAATTATATCTTTAGTTATCCGGGGATGATTACGGTACATAAAATATCTCATTAGACTATGTAGATGAACTAAACTACTTATGATAACGTCTTAGGTTGATACAATGAGGTAAAATCGAGCCCTTTATATAAAGATATCTAAAATATATATATATATATGTATATAATGTACAACAAAATGCGTTGTGATTTGGCATCACTTTGTTATAAAAAAAGGAATTGGTAAGTACTTATAAAAACTGTACCTACCTGCAAGGCCTTTTCTTATTAGGAAACTATTACAGAAACGAAAGTCGAGATCTAGTGTCTACATACCTGCCTAAAAGTCTGATAATTATATAGCATCTTTAAATGTTTTTATCAATAGATAAAGCAGTTTTGAAAGAGTATTCTAATTAGTATTCCATCACATAATACCTACCTATAGTATTGGGTAATCTGTGGTTCCGTCAGTGTCATTGCCACCAGCGATTTCACGTTTCTAAGTTTTTTTGTGAAACTTTTAGAGATGCTTAACAAATCACATTTACTTACTACTAACGACTATTATTAGATTTTTTGGAATTAAGCCCTTCGATATCCCCACTATCCTCTTTACCCAAATCGATAGTTTGAAATTCAGTGTCCTCATACGCGCTACCTTGCAATTCTCTCTGAATATCATTCAGATTCTTGCCCCTCGTCTCAGGCACTAAGAAAAACGTGAAAATAGCTCCACCAAGCGATACAACAGCAAATATCCAGAACACAGTGTGGTTCCCTAGTAAATCCTTTACGTGTTGATAGCCTTTCCCGACTATGAAACCGAGGATGCCGCCAAAAATGTTGAGGGAAGACATAGCAACGGCTTTCACGTTTATGGGGAAGATTTCCGCGGGGATGACCACGGAGAGAGCGATGAATCCGAAGGTGGATATGACGTTGGAAGCGATGATGCCAATGAAAGGTACGATGCCGTAGACGGCGAGGGAGTGATGCTTGACTTGGATGACGTTTAGGAGGAAGAAGTACCCACCGATGGTGAAGAGAGACAGGCTGGTGCCGAGGTACGAGGTGATGAGCAGGTGGCGACGGCTCACCCGGTCTACCAGAATTGACGAGATTATAGCTGAAATTAACGAGAAACAATACGTTTTATTTTTGTGTTTTGTACCCAAAGTGTGACAGCCAACGGGACTCTATTAAAAAGCCTCCCGATGCCCGTCCGTACGTCCGTTTGTCTGTCAGAATGCTGCATCACATGGACTGTAATAGTAGACAGTTGAAATTTTCAGAAAAAATATATTGGTGGTCCCAAAGGTGTGCGAGTCCACACTTCGCCCGGTTTTTTATTGATAGTTACACTAGCTCACTGAAAAGCAAGTGCAGATGAAGTACGTTTGTCTGAAACAAACCTATTCATTTTGGCGATATCAGTATTGTAGTGGTGTGGATAATCAGACGAGGGCAACGAGTTTTCGCTCTTCCTGTCATTGCCTATCTATTCTACCAAGGTAAAAGTCAGTTCATTGAATTACATGAATGCGAAAGTTTGTTGTACCGATGCAAGTGTGTAATTGTTACTACTCCACGCCGCGCCATAATACCAGGAATGACGTTTAGGTTACTTTTTACTCTGCCTCAAGAGGAGGGTTATGTTTTTCAATAGTAATGTATGTCCATTTCAATGGCACCCTCTACAGCTTAAACAGCTTCATAGAATTTTACGTGTGTGGTATCGTTTGGTCTGTAGTGCTCCCACAATTCGGGAGTGATCTTGGCTATATTATTTAATATGAGGGGGAGCGAATAAAAAATAATAAGGCCGCATGATTAGAAAAGCCGACCCCGTGGAACGAGAAATGGAGGACGAAGAACAAAAACGGGTCTTCAACGCGTACCTTTTTATATTCCTGACAGTTTCGACCGTGTTACAACGGCCGTGGTCGCGGGTAGACTTACGGTCACGGGTAGAAAGGTATATATAATGATCGCGATAATTTAAATAAAGAAAATAAATTATGACTATAATACGGGTTTCATATGAGAGATGCCGATCCAAATTTAAATTCATTGCCGATATAGGCCGTGTTTTCGTATTAAAATTTAGCAATTAAAAATAAGCAATTAAATTTTCGTGTTTAACTTTCAATTATCCGGACACGTTATTGCGGGTGAAGCTGTTTATAATAATATATGTGTATATATATATATATAATATAGCTGTGCTTAGATACTTACACACAACGAAGACGATTCCACCAAACACCAAGAAAATGGTCTGTTCGTATTTTTTCTCCATTTGCGCTTCCAACATGATGACTCCAAGGTATTGCTTGATGGTCACGCCACCCGACATTATTTGAGTAAATTTTATTCCTGAACAAGAAAAAGGTAAATTCAATATAGTATCTACCCTATGTATTCAAAAAAAATAAGTATCTGTAACAACATTCTCGGTAATCGAATTTCAATACAACCCCTAAGGCTAGGTGGTGTTGTGTTAGATGTCATTTTTTTTAAATTATTTACAGGACATTCATTCACTTCACACAGCGCCATCTAGGCCCCAAACTAAGAATAGCTTGTAATATGGGAACTAGATTACGGATACAATTATATACTTATTTTTTTGTAAATACATACGTACTATATTATACCGCACAGAACAAATATCTATATTCATCCAGACAAATGTTTGTCCAGGGTGGGAATCGATCCCACAGCCTACAGCGCAGAAGGCAGCCATCTGAGCTATGATGCTTGTTTGTTTGTATAAACATCTAAGTACTTATATTAAAACGTCGTGTAGCTGACTGACAGTTTACGCACAGCCTAGAGACTTAACATTTCCGGGTAGCTTCTTCAAGTAGTAAAGGGGTGGACTTAGATAGGATTTAAAGAAAATTTTACGGAGTGATGGGCACAAAGACCGTATTATTATTAATAATATATTTTAACCCTATTCGGGTCAAATTACTTGACATGAGATTGGGATAGATATAGGCAGGTTAGAAAGTACTTAGGTACTCTTTAACCGTGGCTTCAACCAACAAAACTGGCTGAGGAAACTGGCTATCTAACCTCTAAATGCCGGAACACCAAAATTTTGATTTGTTTTAACAGTAACTTGTGAGACTTAGCAATGTGGTCCATGTTGGTAGTTAGCCATGCGGACTTAAACAAAGTCCTACCACCAACCAAACCAAATCAAACACAATAGTGTACCAGTCTGGGGATCGAGCTCGCGACCTCTGGATCTGATACCGGTGGGTGAATCACTACACCACAAAGGCGGTTGAATCATACATTCATTTATTTGCGTTGGCAAACGTCAAAACAGGATGTTGGCTTATCGCAAATGAAACCACTGTTACCACAAATACCTACCTACTATTATCACTGCATAGCAGCAGAAGGCAAGTTAGTCATATGCAAAGCGAACCACAAAACTACACTTAAATTCGGAACTGACTTTTTATTCTTTTTTTTTTATTGACAGCCAAGCGCTTGACCACCAGCTTACTTGTAAAACAAGAAAATATATATAATAAAATAAGAATTACCATGCCTCCGACGACGGTTCTGTCGTGTGGCTTGGCAAGTCGGCACTTAAACATAATATGAACTTATCCATTGAATTATTTTCATATTTTACTGAAGTCGGTTGCCATTTCAAACGTCTTTCCAAAAGGAAGTCTGTTAAAAACGTGCCCAATGGCACTGTCTCAAATAGACAGAAGTCGATAAGGCCGAAGGTGGAAGCGCACTTTACCCGGAATCCTCAATAAACTGAAAAAGTATCTTACCTCTAAACTCTAGAGCAACAATTTAAGAATTGTTGTTATGGCGACAAAATTGGGTAACATGATGGTAGCTAGCCATCGGACTCAAACATAGTCCTACCACCAACCAAACCAAGCACAATATTGTACTCCCCTGGAGATGGACCTCTGGATAGACCACAGAACCGTGGCTTGTGGCTCGCCATCTGTGGTCGTGAGGCTTGTAGCAATGGCGGTATACGACCACGACTCAGGTCCCTATAGGATCTAAGTCACTCTTCTACCTTTTCAGAGTATCACCTCTCTTTCTCTCAAAGGTTTGCTGGTAGAAAACTCTTTAATTTAAGCTCGCCTCTGTACATGTTTTCCTATGACATGTTTAAATCATATTTATAAGTACAATGAAGAATTACAAGAATTACAAGAATAAGATTTCACAGCAACTGTCGTTTATGTAAACAACTTGTGCTTACCCGCTGCTACTATGATAGCTCGTCGATACTGTCGCCCAGAGAATAGCTCCTTGTACGAGCTGGAGTGGCTCATCTCGTTCTTCACTCCCGCCTGGATGGATCTCAACTCTTCTTCTAACTGGAAAATAATATTCGTTTTGGAAAAAAATGATTGATGGTTTTTTAAAGGTTAAAAGGTTGTAAAGGTATGTATTTTATGCCAAACGTTTGATCACTAACTTATCTGTAGTCCAGGTAAGGTGTGGGGGAAATGGTTCGTAATAAACATGACGCTGGTATTCGGTATTATGCATAGCTTCAAACAGATTTAACCGCTTCTGTGACCACTAGACAGTGGTTCTACCTGGTTCTGGTGGATTTCATCCCGGAAGTTCCAACAGTTTTTTTTTTTAAGTCACAATATTTTTTAATTAATTTTGTTACATTTCCTATATTGATGGTTACGATGGCCTGAGCTTTCATAAAATGTCAGTTATACTTGAAACAAATATTAAAAAATGATAACAAATAATATAAAAAAATACCCGATCCTTACCAATGCTTCACTATCCTTCTTATAGCCTCTTAGCCTCGCCAGTTCTTTCCTCGCTTTATCGACCTGACCCTCCTTCAACAGATAATACGGAGTCTCAGGCATCCACCAGCAAGCAGCTAAGTAGACGAACGGCAGCGGCAGAAGGAGATAATTCAGGGTTGTATACGAGAGCGACGGACCTATAGCCATCACGATAAGGTTGCCGAAGTTGAATGCGAATCTAGTGCAGAGAGCTAAGGATCCCCGTATTTCTTTGTCCGCTATCTCTGCGAGGTATATTCCTATCACCTGTAAATGAGATAAAAATACATAAATGTCTTGTATCTTCCCCTGCTCTCAGAATGGTAACCGGAAGAGAGTGCCTATCCTATGCGGTAGGTATGTATGATCCTAGAGGCATCGATGGAAGGCTGATCTCAACACTGCACTGCACTGCACTGCACTGCACTGCACTGCACTGCACTGCACTGCACTGCACTGCACTGGTAACATCGATAAAGGTCCTGCTGGCTAGCGACCACCCTTTTGGCGAAGTCCGACGCCAGACGGCTCGCCATGTTCCGTCGGTGCGCAGGAGACCCAGAGCCTTCTGGGAAAGCTTGATCTATCGTCATCGTATCATCTAGGCCAATAAACCTGTCCAAGAGCTAATACATCATTTATAAAAAAAAATCTCTTGGTACCTACGATACGGAGTAGAGGAAGATTAGTCTTGATCTTAAGTCTAAATAATTCAATGATGTTCATGAACATCGCAGAAAATCGATGGATGGAGGTAGCGCAAGTCTATCACACAGACTAATCATAAAATATTAAAAAGTGCAATCAGTTCATGATACTGAAAAAATAATTGTGAGACCAACTAAACAATTAGGACACAATAATAAGTCCTATTTACGTTACCACGGTTGCGACTACAACTAATTCCGGCTATACCTCACATATTTTGTAACACTATGAGTTGGATCTTTCATAGGATATACCTATCGAACACGAAAGTTCAATTAAACAGAAGTCCTTTGTCCGCGTCAAACAAAGAACCATAAATATAAATGTGCAACTGTGCGGGGTCAGTTTACAATAAGTTTATCCGGTTATTTCTTATCATTTGCTTGGGCTAGAGCCACAGAATAAATAATAAGTAACGTAGAATACGCACTTACAGAGCTTCACACTATACTACACACTTTATATGTTTTACGATTATAAATAAGTAAAGCTTTTTTCTCGGTTTTTTTTATTTAATACATATATTTTACAAGGTTAATCTAAAGGTTTAATAGAAGTTAATTCACAAAAGTGTTATATATGACTGAGCATCCACAGCCCGTAGCCTGACGGTAAAACGTTCAGCTTTCTCTCTAAGTCCTGGGTTCAATCTGTTGTGGTACGTACGTGACATCTGAATTATGATAGGATTGCTGGATGACTGATCAGTCATCTGGCAGGGACGCACTTATTCGGAAGGTCCAATGAAAAAGATAAGCCAACCAATAAACAGTCAAATATTTACCTTTGCGTTCTCAGCCCTTGTCTCATAGAATTAGCATGTATTTTAGCTAGTAACAATAATATGCTGGGACATCTATTTTGATCGTACCTAGGCAACCTGTCCAGACGTTAAACGAGGTTCCAGTGGTGCAGATAAAGCGTTCTGACAATAAGCATTGTTTTGGTTTGTCGATTTGAATAGCAATAAGAACGTTCATACTTACAAACGACTTATTATGCGTACAATGTCACGTAATACTTACAGTGCTTAGCATACTGGTTCCAAAACTCCACAGGAAGGCGGAAATCCATAGCAACCATGCTTTCAATGCGAACGCCACTATCACCTGAAAAATAAAATGTTATGGTATAGCTACCACGCATTATGCAAAGTAAATCTTGGAAAGATGAAAGTGATGGTGCTAGAAAAGGATGAATGTATGCCGAGTGATAAAGAGAAAGAATGTGGAACAGGTAAAGAGTTTGTATATTTGGGAATGCTTTTGGGAACGAGATGGAAAATATGAAAGGGATTTGAAAGGACATTGAATGCGGGTAACAAGGAGAACAGGGCAATTGGGTTTAAAGAACTTTATTCTCATTAGACACATGGTTCACTTAAAATTAGATACAATGAAAAACCAATTAATCTAGGCTTACATATTTTAACTAACCTCTGGTTAGTTTATCTATCTTATCTTCTCGCCATTATGAGTAGGTAGTCGGCAAGTCTGTATAAGACTTAACTGGTCGTGCACGGAGCATTGTTGGTGCCAACTTTAATGTATGGAAGCAAAAGTTTGGTGTGGCAGAAGAAGAACGAAAGTAGAATAAATGAAGTGGAGAGTTGAGCTTTGAGATTCATGTGTGGTATTACTTTAAAAGTGTAATAAACAGTGTAGTTAGAGAGCAGTGTGGTGTTATAGAGGATGTAGTTACAAAGATTGAGAAAGGAATGCTAAGATGGTTTGGACATATAGAGGTAGTGTAAAAGGATGAAATCAGATTGATGAAGCAAGTATATATGTCGAGTGTGAATGGTGAAGTTGGGAGGGAAAGACCTCGGCGGTCGTCCTCTGACCAAGTCTGAGAAGTTTTTGAGAAAGGCCAGGTCACTACTACCCTAAACCGACGAGCATGTAAGAAGAAAGTGATGAGATGAAAGTGAATGAGGCAAAAGAGGTGTGCAAGGAGCATAGAGAATGGGAATGAGATTTTGAAAAGACAGAGGGAGAGGGCTGAGGAAACACCTCTAAGAAACAGGCGTGAGTCTGTATGTATGTATAAAACAGTTGTAAAGGTTATCGATAACCTTTACAACTGTGATAAGTGGGTAGGTTAATCGTGGGGACGTATAGAGGTATGACAAGTTTTAATTTCGAAATGAGGGGGAGGAGTTGATGTTCTGTTCTGCACTCTGACGTCCTGGGGTTGTACAATATCATACTAGTAGGTGATAGGACTTTGTTTAAGTCCGCCTGGCTAGCTACCATCCTCTTACCTAATTCTGCGCCATAATAACAATTATTGTTTTAAGGGCATTTTATAGGTAAGAAATCCAGTTCCTCAGATTATTGAGGATTCCGGAAAAGTTGCCTTCCACCTTCCGCCTTACCATAACTTAAAAAATGAGGTGAGATGAAAGCCAAGAACCTACGTCCGACCGGACGAGGACGACCGAATGATTCTATAGGTTCAATGATATGCCACTTACCGCTCCAACAGCCACAGGCAATGCGCTGCAGAGAATGGTCGCGCGTCGACCCAGCCTGTCCAATGTGAAACGGGTCACAAAACTACCCGGTATAAAACCTATGGGGTTCATTGCTACCATCCAAGACACCCCATACTGAAAAAATAAATAGGTGGTATTAGGTATTTTAGGTGAAAGTGCTTCCAACTCTTGAGCATCATTTCAGCAGCTGATGTACTATGTCTTAAACTGCCTCTGTGGTCTAGTGGTTCGCCTACCGATATCAGAATACATCAGAGGACCGATCGATCACGTTCGATCCCAAGGTACAAGGTACAAGGTACAAGGTCAACCAATTTGTGCTCGGTTAGGTTGGTGGTAGGGCTTGTCTGGCTAGCTACCACCATCTTACCCGAGTAGTATGCCGCCGTAACAACGATAAATCTGATTGTTGTTTTCCGGCATTTACAGGTAAGATAAGCTTCTGACCGTTTCGCCGTCGTAGAATAAAAAAAATACTTACATCTGTGATGTCGACCTCAGTTTCGTTATGCTTGAACTTTAGTATCACAGGAGATGACCAGGCAGAAAATGCGCCCAGAGTCACAAAGGCCAATGACACTGAAAATGTATATCAAATATTAAAAAAAAAAAAAAAAACTAAAGAGAAAACCGACTACAATTAAGAATATAATACAATTTCGTTTACTTGGATTTTTTCCAATTATGTTGATTTGAAAACCCAACAACACTTAAGTACCTACATATTATACATATTGTTTCCTATACGTAAATACCTATATTTAAAGTATTTTCATTCATTCATTAAACTCGCGTCTAAAGGCTTCTGTGCATAAAGTTTATACGCACAAATATTGAGAAAATGTTCTATGTTACTTTAAATACTATCACTCACAATACAAAGACTTCTTATAGGTTTTCCTGTAATCTATTTTTTTTTTTGCATTTTATATTTACGTTACACGTCCGTGTTTGGGTCACCGACTTCTATATGTAGGTATACCAAATTTCAACTCAATCTGACCAGTAGGTTCGAAGTACATTGACTGTAAACGATGGAGGGACAGACAGACATACGCGTGATCCCATAAGGGGGTCAGTTTTGAGTTAACACACCCTAAAATTGCCCAAATCGCTTCAAGTGTGCCTATAAGATTTGAATATATATGTAGGCACTATAATAGAGAGTTTTAACTAACAATAAAACTTATTACTTTTCCAACGATATCCATCCAGAATCCATCTTGAGTCAAGCACCTGCTTTTATGCGTTACTACATCCTAGCGACTTCCTTCATTCGACTTCCGGCGCTATCATCGCCCTCGTTTTGGCAATATGGCGGCATGGCGACCGGAACGGCGTGCGGCTTCTTCTTCATTATACTCACGAGATGGCTCCAGGTAGGTATCACCTGGATTCTGGTTATCGTTGGAAAAGTAATAGGTAAGTTTTATTGTTAGTTAAAACTCTCTATTACTTGTTCCGTTAACGATATCCGGAAGCCATCTTGAATGATATGTTTGTTATCTCCTGGTAGCCAAAATGAAATTGATGATGCTATGTGTGAGGAAAGGTTCCGCAAATAAAATAAAATAACATTTAAGAAATATAACATGATTATGGTTATTATAACATGACTGTGTATTTCTAGTTAAAATCAGCATAAAAATCATCGTAATAACACTCATTAACAAGTTTAGTTGAGTAAACAATATGTTAGATTAATTAATCCGAGTTATCAACGCGCTGGTTCAAATAAATTTGAAAATGAAGTTGAACTAGAATCACCTGTTTGTTGCTGAACTATTTCTTTCTGATAATACGTTCTAGGTAAATGTATGTTCTTGTCGCCAGTTTCCAGTTGCTAGTATTTGATCGATAGGAAATTTCTCTATCCAGGTCAGGGAGGCAACGGCAGATCGCACAGAGCCTGGCGAGGCTTCTACACCGGCGTCCTTGAGTACGGACTTTATCCAGCCACCTACTACTGTTCTGAACGCTGCCTGAGGTTCGCCTCTAGCGGTTATAATCAATTACGAAATCTTGATCAGTTGGCGACTCCAGAAGACGCTGTCAAGGATCTTGTTGGGATTATTTTTTTATTTTCCATCCTGATTGTCTGTAATGAATATCGTCAGTCTTTGGTCCAAATATTGGCTATAAGGTAATCGTATCACCTTCATCTATGCATTTTTCATTGTCGATCCTTAGCAGAGTGAGGTCATGAACTCGGCGCCCTGAAGCTAACAAAAGTAAAATAGCACAACGTCGGGATACTTGATAGATATTATTTTCATCAGGAGAATTACATTCTAAGTAACGAATGACACAACTTGCATTCCAGATACGAGGTTTCGTTGTCTTGGTCTTTGCAACTGAAATAGCCTCGAGTATGTGTTTAATCAAATAAAATTATGATAAATCAGAGTTTCCTGATAAATGTGTGAAAGTGGAAATCACCGACTTATGGAACTTGACATTAAAAAAGGTTTTTCTTCCACTGACCAATTTTTATTTCGTCCGTCCGCCCAAAATCAGCCATGCTTCTAAATGAATGTTCTGGATCTCCGGCGGATGTATCCCTGTCCTTCCGTCGATCAGTACTTGTGCCAGGTTTGGGAACCGGTACGGGTCGCGTATGGCTCTACCATGCCACCAGAACGTACTGACCTCTTGCCATGTTCAGGTGAGACAACACTTGAGGTATTAGATTCGGTGGAGATAACAGCCCCACGCTAGATCGTAGTCCCACTGGCGAAGGAATGCGTTGTGAAACAATGCCTCCTGCTCCTGGGTGTCTAACGATGCATAGTGCCTCTCCACATGAGCAGTCCTCGACGCGAACAAGTCTACTTGCGGTGTGCCCCACATTTGGAATATGTACTCCGTCGCTGCAGGGAATAGATGTCATTCTGGGCAGGCTTTGCCTCGAGACAGAGCATCCACTTCGCAATTGAATCGGCCCGGGAAGTATTAAGAGGTCAGGTGAATGCTTAACTGGTCCATTACCTTTAACAGCTTCCATGTCAGATTTAGTCGTTTCTTCGATTTGGTTCCGCCTTCCTTGTTGATGTAGGCATCTACCGTGCGGTTGTCCGTCTGCAGTATGACATGGGCATCGTGCAGAGGGGTTCTTTCTTCTCTGATCGCAGCAAACACCGCAAACAATTCTTTGAGATGGACGTGCCATGTTTTCTGTTGCTGTGTCCACTGACCCGACATTTTAGAGTTTCCCAGCTGAGCACCCCATCCAAAATCGGAGGCATCCGTGGTGAGTAGATGCGTTATCAGGCCCGTGTGTATCGGTAGCGAGTCTCGCCCCGCAACCAACCACCATTTTATTTCGGTATGAACAGGATCTGGTAGTTTTACCTGTGTGTAAGGATGTTCCTTAGGAAGATGTCGACTGTGAAACTGCAGGGTCCGGCAATGTAATCTCCCTCTGCGTACCACGAACGAGGCAAAGTTGAGTCTTCCCATTAGAGACTGGGCCTGTCTGAGAGACCAACTGCCTTTCGACATCTGACTGTGAAGTGCCCTGCGTAGCGTTAGGCACTTTGGTTCCGACAGAGACGTCGTGTTTAGTTTGGTGTCCCATGTTACGCCCAGAAACTCAAGGCCATGATAGTCCAGCCTACTTGCGTCATCAGGTTGACCATTATGGTGGCGTGATCGCATAACGTCTGGTAAGACTGGTTTGCTAGCAAAAAATCGTCGAGATAAACAACGCACCACAGACTTCTTAAATATTCGGCAATCCAGTTCGTCAGGGCAGCAAACGTTCGCGGCAATGATGACAGACCGAATGGCAGTGACGTCATCTGGCGCAACCGGCCATCGTAGTAGATCCTCAGAAACCGTCGGTGTTCCTTGTTAGTTGAAAATATGCTTGGCTGAGATCCACTTTCATCATCCAGTCCTGGGCCTGTAAAAAACTTGGCATACGAAAGTGACTGAACAACTGGAAACCCTTCAGATTGACAAAACTGTTTAAACGTTCCAAATTGAATATAGGGCGAACATCCCGTCTGTTTGCGGAACTATGAAAAATGATGATAAATAGCTAGGACTCATCTCTGCCTTCTCCTACACGAGAGTTTATCATCTCTTTTATTAAAAGTGACATTTTAATACTTTTCTTTGTCTCGTAATTTTTTAATAAAGCTGGATTCGGATATATTAAGTGTGGCTTCATTACAAACGGGATACGCGATCCTGTTAAAAGCTTGCATATGTGACGAGGAGCACCCAGATCTTCCCACACACGTATAAATCGCTTCAGAGAGACCCCGAAAAAATGGCCGCGATCTATTGTCCTTATTTGGTGGAGAACGTTTTGTTATCTTGCCTTTCAAATGACGGTATTTACCTCTCGAATAGGACTTATTTCCCCTTGCTGACCTCGGTTGACCCCTGTACCCGTCTCGGTACCTGTCTTTGGAATCGGTCATTAGATGATGGGGTATTTTTTCGAAATGAATATTCACTATTAAATAAAAAATAAAGTTTATTCAATAAAAAGTACAATTAAACTAACTATGTACAAAGGAATCAGTCAGATTACCTAAAGACCGTTACAAACGGCCTATAGGTAACTCAACTGTTCCAGACCAGTACCAGACGGAAGCGTGCCCAAGACACGGGCTGCATTGCAACGCTGAATAGCTATGCTAATTCGCTGGCCTAAATAAGAGCCAGCCCTTGGGTCACGTGTCGCCTCAATCAAAAGCCCAGCAAAATTTTTGAAAACCCGGAGGGTACCGGCTCTCCACGGACCCAAGGTCTCCCAAAAAATGTTCACTTGCCTTTCTGGTTGATGGCTTCAATTTGTTGTCAAACGGAGTCTGTAGAAGCTGGCAGAATTCGTAGGTTACTGCTGGTTCGGCTGAGAGTTGAGTTTGTCGGCCCCCCCAATTTTTTTCAAGTAGACTGAAAGCATATCACTGTCAAACAAATGTTCTGCGCTGGGTGGGATTTCATGCAAAGCTCCATAGTGGTATACCACAGGAATCTGCTTGAGAATAGATTCCCTTCGCATGTTAATGTAGTCCGCTTATTAGACTTAAAATGCTGTAATCGAGTTATTTTTTCTACATATTTTTCGTCTGACTTTGCACGTGGCGGGTCTTTCGAAGCGGTTGATAAGTCAGCCAGCTGGAGCAGTTTGTTATTCGTATCGGTCAAGCCTAATGGCGGGCGCAAGCCAAGGTCATTAGTGGCGGAAGCAATGAGCTCACTGGGTACCTCGGATATCGGCACCGACTGGCGTTGATTCACATTATGGTTTTGAGAAATTAAATTCGTTACAACGCTACTTGTTGCGATAAAAACTCAAATTGTAGATCACTCAAGGTTTTGGTTCATTTCTGCCTTTTCTCTCCCGGGTTGCGCTCCTCCTGCGACGACGCCGATGACTCGCTGCTCGAACTCTGAAAACGACTTCTTTTTCGCGATTGCGACGCACCATGAGACCCCGTGGCCACGTGTTCACTTCCATTTGCACTATTATTACTTTGTCGCTCAACATTATCGCAATTGTCGTCCCCCATAACGAAGGAAGGAATAATTTAGATTTAACACTTTTAAAAATTATTACGAAAAAAAATAAGATTAAATTAAAAAGTAAGTTTAAAATAATAATTGCTAAGACGTGTTAACGCAACGAAAACGACGCTATAATGAAGAAGAGACCGCACGCCGTTCCGGTCACCATGCCGCCATTTTGCCAAAACGAGGGCGATGCTAGCGCCGGAAGTCGAAGGAAGGAAGTCGCTAGGATGTAGTAACGGATAAAAGCAGGTGCTTGACTCAAGATGGATTCCGGATATCGTTAACGTTACAAGTAATATAATATTTTAACCGCCTCTGTGGTCTAGTGGTTAAACCCACCGATTTCAGCCATCATTTCAACCATCTTACCTTATTCTGTCATTATAATAACAATTCTTAAAAAAATGTTGTGATCCGGCTTTCAGAAGTAAGCTAGCCAACTGGCTAACTCAACATACTGAGGAACTCCTCAATATGTTGATGCTTCCGGGTGAAGTGCGCCTCCACCTTCGGCCTTATCTCAACTTGTTACCAGGTGAGATAAAGACCAAGCACTTCTTTGTCGTATATTTAAAAAAAAAATATGGAAGGACAGACAGACCCGTGATGTAATGATGACCCGTGATAAGGAGTCCGTTTTGTGAGGCATAACACCCTAAAAATACCCAAATCGCTTCAAGTGTGCCTATAATACTTGAAGAGTTCCCTCGATTTCATCAGATCCTGACCTGATGACGATGGGACAACCTGGAAGTATACCCGTCCCCCAAAAAAAATATTTTCCAAATCGGTCCATGCGTCTTCGAGTAATCGGGGAAAATACATAAAAATAATAATATATCGATGGCCATAGGTTGACACCTCGTATCTTACATTTTTTTCGAAAAATAGATAAGTACATGAAAAAAATCGAAATTTCGCGCCGCATCTTACAGTTGACAGCTTGTAATCATAAATATCATAAATATATATATATAATCATAAATATTAGGAGGTTTTTTTATATTATAAAAAAACCTCCTAATATTTAAATGCCGGTAGAAGCCACAACATAATTTGTGCGTAACCGCCTCTGTGGTTAATGTGGTCTAGTGGTTCAACTCACTGATTTCAGATCCAGATGTCCCGGGTTCGATCCCCAGGGGAGCAATATTGTGCTTATTGGTAGGATTTTAAGTCCGCCTGGTTAGCTACCACCATCTTACCTAATTCTGTCGCCACAATAACAATTCTTAAAAAAAATCGTTGTATTTAGATCTCGAATCGGCATTTAGAGGTAAGATACCTAGATGCCTATGCCAGTTCGTCAGTTATTTGAGGATTCCGATTCATCTTGTAACCAGGTGAGATGAAGGCAAAGCGCTTCCCCGTCTTACAATCTAAAAAAAAAATTGTAGGTCCCAGGGTATTAATCCTCATCCAAATAAATCACGTCGTATTAAGGCTGTTTCGTATTTATTTTTTTTATGTTTCAAATCGGACATTCGATTCAAATGATATCGTGAATTTAAAAATATTATCAAAAAAATCATTTACTTGATGGATTTGAATATTGAACTTTGCTTGATTGTTGCTGAAATCATTGGCTAGGATCATGTAAACTTTTTACTTGGACTTGGTGGACTCTTGATCTGGGTATAACCTTAGATCAGTATACGATCTCAGGGTAGGTATAACATTAGCCATAAACACCACACTGTGTTGTGACTTGAAAATGTTTGCTAAGTGGGCTTATAATGGGCTGAAATTATGGTGATGTACCTACTCAGAACCTTGGCGCAAGTGTACCTGCGCGGGATCAGCTAAGTAGTAAATAAATACGATTAAGTAGGTATACATATAAAAGACGGTCATATGTGCTATAAAAGATCGTTATGTAACTTACTTACATTGTGAGTGCCTGAAGAAAAGTCTTGAGAACATGTAATATAGGTCACCACACCACCACTGCATATGTAGTAAGCATAAACCGAAACTTTACTTAGGTAGGTAGGTATCGGCCGGCACCCGACATGTGCAAAGTTAGCAATAAAACAAAAGAAACTCACCACAAAACGTCGCCAAATATTGGACCAGACGACTCCCGCTCCCGCCCTCCCTCATCTCGGATGAACGCAGATGTTCTTGGATCTCAATCACATGTCCTCTCTACAAACACTCAACCAGAACTGCCGGATTTATAAACACGCAGCCCTTTTTGTAAGTTCTGTGTTGCGGACTACCAATGAGG
Source organism: Venusia cambrica (assembly GCA_951394065.1). Taxonomy (NCBI): domain Eukaryota; kingdom Metazoa; phylum Arthropoda; class Insecta; order Lepidoptera; family Geometridae; genus Venusia; species Venusia cambrica. Next base: position 14,487,494 of record OX596043.1, on the reverse strand, counting down.
CATTCCGGGATATTACCTGAAAGCATTTTGGAAGTACCTACTGTCTGCCCTATGCTGTAGGTTGTGGGTTCAATCATTCAAAACGCATCCAGGACAATTGTGTAATGAACTATAGATAGATGTTCGAGACCGGATGTTATTATGTTTTTATTGTTTGTACAATAACCACGGAATAAATAAATAATTGAGTAGATATAATTGGTACCTACCAAAATACCAAATAGTATAATTACGTTTTAAAAACTAAAACGAAAACCGACTTCAATGAAGAATATGATACCTAGGTAAAAACATAGAATATGATCAAAATAAAATTGATGAAAAATGGACGGACAGACAGACAGATAGACGCGTAATCTTATAGGGGGTACGTTTTTTCCTTACTTTTGATGTAATACTATTAGTTATTCTGTGGTTACACACTAAAAATACCCAACTCGTTTCAAGTGTGCCGATAACATTTGAGTTCCCTCGATTTCTCCGGGATCTCATCATCAGATCCTGACCTGACAACAGTGGTCCGTTTTTTCCTTACTTTTGAGGTAATAGGTACATTCTAAAAATACCCATATCGCATCAAGAGTGCCTATAATATTTGAAGAGTTCCCTCGATTCCTCCAGGATCCCTTCAATTATTTATTGTGTGCGGCTGTAGGTACCACAATGCATTTGTTCCTAGAACTTCACATAGACTTTTTATATTGTTCCACTACGCATGTGTACGCTAGCTTGATCGTTATGCTGGCGTACCCACTAAGAATGGTCATTATTTAGGCACTAATTATGCTCTATGTACGCAGTTTTTTAGGCATAACTACGAACGTGAATTCGATTATGTGTACGCTACCATAACGGACACCTTTATATCGTGCAAATTGTTTATCTAATAGGTAGATGACAAATATTGAATAGTATAGGTACATAGGTAGGTATCTATCAATTTCAGATGAGAAAATTTTCAGTAGGGTAGGGATGATTTTTCAGTAGGGTAGGTACCTACTATATACTATCTAGTAGTAGTCGGGTTTTAGTTATTGAAAACCTATTTGTATTTTGAGTACCTAGGTTTGGAGAGAAAATATGTTTTTATTCCCAATCGGGTTCGTGCAAGCAAAGCCGCAATTACAACAATTTAGGTAGGTAAGCATATATTTGACTTTAAAACCCTTTCATTAGACTTGATGACTTTAAGCAGGTACCTACCTCCCTGCCTACTTAAATAGAGAGTAAGTTGGTAGGTACCTATTCAATTCAATTATGTGACGTCACATAGCCTATAACCAGCAGACGATGAAAATGCTTCCAAAGACCTCTATAGCTAGTAGGTACCTGAATTGTCTAATTATGATAAGTAGGTAGTTGAGATGATATGAGGGAACAGCTGAATATTGGTACTATATATATATATTATAAGGGATCGGACCCGAGAGAAGTCCCGGGTCCGGGGGGATCTGATAGTTACGGGTGGGTGAACCATATCATAGCAACGAATACCTACCTTGCCTTTCTTAGCATAATAGGTACTACGGCTAACCTCAACTTTAGCACCACCATCCAAATACCAACTGCGTCCTAAAAGCTGGATATTGTGAATAAGATCGAACCATCCCTACTTCACACATATTTAAAAATTAATATCCTGTATTTATTTATTTATTGTTTTATTTACTTCACCTATCAACTTTACATTATTTCTTCGTCCATTATTATAGGTAACCTAAGATCAATCTTATATGGATTATTACAGCCACCTTTGGGATGGTTCAGCCAAATACCTACTTACTTGCCTGCACTCGACTTAATCTTGCCTATGCAAGCCTCGAGGTCAAGAGCCGGTCCATCGTAGTTAAAAATCGGTCGAATTAACTATAGGTAGGTAGATATAAGATAGGTACAATATGAAGAGGAAATTGCGTGACACAAGCTTGTTCTATGCTTCACTGAGCTGAGTCACGAATTTAATCAAATTTAAGATTTCATTGATGTTTAATAAAATCAATTATGTACCTTTATTATATTAAGTTCTTAGGTAGGTACTTTTACAACTAAATAAACTTTTATTGTTATTGTCCCACACGCACTGTCGTGTTATTATTAGCAGGAGTACCAATATACGTACACTCCTATCCTAGGTACTTAAGTACGACTTATTTATGTTGGTATATCATTCGTACGTAGTACGTGATGTTATTATTTACAGATCATTTCACCCCCGGCGGCCCCACGCACAACACAACACAATGCTGACAATGCTAACCAAACCACTATCAAAGAAAGCGAGTGCTTCTATCCCTAGGTACTCTTAGCAAAGTACCTACTAAGGTCACAGAACACTAATATCCTAAAGTCAATCTAGAACATAGAATAATATTACTCACAAGATCTAGAATCTAGACCATAGAATACTATTCTAGCTAGACACAGAGTAGATCCTAGATCACAAACGAGGTAGAGATTGACAAAGAGTATAGAATAGAGATTAATTTCATTTGATCTAGATTGTAACATCAGTCATTCGTTAAAGGTTTGCTAGCGTCGTCGCAAGAGACTCTTGATCGGTAAGTGTTCACAACCTGAAGCCAAGCAGATATCGTACCAGATGGGCCGTAAAATTATCGTATTTGTACATGTTTGTACTTATCAAAATTGTCGTACCATCAGGGTAGTGACTACAATACAATATATTAAAAAATCATATGTAACGTAGGAACTAGGCCCCCTTCGAGTGTATAAGCGCACTAACTTTCGCATTTTTCTCGAGAGTGTCGTGTGTAAACCGTTTTAACTAGAAGAATTCAATTTCCATTCTACAGGCTTACGGATCGAAAAAATAGATATTATCATATTATACGACGGGTGAAGTAGGTAACGTGTTTTATCAAACACGATTATATATCTATATCAATTAATTAGTATAGAAATATAATCACTCTTGTTTAATCACAATTTTTGGCACCTCAGAATATTGCTTCCTTTAAAGAATTCTTTTGAATTTAGAAGGCCGCTACCGCTACTAACCCCATGATATATAATTGTAACGGCCAATTATAAAAAAGACAATTATTAACAACCAATGTGATGATTGAGACTTGAAGCGGTGGCATGTATGTGTTCCTAAGAAAAGAGTAGAGATAGTCTGTACCGGACTGGCGTCAATCGTGACCCGAATAAATCCCTCTTATTTTTAAAAAGGTTTCAGGGTAAAAAAATGAGTTAAATCGACGTGAGATTATGGTTATATGTAAAGTACCAGGATGTAACGCATCGAAAAAAATAACGCACAGAATTATACCTTTCACGTAAGTACCTACGATTTATATGTTTAGCTATATAAATGCAATATTTTAGAACTGTAATAAAAGTTTATTTAGTATTTTATCCTAATAATACCCTGAATGTATTGGTACTCAATTTAAAATAATAACAAATACGTGAAATACTGATAATATTAACCTCACTTTTGACAAATAGAAACTTAGTATAATCGATGTCACTTTTCGATATTTTGCTAACTGGCAATGGTTTTTTTAAAGCTTAGCAAAATATCGAAAAGGCCTTAATTTTATAGCAAAAGTACAAAATACTTCTAACGAAAGTTTGCGTCATTTTAATAATAAATTCTAATAAAATAGTTCTCTTTGGAGGCAAACAAACATCCAACATGCTTTATTTAGCTAATAGGCTATTTGGTATCTTCTGTGATTCTTCCCAAGCATTCGACTACGTAAATTGCGATCATTGATTTCCAAACTGAAATGGGGAATGTTACCTATTTTTTTTAATGGTAAGCCTTAAAGAGAGAACATACATTGTTGCGAAAAATCAATAATAGTAATTTTATTTTATTGTTTTACTTGCTTCATAAATATTATCATTTTGATACATCTGCTTCAAATCAGGTATTATCGAAATATCAGGTGCAGCACTATTTGCCTCGCACATATTCACATTACTCGCACCATAATGTATTTGTTTTTTTGTCTGGTCCTAATCACTCTATTGCCAATCTAACGTTAGTATAATATTCTGAATCTATCGGGAGCTACATCATGGTACTCTATGGCAGAGGTGGTACTCTTTGTTTTTGTGTTATTTGTATCAAGTGATCAGGACAGACTGTCTAGTATTACTAATATACTCTTTGGTATTTGCCTTATTTACAAAAAAAAAAGTCTTCATCATTCATACATCAATCAAATTACGAATTGAAAGAAAAAGGGCCGTGGTCGTGTCGTGGCATTCATGTAATACATTCGAGAAAACCATTGTAATTTATCTCAGACTCTGCTATGTCAGAGCACGTATTGCCGGCCGAAGAGCCGATAAGATTTGTGGCACCAGCCATTCAGGACAACCCAACAGGATGGGGTCCGTGCGAGATGCCGGAGCAATTCCGGGACATGCCCTACCAGCCGTTTAGCAAAGGAGATCGCTTGGGCAAAATCAGTGATTGGACAATGGTTCAGGATAAAAAGTACCAGAGTGAGTGATAATTTATTTACCAAAGTTATCGCTTGTGGTCAAGTTTTACGTAAAATAGTTGGGTTGTTAGAGGTTATGATGACGTTTTGTTGCTCGCCTTTTCCGGCATTTAGCGGTAAGATAGCCAGTTCCTCAGACTGTTGAGGATTCCGGGTGAACGGTGCTTCGTCCTTTGGCCTTATAGTAAGTTTATACCAGGTAAGATAGGCCAAGAGTTTATCTGTCTTCCTCAGACTGTTGAGGATTCCGGGTGAACGGTGCTTCGTCCTTTGGCCTTATAGTAAGTTTATACCAGGTAAGATAGGCCAAGAGTTTATCTGTCGTACCATAAAAAAATACAGGTGCCTTGATCGGCTGGTCAAAGCATTGGCTGGGTGCTGTCCTTTCTCCCCGTTTAGCAGCTGAGATTGGATTGCAAAGATGGTGGTAGCTAGCCAGTAGTAGGACTTAAAAATGATGATTTATTACGAACATAATACAAATAAATAATTACCATTCACTATGTCATATGCTGGCATATAGCATATGCTGTGATATTTCTTGGGCAGGTAGGCCAGAGATTTAATTAATCAAATTACACAAGAGTAAGCTTCTTGAACATGATGTTCAATGTGCTTGTGTTGTGAGTTATTGAGGTTGTTTCTATTGTATCCTGTAGACACCACCAGAATAAAACACAGTTATAATACTTTCCAACCTTTTCCTTTTAGACAAGTATACATCTCAATTTGGTGCTGGTTCATCATATGCATACTTCCACGATGAGGACGAGAGTTCGTTCCACCTGGTAGACACAACTCGTGACCAGAAACCTCCATACCAGCGTGGCCGTGGGCGAGGGCAGAGGGGTCGTGGAGCCCGGGGAGCACGCACTCCTGGTGGCATGACTACCCTAACTAAGGTAAACAGGAATGATAGACATATAATAAATGTATAGGTACTATGTTTTTAAGACAACTGCTATCTCAAATAGAGTTGGGGATTGACTGTGTGAACTGGCTATAAAATAACTCTTATTTCTTGTACATCAAGTAGTTTTATAAAACATCAAGTTATTGTAATGGATGGCATATATCTAGATATTGGCATGCTACCAATTTATTGATTCTGCCTGTCTCAAGGAACATAATAGTTAGATGATTATATTGATATTTAGTTTCCAAAGCAGATTCCAAATTTACACAATATCCACTACTATCTTAGTTCCAGATTGTAGCACTATATGTAAACACATGTATTTTATTAAACCTGTGTACAGAAGGATGTGTGTTTCCCTAGCCTTTAATCTTTTACACACTGGCTTTTTAAGCAAGAAACATATTGTTGTGGCTTACAGATTGCGCTGCGGACACATTGCACTACAAGTCGGCATTCATGTTAGTAAAGGGTTAATGAGTGATTGAATGTGAGACCTATGGGACTGACAGAGTTGATGTCGAATTAATGTCCCTAAATAAAAAAAAAGCTGTAGGTGGATTGTTATCGGAATGTAGGTTATGTAAAATATTTTTTCATAGCAACAACGCGACCGCAAGCTCGGCAAGCGATGGGGGCAGCGTGGCGCGCCAATGAAGATCCGCGATGCATCCGTTACCGTGCGCCCTACCTGGACTACCATCGAGGACATGGACTTCCCGCGTCTTGCCAAGCTGTCTCTGCCTGGCATCAAAGAAGGTAACATATCTGCTGCAAGCTATGATACTTTAATAAGGTCCCTACTAGACATTCTAAATCAGCCTCCTATACAAACGTAGTTTGTTGTCATTTTGAAATGGCACACACATAATACAATTTTGTCGGTATAATTGGATAGGGATGATCTGTGTCTGTAAATTGAACGACGAAATGTGCGTTTGTATTGAAGAACGATTATCAGCGGTACTCCGGGGCCTTCTTAAGCTTCCTTCAGGGTTAGATCGATTTGTTTGTTTTTTGTTGTAAAGCTTGTTACGAAAACACTTATCTTGTTAATAATACTATATGTATTATTAACAAGATCAGTTGTATTTGACTAAATGCTGCTTCAGTAAAGGCTTATGCCATAATCTATGACCCGGTGGCCATTGTCAGAGGAGTTTGGATGTCCCCGCAGTCTGCAGTCCATGTCTCCCATCGGCGAACTGAACTTAAGAATATTGTTTGGTTGACCAAGCGACACTACCCAACCAAAATGAGAGCAACTGCTTTAAGCAATGGACAGACAGGATGCAAATCTGCGATTTGAAAATTTCAGGTGAAGACATCGCTTGCTGCGGCACTCTGGAGTACTACGACAAGGCGTACGACCGCGTTAACGTGAAACACGAGAAGTTGCTGCAACGTATTGATCGTGTTTTCCATACGGTGCTTATTTCAACCTTTTTGTACCTTATTGGCTGATAAAAGCTTATCCTTGGCATGCTGCCATCAACCCTAATAATTTAAAATTACATAAGTGCAAAAAAGATTTCAATTACAAGCTATTTATGTAAAGATAAATTAAGCTCTGCACTAGACCCCAAAGTACTATAACTCTGAGAAGTGAAATAAATAATCGACTTACTACCGACGTATCAAGTATAAATATAACTTGTTGATTTTTCATGATTGTTCTATAGGTCTTAGTACTTTCGGATTAAAAGGCAAATAATAATTATGAATGTTGGCAGGTGACCACCACTGATGACCCGGTGGTCCGTCGACTCAGCAAGACGATTGGAACGGTGTATGCGACGGACACCATCCTCGCTACCATCATGTGCTGCACCCGCTCCAACTACTCCTGGGACATTGTCATTGAGAAGATTGGTGAGACTTCTTCTTAAACCTGTTATTATCCACTGCATGACAGATCCACCTACCTCCAAAGCTTGAGGGTTTAACCATAATCACCAAAAACGTATTAAATGAGTCCAAACTAAGCATAGCTTGTAATATGGGAGCTAGATTACGGATAGAGTACTTAAATACCTTTTTTAAATACATACATGCTATATGATACACCACCCAAACACAGAGCAAATATTTATAATCATCACACAAATGTTTGTCCTGGGTGTGAATCGAACCCACAGCGCAGAAGGCAGAGTTACTATCAACTGAGCTATGAGGCTTGTTAAGTTTGTACTTGGCCTTACCATGAGTTATGTAGTAAAATAGTCTGACGTAACTACAATAGTTTTCAATTGTTAAAGAGTATTAGCTTTTCTTGCGAAAGGGCTTACCTCGGGAATTACCTAGGTCATGTTCTTCGTGGAAATTACCTACACTGTAAGGCTTTGTTATAGGCAATAGCTTCACTTCACATCAGGTAGGCTGCTTGCTTGTTCCATCTCCACATTGCATAAAAAACGTTCATGTTCCGTGGCACTTGAATACTTTACTTACATCACTAGTTTAGAAAGCCTTCTAAACTAGTGTTGTACATGCGTGACTACAGTCGGCAAGCCTTCTAAACTAGTGTTGTACATGCGTGACTACAGTCGGCAAGCCTTCTAAACTAGTGTTGTACATGCGCGACTACAGCCGGCAAGCCTTCCAAACTAGTGTTGTACATGCGCGACTACAGTCGGCAAGCCTTCTAAACTAGTGTTGTACATGCGTGACTACAGTCGGCAAGCCTTCTAAACTAGTGTTGTACATGCGCGACTACAGTCGGCAAGCCTTCTAAACTAGTGTTGTACATGCGTGACTACAGTCGGCAAGCCTTCTAAACTAGTGTTGTACATGCGCGACTACAGTCGGCATAATTTCGGGGTAATAAGTTGTGGTAAACACGTATGATGTGTGTTGTTAGTAAAGAATCTATGTATATCGTTGTGTAGGTGACAAGTTGTTCCTGGACAAGCGTGACAACACCGAGTTCGACCTGCTGACGGTGAACGAAACGTCTGTGGAGCCCCCCGCGGACGACGGCAGCTCCATCAACTCGCCGCGCAACCTGGCGCTTGAGGCGACTTTTATCAACCACAACTTCAGCCAGCAGGTAAATGATACCATCCTTACAAGCATCTCACATTTGAGTGAAGTGTAAGTGTAAGTGTAAGTGACAGAACAGTACAGAAATTACAGGAGTTGGATGAATTGAGTGAGGGATCCTATGGTAAGAAAGGAATAAGCAATGAAACGACGACGATAGACAAGGGGTCGGCACAAACACGTTTATCATGTTATATAAAATAATATGAGTCTGTGATATAGATAAATGAGATTCCTGCAATTCAAGTGTAATAATTCTTACCCAAGTTACTGCCACTTGCAGATAGGACAAATATAGCTGACACCTCCCTTGTTGTAAAGATGCTGACAGCTGACACCTCATTTAGATCTCTAGATTTTAGTTAGATCGCTTCGATTTGAAGCTCTCTGCTTTCAAAAGCGTTCGTCTAACAACTGGTTTAACTTGGTTCACCAACTTTACTGTATTTTTTTTAAACAATAAGTACTAAATGAACAAGGTTTTTCTAGTCAATTTTTGAAAATCTTTATTTACCCTCTCTAGGGTTTAATCAAAATGATTATGTCACCATTACAGCCTAGAATACTATATGACTGATAACATAATATTGGTCAATATTTTCTTATATAGCAATTTACTAAGTAAATTTGTACTGTTTGTTTTCTGATTAAATCAATTAAATAATGATATTGGGTTCGCCATGGCGGTCACTGAAAATTATATGGATCCTATCCATCTGTTGTCGTTAAAGGGCTGACCAGAGGATGGGCAGCCGATATCACTAAAGTTCCTATTTTCACCATTACTGCGATCACCCTCCCGTCAGCCAAGCCTGGTGGTGATTCTGGAACAGCACCCCATTACACGAGTGTTTTGAGAGTGTTTTGCCTAGGCTCGTGGTACTGATTTTATCACCACATTAATAAAGTAATGTTAATTGAAACTCCATATTTCCATCCCTAAAAATCCACACCGAGTAGTTATCATGATCATAAACCTGAGTCGTCTCTGTTTCTGAAATAAGTAAGTAAACATAAATAGCATAGTCTTAGTATATATTTTTTTTTTACTATTGTAAATATAAAAAGCATAGCTAATAGAAATCCATTGGCTCTGTGTAGCATTTTGGAAATAGGCGTGAGTATGTTGTTATTAACTTTACATTAAAATTGTACCTACTTATGGATCATCAGGTGCTGAAGTCCGGCCCCAACGAGGCCAAGTTCAAGTTCGCTGAGGCCAACCCCTTCGTGTCGGAGGAAGAAGGCGAGATCGCCTCTGTCGGTTACCGGTACCGCAAGTGGAACCTCAACAATGGCGTGGTAAGTAGACATCGGGCGTTTCTAAAATTGGTCATTGACCCAACACGATTTTAATAATTATAACAATAAATAAAAATATTACAGGACATTAATTTCACACAGCGCCATCTAGCTCCAAACTAAGCATAGCTTATAATAATGGGAACTTGATTACGGATAGAATACTGAGATACTTTTTATTTTTTTTTAATTTTTTTATTTTTGTAAATACATACTTATCATTCAATACAACACCCAAACACAGAACAAACATATATATTCATCGCACAAATGTTTGTCCTGGGTGGGAATCGAACCCACAACCTACAGCGCAGAAGGCAGAGTTACTACCAACTGAGCTATGAGGCTTGTTTTACTGTGGCTGACCATCAAACAAACAGAAGCCAATATTATTTGAACGATGGCAGCCAAAGACAATTTGCCGGCAACAATAAGTATAAAAACGTTACCATACAAATTTATCTGATAGCGAATAGTGAATGATTAATATTTAAATGATTACGATATACAAGTTGGGCACGATCAGAGTGTAAGTACTGCCACAAGTCCGCCTGGCTAGCTACCACCATCTTACCTAATTCTGTCGTCATAACAATAATTCTTAAATTGTTGTGTTCCGGCATTTAGAGATAAGATGGCCAGTTCCTCAGACTGTTGAGGATTCCGGGTGAAGTGCGCCTCCACCTTCGGTCTTATCTTAACATAACATAAATATTACAGGACATTAATTTCACACATCGCCATCTAGTCCCAAACTGAGCATAGCTTAACTTGTAACCAGGTGAGATAAAAGCCAAGCGCTAGCTAAACTAGGGTTTAGGTGTTTTTCTTGCTTGTTTGTTTATTTTTGTTTTACAATGGGCGAATAAATTATAATATAAATTGTATAATGGGCGGCCTTATCGCTAAAAGCGACCTCTTCTAGGCAACCTTTGGATGGAAAGGATAGCTAAGAGCAGACAAAACGGTGTACTAAAGTAATAAAATAAACATTATTTTATATAGGTAACAACAACAAAATATTAAATACATTACAAAATATCTAATCATTACTAAAAAAAAATACTGTATCATACTTTACAATAAACAAGCCACTGCCGCGATATCGCGCTTTTTTTATTGTACGACGGGGAAGCGCTTGGCTTTCAGCTCTAAAAACAAGGGTTTAGGTGTTTTTCTTGTTTGTTTATTTTTGTTTTTTGGTGTACAATAAAGAGATCTATCTATCTATTACTTGCGTTCTTACATAGCTCAGGAAAAATAGTCTAGACGAGTAGTGTTCTATCAAAAGTATATTCGCAGGTTTTGGTAGCCCGTTGCGAGCACGACGCGGTGATGCAAGGCCCGCAAGGCGAGACGCAGTTCCTCAGCATCAAGGCCCTCAACGAGTGGGACTCGAAGGTCGCCAACGGAGTGGAGTGGCGACAGAAACTGGACACGCAGCGCGGGGCCGTGCTCGCCAACGAGCTCAGGAACAACTCGTGCAAGCTCGCCAAGTGGACCGTGCAGGTCAACTTACTTATACCGATACTGTATTCGTGTTGCTATCTCAGCGTTCCCGGCAGCCGCCCTATGCGTTCGACAGGGACAGTTGCTGCTCGTGTCATTAATACGTACACTTTTTGATGCAATTTGTCGGACTAGTAGACGTACGGCAGTCTATAACTCGTGCCTTGTTAATGTTCCATTGTGCCGGATACATCGTTTCACCTTTATCATTAATACTGGTAAGGAATGGAACTCCTTGCCCTCGTCTGTTTTTCCGCACGAGTACAATCTTGGAGTGTTATATGATCCACATATTTTCTTGTTTTTAGGTAAACTGGTGGTCAAACGCTTACCAATAAAAAAAACATTTCGGGACATAGCTCTTTTCACTCCTAAATTGTAACAAAATGTTTTGTTATTAGAATGTATTAAATGTTTTATTATTTTCGAAAAAGTTTTTGTAAAATATTGACATTTAATAGTCATAGTTTCAGTGCTAAAACATGACTAATTAGGATGCCTTTAAAGCAATTTAAAAAAAACTGGCAAATGTTTGACGTTTAGACCTTTTTTGAGTTATCCGATATTTTGACGCAGTCGCATGCGCCACGATCACGGATAAACTGAAGTCTTTGCGAGTAGGAATGAAGGTAGTTAATAATCCCCCAAACGATCTTCCCTCTTCCTCAGTGTTTTACTGCGATAACGACACTACCACTGTATAGTTTAGTGACATAATGTGTTTGTTCCAGGCCCTGCTAGCCGGCTCGGACCAGATCAAGTTCGGATACGTGTCGCGCACGCAGGTCCGCGACAACGCGCGTCACGTGATCCTCGGCACGCAGCAGTTCAAGCCGCACGAGTTCGCGGCTCAGATCAACCTGTCGATGGACAACGCGTGGGGCATCCTGCGGTGCATCATCGACATCTGCATGAAGCAGAAAGACGGTATGTACCAACCAACATTCCCTACTGTGAACAAATTTCATATTCATCATCATTTAATTTTGGTTGGTGGTAGGATTTTGTTGAAGTCCACCTGGGAGCTAGTACCACCATTATGCCTAAGTATGTCGCTACGGCGACAATTCTTTGTTGTGTGGGCATTTTAAAGGTAAGATAGCCGGCTCCTCCAATTATTGAGGATTCGGCTTATCATAACTTGAAATCAAGCGAGATGAAGTCCAAGAGATTCTTCGTCATTCATCGTGATACTGCGTACAATAAAAAAAAAATCGCAGCTTTGCCTCACCTAATCGACGACAAAACAGCACTACCTGAGGGCAATATTTCCAGGACACGATTCGTCACACAAATGTTTGTCCTGGACAAACATTTGTGTGATGAATTGTTCTGTATTATTTACAAAAAGTAATTAAGTATCCTGTCCGTAATCTAGTTTTCACATTACAAGCTATGCTTAGTTTGGGCCTAGATGGCTCTATTTAAAATTAATGTCCTGTAATATTTAATTATTTATCTCTATATAGTTCAAACTTAAGCCTAGAAACATAAGTTAGTTTATTGTCTCCATTAAACCTATAATGATCTGGTGATATTATGATGCATTTTTCAAATTTGGAATACTGTTATACTGTAAGGCACAAAGTAAATTGACAACAGCTGTTCTTTGTTGAGAATTCGTACATGGACAAAGTTATGACCAGCATTGTGCTGGTCGCGATTCTGAACAGGCGGTAGGTTTCCGAACAGGTGGTAGTTTGACGTTTCAAAGTGGTGCTGTCAGAATTTTGTATTTGACAGATATAGATGGTATATGATTTTGTTGAGGAGTTTTGCGCCAAAATAGACTGAAATAAATGCTCATATTCTCTATGTTGCTCCCCAGGTAAATACCTGATCATGAAGGATCCGAACAAGCCTCTGATCCGTCTCTACGACATTCCCGACAACACTTTCGAATCGGACGCTTCAGAAGAAAGTGGGGACGAGCAACCAGACACGCCATTCGCACCTCTATACTCCTACGGAAACACCAAGAGGATTTAACCCCACTCTTACTAACTACCAAGTGGCTACTGGCTACGTATCGAGGTCATTTATACAGTGGCACCTTTCATTTATCTGTACAATAAAGGTTGCAAAATAATATGTATCGCATATTAATCAGATTACAGTTTTATAGTCACATTATATTATTTTATTTATTGCTTCACGAGTTCACAACCATACTGATTTACTAGCCATCATATCACATACAAATATAAGCATACAACATTAACACATTAACTGCTGAAACCACACCGTATGTGTTATTTCGCGAGTGACGCCAGTGCGGGCGCACGCACAAGTGCGTTTTGCGCCGACAGCAAATTAAACAATCATTTGATAGTGTACCTTACATTGTATCGTAAATAGCCTCAGATACTGTATCTAAAAAGATACATTATCAAATTAAATGAGATCAGTTGACAGATAAATTGCCATTTGAAAATAAACTGTTAAAATATTCTGGTTCGACATATTTGATTTAAACTTACTAAGACTTTGCTAATTTGTAATTTACAAGTATAACTCCATAAAAAAAAACCTAAGCTTTCAAGCCTTTCGCTCTACAGTATCATTATCGCTTCTCAAATGTTCTTCTTCAGGATTTTTGACCGTATCCTGGACATTATCTAGCACCTCTTCCAAAGTCTTACCTCTTGTTTCTGGTACACAGAAGTAAATGAAACACAAACCAGCATAACCTATTACAGCGAAACTCCAGAATACCGTGTAGTGACCGAACATGTCCTTTACATTTTGGTAGAACTTCGTCACAGCAAAGCTTAGTATACAAGCAAACATAGTAGCCATGCTGGACGCTACGGCTTTTACGTTTACAGGGAAAAGCTCCGCTTGCATTATGTAAGGTAAATTCGCTATGCCGTTTGCATAGAACACGTTGAATCCTAGAATACCTATCAGGGGTAAGGTGGCTAGCGACGCCAGGGTCTCGGCGCTCACTTGTCCAGTGTCTTGTATGTACAAATAGCTTCCGAGAATGGTCATAGACACAGAAACTCCTAGACACGATGAGAACATTAGAATCCTTCGTCCCACATATCGTGTGAGGAAGGTTGCGCCCACACCTGAAACAAATAGTTCTATATACGTTATGCTATCGTATAGGTCTCGTGACTAAATTCAAAGTAGCACAGCGAGCTATGGAGAGAGCTATGCTTGAATATAACTAAGCAATGACATCCATAGAAGAACCAAAGTCAGTTACATAGCTCTCAGAATTAAACAGCTGTTAAACGCGGAACGGAGTGTCGGAAGACCCAACCCCCATTGATTGAGACGACGGTATTGTTGCGGTAGCGGGGAGTCGATGGATGGAGGAGGATTAGGTCGCTATTTGTGTTGTCAATTGTGAGAGGCCACTTTTCAGCAGTGGACGTGTGTGTGCTGATATGATGATGATGATGCAATGTAGCTACTAGCTATGTCTTTAACCAATGCCAAATCGTATAATCAGATAAGGCCGTCTGAAATGTTATCAGTGTTTGGAAAGTAAACTGTCTATCTGAACCACATTGCATAGCACTAATAATATACCAATCTAGAGAAGAGGCTATATTTATTTGATTTAGGATTCCTATTCACATGTGAATTTCACAATGGTTAGTGATAAATTTAAACTATATATATAAAATTTTCAAATGTTATTATGACACAAAAATTCACAACCCACGATGGGACTCGAACCCGCCTCGTCTTTTCCTAAAGCCGGAAACGCTCTAACCAACTGAGCTACGGGAGTACCGTTGTATGTTTGTGTCATATCTCTCAGCTAAAGCGCTGATAACTGATGGTTGTGAATTTTTGTGTCATATCTCTCGGCTAAAGCGCTGATAACTGATGGTTGTGAATTTTTGTGTCATATCTCTCGGCTAAAGCGCTGATAACTGATGGTTGTGAATTTTTGTGTCATATCTCTCGGCTAAAGCGCTGATAACTGATGGTTGTGAATTTTTGTGTCATATCTCTCGGCTAAAGCGCTGATAACTGATGGTTGTGAATTTTTGTGTCATATCTCTCAGCTAAAGCGCTGATAACTGATGGTTGTGAATTTTTGTGTCATATCTCTCAGCTAGAGCGCTGATAACTGATGGTTGTGAATTTTTGTGTCATATCTCTCAGCTAAAGCGCTGATAACTGATGGTTGTGAATTTTTGTGTCATATCTCTCAGCTAAAGCGCTGATATCTGATGGTTGTGAATTTGTGTGTCATAATAACATTTGTAAATGTTGTGACCACGTGCAATCACTTGAAATACAAAAAAATGTTTTCTTTATACATATAAAAGTTTTCCGATCAATGTTTGTTTAAAACTATCAACTATTGCTTTAGGGTACTTTTTTATGTTTATGAAATGGTTAGCTTTTCTTTTAATCATTTTGCTGCTTAGCGCGTTATCTTTTCTATAATGAAGACGACTTTTTTTACCTTTGTGGATTTACCTCTGATAATTAGTAAGAGTCTTTTATAGATCTGCTTCTAGGGAACATTCAGAGGCACGTCCAAACTTACGTAGCATCTGCTTCGTCAACAGCTCTATTATGGCCACTGACAGTGACAGAGTCTCCTATTATTCGGGTTTGCCATAATCAAAATATTGCAACAAAATTACATTTTAATTTATGGATGAGCTGTATCTGTGGTGCGTATTTTTTTCGTAAAACACAATATAAACCAAAATATATGGAAAGAGTGCTTGTATGGGCAAAATCGTTTCCAAATATTTCTACATTTGCATTAGTAAGCGATACTACTGGCCTTCTTAAGTCACGATGGCCACGGAAATAAAGCATGTAAGCTTTACAAAATGTGAGAGACGCACCGGCAGCTAATTGGACGAACCCGTACACGATGCTGGCGAGAGGCCCCGACACTGAACTGCTCTGTTTGAAGATCATCTCCAAGTAAGATTGGATCACCAGGATTCCCGTCATGTATTGCAACACTTTGAGCACTGAAAGCAACGGTATGTTCAGCTACATCTGTCATAGAAGGGGTCTTAGTACAGAGCTCCATTTTATTTATTTGATTGTACTACGTTATGTGCTCGGCCTTCATTTCACCAGATTTTTTAAGTTATGATAAGCCCAAAGGTGGAAGCGCACTTCAACCGGAATCCTCAACAAACTGATGAACTGGCTATCTTACCTCTTTAATGTCGGAACTCAACAATTCAGGAATTTACAAATGTTCTAATGACAAAAAATTACATTATAATATTTTTAAATTTTGTAACCAAGTGCATTCACTTGATATAAAAAATTATTAAAAGAATTATTGCTACAGACTTAGGTAAGAGGGTGGTAGCTAGCCAGGCGTACTTACTCAAAGTCCTACCACCAACCAAACCAAGCACAATATTGTAGGTACTCCCCTTGGGGATCGACCTATAAAACAACATAGCTATAGAAAACCGGACGGTACTAGTTGAAAGTGCAAAAAATGCAATATCTTACCTCCAACAATATACAAAGCTTTCCTGTATCTGACATTAGTCACCAGTTCTCTGACTGTGGTCTTGTTTTCCATACTTTCTCTTACGTGCGCTTTGATTATCGCCATTTCATCGTCTATAATCTGGAAGAACAATTTATACCATTTTAGGTCATGAATATGCAAAGGGTAGGCCTTTGGTGTGGGACGCTACCTGCTTCGACAACCTTGCGCCTTCGCATCTGCCTGAGGCATCAGTTAGGGCTGTTGCGGCGGCTGATTCGGGCGAGGATCACAAAAGGCGCAAATACTATGGTCTCGACAGAGCTTACTTATTTGAGCCTTTTGGGGTGACCTTGGGTCCGTAGGGAGCAGATGCCCTCCGGGTTTTAAAAAAATCTTGCGAGGCTTTTGATTTAGGCGACACGTGACCCAAGGGCTGGATCTTATTTAGACCAGCGTATTAGCATAGCTATTCAGCGTGGGAATGCAGCCAGTGTCTTAGGCACGCTTCCGTCTGGTACTGGGTCTGGAACAGTTGAGAGACCTATAGACCGTTTGTAACGCCCATTAGGTTACCATACTACTTCCCTTATAAGTATGTAGTATGTGTATAGTAGATACGTATTTTTTATTATAAATGTTATAATGACCCAAAGATTCACAACCCGCGACTGGACTCGAACCAGCATCTTTTCCTTATTGTGTCATTATAGCATTTGTAAATGTGACCAATGTGCAATCACAAGAAATATAAAAATAACGTTTTTTTTTTTTTTTAATAAATTACTAAAATTTACATACCTACCTAATTATGGTACCTATCGGTATTTTAGGTAACAAAGCTAACCTAGTGGCACTTAACATATTTTGTATTTGAGCCCGGAAACTGGAAACTTATAATAAGCCCTAAGTTAACTTGTATTTATTTCTATAGTTTTATTAGCTATATATTAAATAAAATAAAAAATAAATAAAAGTAATTACAGCTCGTAACCGTATGCAGTTAGACTTGGCCTTCTCGAAGACTGAATAGGGTTTCGCTATAATCTTCACGCTTAGCAGGCGATGGAAATTGCAATAAACGCTGTTGCCAATTTTTCTCGACGATCTGTCTGAAACGTCCGTACCCAGACCAGAGGCTAGGGGAGTTCCTAAGACATAGTCGACACCGTACCTTCTGATCGTCCGTTCCTCTCAGCCTTTGGAACTCTCTCCTTGCTGCCTCCACCCTCCCGTCCTTCAGATGATAGTAAGGCGACTCTGGTATCCACAGACATAGAATCACGTAGCATATCGGTATCGTTACCACTATAGAGTTCAGTGCCGTGTAAGACACGAACGGGCCTATGCTGTATATCAGCAAGCTGCCGAAGCTATTCATCACTTGGATCACCATGCCCAGGAATCCTCGGATCTCTTTGTCGGATATTTCTGTTACGTATATCATTGTTACCTGAAACAAGATCACGTTAAAATTCGAATAAATCACGTGTTTTGTATGAGGACACATAGTGCTTACCTAATTAAAGTACCTATAACAAAAAACACATAAGCTCTTAAACTAAATGCTAAAAACCCGCATATTTTGCCATGAAAATTAAATGTGCCTTCGTAAACCTTCAGTACGTGTCTGACTCGCACTTGGCTGTTTTTTTGTAAGTTATAGGTAATTGTGTATTATTTGCCAGATAATCAGACGTCATAATCATCAAGGAAGGAATGGAACTCGTTGCCCTTGTCTGTTATTTCCCACCAGCACAATGTTGGAGTATTTAATGACGATGTCGTCAGCGAACCGTAAGTGTGAGATGTACGAGTAGTCCCCGCTTATGTTGATGCGCTGTCCATTCCAACCAGTGCGGATGTGAACAAGGATGTCGTCAGCAAACCGTAAGTGTGAGATGTACGAGTAGTCCCCGCTTATGTTGATGCACTGTCCATTCCAACCAGTGCGGATGTGAACAAGGATGTCGTCAGCAAACCGTAAGTGTGAGATGTACGAGTAGTCCCCGCTTATGTTGATGCACTGTCCATTCCAACCAGTGCGGATGTGAACAAGGATGTCGTCAGCAAACCGTAAGTGTGAGATGTACGAGTAGTCCCCGCTTATGTTGATGCACTGTCCATTCCAACCAGTGCGGATGTGAACAAGGATGTCGTCAGCAAACCGTAAGTGTGAGATGTACGAGTAGTCCCCGCTTATGTTGATGCGCTGTCCATTCCAACCAGTGCGGATGTGAACAAGGATGTCGTCAGCAAACCGTAAGTGTGAGATGTACGAGTAGTCCCCGCTTATGTTGATGCACTGTCCATTCCAACCAGTGCGGATGTGAACAAGGATGTCGTCAGCAAACCGTAAGTGTGAGATGTACGAGTAGTCCCCGCTTATGTTGATGCGCTGTCCATTCCAACCAGTGCGGATGTGAACAAGGATGTCGTCAGCAAACCGTAAGTGTGAGATGTACGAGTAGTCCCCGCTTATGTTGATGCGCTGTCCATTCCAACCAGTGCGGATGTGAACAAGGATGTCGTCAGCAAACCGTAAGTGTGAGATGTACGAGTAGTCCCCGCTTATGTTGATGCGCTGTCCATTCCAACCAGTGCGGATGTGAACAAGGATGTCGTCAGCAAACCGTAAGTGTGAGATGTACGAGTAGTCCCCGCTTATGTTGATGCGCTGTCCATTCCAACCAGTGCGGATGTGAACAAGGATGTCGTCAGCAAACCGTAAGTGTGAGATGTACGAGTAGTCCCCGCTTATGTTGATGCACTGTCCATTCCAACCAGTGCGGATGTGAACAAGGATGTCGTCAGCAAACCGTAAGTGTGAGATGTACGAGTAGTCCCCGCTTATGTTGATGCACTGTCCATTCCAACCAGTGCGGATGTGAACAAGGATGTCGTCAGCAAACCGTAAGTGTGAGATGTACGAGTAGTCCCCGCTTATGTTGATGCGCTGTCCATTCCAACCAGTGCGGATGTGAACAAGGATGTCGTCAGCAAACCGTAAGTGTGAGATGTACGAGTAGTCCCCGCTTATGTTGATGCGCTGTCCATTCCAACCAGTGCGGATGTGAACAAGCCGCTTTTGTCGGTAGGTAATAGCCGATAAGCTATCATATTTTGTCCTAATTGCATATTGCTTCTTCCAGTGTAATTATACCCGGTACGTCTCTTCCCGATATGTCTGAATACTATTACTGTGATACAGATGGCTTTTCTAAAAAATATCCACTATGTAGTAAGTAGTCAGTAGTATCTATCGGAGAATTATACTTCCTCTATGAGTGGAGACTCGGAATCTATCGCTGCCAGGAAGTGGTTATGGAATGCCCACAAGGCTTTAAATTATAGTAATACGTTAGAGTAGCTAGGAAAGGCCGAAGATCTTAGTCGTGCTCCTTCGTTTATCTATGGTTTGACTACCTACGTGCGGCCGTGAATCAAAGACGTTGATGTTGGGATTTTGTGAGATTGTCTTGAAGGTTAGACCTTTTACTTTGTAATTGTAAGCTTGTTAATTGGTATAGGTACTGTTTGTTTTGCATTAAGTAGATAACGTGGCTTGTCACAACCATTTAGATGAGTAGGTAAATAATCGACGAAGTGGTGGGGCGCTGTGTCGGGTAGATTGGGAGATAATTAAAATGTTTCCCTGTAATACATAAGTTTCACTTCTTTCTTTTACGTGTGTATTGTTTTTTTTATAAACAAACAGGCATACGGCGGCCCACCTGATCGTAATTGGTTTCCGTCGTCGAAGCATCAATCGCGCACTGTCGTTCCTTAAAACTTTTAAGGGTGGGTTTTGAGTTCAAACTGATTATAGATAAGAACGTAATGATAAATCTTACCACAGCTATGATTCCTGATGCCATTCCCATAAGAAATCTGGCGACATACATCAGCTCAGGTACTTTCGTGAATAACATGAGGCTCTGAAAATAAATAAGTGTTTATGTACATAATGGAGCTGTTTTACATCATGATTTACGAGGTTTTAACTTGACTGCGTTGATGTTCAGTCAGTTTAACTTGACTGCGTTGATGTTCAGTCAGTTTAACTTGACTGCGTTGATGTTCAGTCAGTTTAACTTGACTGCGTTGATGTTCAGTCAGTTTAACTTGACTGCGTTGATGTTCAGTCAGTTTAACTTGACTGCGTTGATGTTCAGTCAGTTTAACTTGACTGCGTTGATGTTCAGTCAGTTTAACTTGACTGCGTTGATGTTCAGTCAGTTTAACTTGACTGCGTTGATGTTCAGTCAGTTTAACTTGACTGCGTTGATGTTCAGTCAGTTTAACTTGACTGCGTTGATGTTCAGTCAGTTTAACTTGACTGCGTTGATGTTCAGTCAGCCGGCGACGACGGTGGCGCTGCTGATGTTTTTATGTTACAGATTATACGGATTATACAGTCACTATATCTTTTTTGTTTTGTTGTTCATTTGTTTTTATGTAATTTATGTCATCTGACCCCAGCCAGTAATTTACGACTGTGAACACTAAGAAGTTAAGTTAAGTGATCTCATTGTCATTATCAATCTATTGCAGTCCACAGCTGGACATACGTATCTCCCAAGTTGCGCCACTGAGCCCTGTATTTGGCTCTCTCCATCCACCTCTGCAACTTGCCCAAGTCTACGCTCCATCGTGCTGGTGGATGTCCAAGACTACGTTTGCCGAGACGTGGTCTTACCCCCAGAACTCGCTTACTGCGATTGTCGGTTATACGTCAAATATGGCCTACTGCCACTTCAGCCTGCTAATCTTCTGGGCTATGTCGGAGACTATGGTTCTCTAACGAATATATCTATAGCTTTGTTTTTAGTTCCCCTTTTAGTCACGACGACGGGTCTTTCAGAACAGACTCTAGAGGATTTGTTAGAAAAGATGCCTACCGCACCAAACAACGCTGGGACAGAAGATGCGAAGATGGTGCGTCTTCGGCCAACTCTCTCGCTCAGAACCTGCCCGCAATAACAGCCGAAGAGTGCACCCAGCCCGTGGAGTGATACCACCCATGATGTCTGCGTCTGTCAAATAAAGGAATAGCTATGTAAGAGCAAGTACCTACTCTTGTTAAATATTGTTTCCATGTTAGGTTACTAGTTTTTTTTGTGCATTGTGTTTATGTAAGAAGCATTAGCATCAAGCATTAGCATTAGCATTATGTGTGCGGAGCTGATTGCTATAGCAGAGGACATCTCTTATTTAAATTTATTGAATGCTGGTAATTCTTATAGATTTCAAAGCCATTTTACCACTGGCTCGGTGTACATCGAATATTCGAGGCTCCCTGATAGCCTACACTACAGTATTTTGGAGATATTATCTAAATTAAATAGAACCAGTACATAAAGTTATTAAAATTCAGTGGGTTCCTTCCCACATTGGAATACCCGGGTATGAAGAGGTTGATTGCCTTGCCAGAGAAACTCTTAGTGACGAAATACCTTTTAATTGTCTACCTCTATTCGCCAAATGCACTTGGTAAGAGAAAAGTGTACAGAAATGTGGAAGAAATATTTTGACGAACGATCGCTGACCAAGGGCTTTTGGTAGGTACTACCAAACTGTACAACACACCCTGACGCCGTCTGCGTGGCTTGCAAATAAATTCCGTTTTTTGTAAAATAAAAACTATCCAGGAAAGTTAGACTTAGAACTAGAATTTATTTGAGATTACCTAGAAGATAAGAATGGTGGAATTAAAAAATAATTTTCTCCAGTGAAAAAATTGCAATTAGCCGGTATTAGGTTAGATAATTTTATGCTATTGTAATGGATCATAAAAAAAACTGCCTGGTCGCGATTCCGAACAGGCAGTAGATATGTCGTTTCAAAGTGATCCTAAAAAATCTTACTGAATAAAAAAAAATACTTTGACTTTGCATTGCCTTACGACTTCGTTCCGGGTACATTCCATTATACCACTTTGCATTTATATTGTGTAGAGCCGAATCACCAAATTGTAAAGAATGCAACGTATTAGAGGATGTATACATACTTATATATCACGTATTGGTGGAATATGTCCGAAACGACGCAGAAATAATTGATTTTTAGCAATACAGGTATATCAGTATACTGGGTAAAGTCAATTATTTCATTATATATTTTTTTAAGTACAGCATAAGTACTAGCCTGTCACAAGTAGGTACATCCTCAATCACAGGAGGCTAAAATATTACTTATATTTTATAGTTTAGTGAAAGTAGCCTTTTAGCGTCTTTTATAAGTGTATAACCTTGAGTGCGTAACAATGAGGGTTGCGTTACCTTGACTATCATATTACAAGCTATGCTTAGTTTGGGGCTAGATGGCGTTGTATGTGATAAATAAAATAAAAAAATCATTCCATACCTGGACAAAGCCTCCCCATAAAATGTGAGGGCTTTGCCATATTCACTACGCTTGGCAGGCGGATTGGTGATCGCAGAAGTAAGTATTCCTGGCGTTATTTTGATAAGATCCTTTAGTTGCCTTTTACAAAATTCGCGGGCTGATTTGGAGGGTACATTATATACATTATAATTGACTACCAGCATTATTTAGATGCTTTTTATCTCTCTCTTACCTTATTTGACACATACTCCTAAGGTGAAGGGAAACATCGAGAAACCGGGATATATATAGGTAGTACCTATAAATATATAGGATATTTCGCTCGGTATTCCGTAGGTGTACCTACCAGTTGCCTAATCTACCTATAAACAAATTTATTGTATACTTATATGGGCTGATCGAATTAATAATGTAGATAATACCGTGAAGTAGAGACAAAGATAAGACTCCTACAAAGGTCTATGTCCCCGCTGTGGCATCGAATTGATTACGACATCATTTGTAGGTACCTAACCTATATACCTACCTTCCTATAGCATTGTATGATAAGTAGGTAATTATTCATAAAAAAGTAGATAGGTTGGTTAAGGAAAGAAAGTCACAGAGCAAAATAATGTTAGGTATGGTATGAATGAATCCTGCTCTTCACCTACCTTTAAAACAAAACTTACATCTGTAATCTCCAGCGGTGGCGGCGGTTCTCGACTCTTAAATTTAGGGATTGCTGGGGATGACCAGGCTAGTGTGGCTCCGGTAAACATAAACGTCACTGAAGCTGTAAAATTATTTTGATACAATTTTTTGTACCTAGATATAGGTAGGTACCTACCATACTTTACTATCTGTCGGCAACGCATTGTAGCCTTACCTACACCTACCTACTAGATACATACTAGGTAGGTTTATTTCTCAATTTCGCGTGTATTCCACCCACGCTCGTATACGTTGGTGCCAATCGTCAACTAATTACGTAGTTACTTTACCTACCTACCTACTAATGATAAAAATACGCTTGTTGTTTAGTCTAATTTTTGTATTGAACAAGGTATAGGTTGGTCCTACTCCTACGTAGGACCTATATTTTGTTTTATGCAAAAATTAGACAGTACCTACCTACATCTACATAACAACAAGCGTATTTTTATCATAGTATAAGTAGGTACCTACGTAGGTAAACAACCACCGGTTCGGGCACAGAGTAAATAATACTAGTTAGGTAGGTACGGTCAAAGTTCGGGTTCAACGGAAAGGCGAAAATATCACACCTACCTTTAAATTTAGCTAAACTTACCGGAAATCCCAGCTAAATACTGAACTTTTCGGTTCATTTTTGAGTCCTCATTGGCATAATAATACCTACACTGTAAACAAGCACTCGTGTTATCACGATTATTTTATTCGGAAACAAGTGGGGACGGACGGGCGCCTGAGTCGACTAAACCCACAAACTACGTAGAGATAATACCAAAACGAGTCTCCACCGAGGCTAGTGGCTCCGGAGCTGGCGGCTGCGGCGGCGGCGACACGGCGTCTGAGTCACAATCACAAGCACAACGATCCTAATTACTAGTGCGATGCGACAACGACGACGACGCGACGCCACAGATAGCGTCTTCCATTCCATCGAAACTGAGAAGTTACAATGTGCAACTTATTTTTTTTGAAGTGTGAAACTTCTTTAGGCGCTTTGGAAAAAAACCATTGAACTCACGACACAATACACCTTACCGACACAACTCTTGACTTTAATTAAACACATTGTCAAGTTATCTTTACGATCTTAGGAAGTACGGGTAAGGACCGTACGAAGACTGCCTCTGCATAGACGACAAACTTCATGTTTTCACTTCTATCGGCACGCCCGTACCTTTTTTGCTGATGTTGACCTGCAGATACCTACTACAGCATTAATTATTAACACAACACAGTGTTGAACAACTTGTGTTCTCTATGGTTGATTAGCACCAGACGAGTTATGTTATGGGCGGATGGTCCGACGTCGCTTTCTATAACTACAAACATGTTTGAAGAAAGACAACTTTAAAATAAAACTCATGTATGACATGACTTTTTAAAATAAATACTTAGGTATCCAATAAAAATTCGCTAATATGGGAATCAATATATTACATCAAGAAGCAGCATAGCAGGTGATCAGAACATTAGGCAAGTGACAAGTTTAGATATAAAAAGAACGCTGGCGGTCAAACATGTTTATAATTATATTTAATGATTTTCTATCTTATATATTTTTCAATGTACCTATACCTACCCTACCAATAACCAATATACAAAGGCGCGATCGAAAGGCTTGGTTCAAAAATAAAACAAAAGGCCTAGTATTCCCGTGTGCGCTTGTACCCATGTACAAACACACCCCCTCCACTTTCTCACAGCGTTCTTTTTACATGATGCATACTGTACCTTACCTGTTATTAATTTAAGAATGCCCGGAGTATCACTAATTTTCACTCACCAGTAAAAATGTTGTTTTGTCATTAATTTAGACAAAATATGTTTATATGATAGAGTGGTACTACTGGGCCTAATTAAAGCACAGTTTTGCAGTAAGTGCTCATACATATGATTTAAGGAACTGCACTAACACTGATCACGCAAATAATAATTATTGATACTTAGTGAGATGAGAATTAGAAAAAACTTACATTAGGTTCTAAATCTAAATTGACATAAGCTACAAACAACTATCTCAATCAGCCCACAATGGTTGTAATATTCAGAATGGTTTCAGAATATACCAAAAATCATTGTGACTTAAAAAATACTAAGTAATGTCCTATTTGTGGAGATTCTGCAAGACCATCAAAATATTAAGTCAAGCTGATGGAAAAGGTGCACAATAAACGGATCACTTTTACAATTACTTAGGTTGGTAATCATCAGGCATATTGCCTATTATCTTTTTGATTTCTAAAGCAATCAAGGGATTGGTTGTGCAAATATCCTTCTCCCTGTAAGGAGGGAGTAGAGTGATACCACTAAACACCACATTATCCCCTTCTTCAGTTACTGGCAGTCTGTTTTCTTTGAACCAAGATAAGATTTGACTCTTCCGGTGTTGCAAGTCTGCTTCCGATGGTTTCTGTACTTTTTTTCGCTGGGGTGGAATAATCCTGCTGTCATGAAATCTTATAGTGACTTCTAGTACTGAGGTGCCAGGAATGAGTATTGTTTGATATATTCCTTCTTCTTTGGGCACTGATATGATTATACTGGAAATATAGAGATTTCTATTCATTAAGGACACAAAACATTCTTTGTTTGATACAAAAAATGAGTAACAGCAGTACCCAATAGTTTAAATAATGTGACTATTTTCTGAGAGAATTCGAATCTTCTTTACTTTTTTAAAATTTTATTCATAAGAACTAAATTCGGAAATGCCAATGATAAAATTTCAGAATCGTGCTGTGCACTATGAGCATGTAAATGTGAGAAGATGATAAGTCTGACCTTATGAAAATAAAGGATAATAACTACCTGTGAGTAACTGGATCAATAGAATGAATGAATCCAACGTAAGAAATGTTTCTGGCAAGCAGGACTTTGGAGTATGTCTCAATGTATGGAGCAAGGTCTAGAGGTCCTTTCTCTGTAAATTTGGTGGCTACAACGCGCGCAACTGCGGGTATTTCAACTGGGTTTTCTACAGCATTCTCTTCAAGAGGTTTGTCTTGTGAATTCTCCGCCGAGTTAATTTCTGTTGCGATGTCTTCAGGCTTTCCTTCAAAAGGATCAGGAAACTTCGCCGGCGAACTCGTTGCGTCGTCGTTGTCGAGTTTTTCACCGAGACGCATCATCTCTTGTTGATCTTCTTCATTCATGTCACTAGTGGAAGTGTTCTCTTCCATTTTAATGGAATGCCACAGTTTCAGAGTCTCTTTCCACTGGAGTAATAGATTTTTTTTCGCGTAAAATTCTGTTTGTTTACTATCGTTATTTTTTCAGGACCCATCCAAGCAAGCGATCACTCTGTGAGTGATCTGTGAATGTGAACATTGTTCATTGTGAACCAATCCAGTAGTCCAACCATTGTGTGTGATGTGATGTACGTACATCCAGATAATACACGACCCGATAAATCGAAGCAATTTGTTATTGCAATAAATTGGCTTTTGAAGTAGGATGGATATATATATGATGGATAGGCTGCACACTATCGGCCCGTGGTGCAATATCTATTTTTTGTATGAGTATTATCAACACGTGACGATTATGAAAGACCCGATAATTCGAAGCCAGTTCTTGTGTCCAAAAAAATATACTTACAACCTACCTACGCAACTAGATCTGTATCATCATTGTATCGAGTGCAAATTTTTTATTTGACATAACGACTCATATTCATACCTACTCGTACGCATTTGTATATGACTCGATTTGTTTGTTTACTCAAATTCACCACTCACGGTCAGCACACAAATCGAGTGAGTGAGTGAGTGAGAAAAGAGTAAACCAGTGAAGTGAACCTCGATTGCAACTCGCGCTAGGCACTCAGTACCTAGTTCTAGGCCCCAATAATTCTAGACCTATATAACACGCCGCGCCGCGCCGCCACCACCCGCTCAACAATTCAGGCAGCTATGAATTTTTGGGTCGTTGCCGTGCTATAACCATCTGCACAGCATAGTCGCCCTTAATTTTGATTATTTGATAGAGTTGCCAGTCAGATAAAAGAAACGAATAAAAATGTATGACTGCTGTCGCGCCGACCCGCCCTTACCCTCGTCACAACGAGGGGTACCAACCGTGTCCCAGAAGTAAGCGGGGGGCGGAGCGATTGATTTATGTATATGTTTGATTGTTATGGATTCTTTACCTGAGGATCCGAGTAAGAACGTTCAATAACTTACTTAGGACTGCTTCGCTTATGATGTGTTTGTAGCTCTTAGTGGTTTGCCACATTGTTGTTGAGTAGCTCGCCATCTGTAGTTAAAATAAAGATGATTCCAACCATCATTACCTAGTAATCTAGAATGGCTCTGTTATCTTACTTAGTATGAGCTGAAGTATTACACACATTCACATGGGTCGGTTCAGTTACTTATGTTTAAGACATTATGGCAATGGAGAACTCCGTGTTCGTCACAGGAGTTTATTATACATGATGGCTTCATGTTCATCACAGAGGCCCGTTCAACCACACACAAATTGTTCGCATTGACTCCGTGTTCAACACAGGAGTTGATCATGAGGACTTCGTGTTCAGCACATAAGTTCATCATGAGGATTCCGTGTTCATCACAGGAGATTATTATTCATTAGGGCTTCGTGTTCATCACAGAGGCCCGTTCAACCACACACAAATTGTTCGCATAGACTCCGTGTTCAACACAGGAGTTGATCATTAGGACTTCGTGTTCAGCACATAAGTTCATCATGAGGATTCCGTGTTCATCACAGAATCCTTCACCACATAGATTAGATTTCTACCAGGACTCTGTGTTCAGCACAGATGTATGTAGATCATAAGCACGAGGACTTCCTCCAGTTGGGGTAGACATGGATCTAGCAAAGTTACTAGAAGTGTAGACTAAAGGTATTTCAGGTTGGGAATCTCTAAGCATTCTTACTTATCAATATCACTTAGCTTTATATTACTCTCCAGTCTCGCTGCGCGTTCATCACCAAGCAAGCCACTTGATACTTCCACAATTCCAATTCCACATTATCATAAAAGTTCACTATCAGAGCGCGCAATCATTTCTATCTCTACACATGATACACTTATACAAACAGTAGTCTGTGGTGTGGCGATTATTCAATGTGTTCAATATTACCAACAAGTCAACTCATTATGTTGCGTCTTATTTACACGTGTCTAATAATTCATCTGAATATAGTATTAGCCATTTGACTCGTCTACCAATTCATTTCGCGATCTACTCGTCGCGACAACTGCTGCTATGCATGAACCTATACTTAAACTGGACTGCGCACTGTATTTTTAAAAACGAGCCGAGCGAGAAGTTTGAGAATAGTAGATTATCTCGTTCTAATAGGGTGTCAACACCGCCCACTTCAATAAATGAAAATACGAATTAGTAAACATATTTATTTTCAACGTTTTTATTAAATTCGGTATTTCTGAACACTTGCCTTTTCTTAAGCCGGAATTACTAAGGTAATTGATAAAAAACAATATTTTTGTGAATGCGTTAAGTAGGTGTAACCTGAGTCTATCGCTTACATAGAAAAGTTTCTTGTGTCCGAAATCATTGAAGGATATACAACACAAGATATCAACAAAGATTATTTATTTAAATTTATAGGTACAAATTGAGAGTAATAGCCTATAACTACTAATAGAAGTAGCAAGGGTTTTCATACGACAAAAACGGCATTGTGTGCTTTTAAAATTCAAAGTCAAAGCCAAAAATTTTTATTCAGTCAGATTTTTGGCTACGGGGACTTGGATTCCTTCTTTATGGTAGGGCCATGGCTCCCCCGTACGAGGGAGACAAAATACCATACATTTTCCGAATTTTAAATTTGACTCCTCCTCCCCTGTTTATCGTACAAATGTTTTTGGAATTGAATTTTTAATTCAATTGAAATAAATTATTGTTAAATTGTGTAAAATATAATAATATTTGTTCGGTCACCAAATTTGGAATGTAGACATAGCATAGGTACTTTTATCCCGATATTCCCACGAGAATGGGATTATCTTCTAGTTAAACGATTACATAATATGTAAATTTAAAATGTATATCCTTGAAAAACCGAAGTAGGTACATAATGTTTGTAATATATAATGCTTCCACAAAAGCAAATTAAAGCTTTGAATGAGATCTATATCTTCAATGACAGCTGTCAAATTTCAAACGGCTATGTTTCTGAAACTATACGTATTACACTCTCCTTTCTTCAAATCAAAGCTATGACCAAGATTCACATTTTAAATGACAGCTGTAAAACTTCAAACAGCCATATCTCTGAAACAACTCATCCAAGACTCTATGTTTGTAGTTCAAATTAAAGCTATTGAAGAGAACTACATTTCAGATGGCAGATGTAGTTTTGACAGCTGTCATTGAAAATGTAGGTCTTAGTTATAGCTTGCTTTTAAGCTTAAAACGGAGAGTCTAGGAAGAGTAGTTTCAGAGATATAGCCGTTTGAAGTTTGACAGCTATTATTGAAAATGTAGGTCTTGGTCATAGCTTTGATTTGAGCCAAGAACAGAAATACAACCCTAATGTCTTCAAGAAAAGAGTTATTAGGCACCATCTGGGTTAGCTTACTCCATTGTTGATCTCATCCTTGCCTATGCAAACTTCGTAAGTAAAGTAAAGTAAGTATGGTTTTAAGATACTCCATCTGACAACACCCCATACCATGGGTATCTACGTAGGTAATGGATGTCCAAAGAATCCATTTTGTTTGTGGATACCCTACTGTATCATAATTTGAAATGTTGTAAATTAGCTCACCCAGCTGTGGAAAGAAAGGCCACAGCCGAGATATCATTCCTTTTTACAACTATAGGTAGGTACACGCAGCAAAAATACCTACACCATTTCCTCTATATGTAAATAATTGTTTATCGTTAAATGCAATTGAAGGTTAGCCGTTATGCAAAGAAGCCATATTGATTTAGTAGTTTTTTAAGCAATATGGACACATGGATGACAAAATACTACTATTATCACTTTTACACGCCAAAATTCTGTATTTCGTAAGTCACTTTGTGGTAGAGGATTTAATGGTTGTAAAATAAAAAAATATTAAGTATATGTCTACGCAATGTTTATCAAAGCAATATTGTAAAAATTTAAAGAAAATCAAAGAAAGCTCCCAAGAGTTACCAAAGAGGAACTCAATATGTAATGGCAACATGTTAGACAAGGAAGCATTACTATAACTGAGCTATCTCACCTGGCTCGTTTTTCTACTTTGATGTAAGACAAACAA
The DNA here is from genome assembly GCA_951394065.1 of Venusia cambrica. Lineage (NCBI taxonomy): Eukaryota > Metazoa > Arthropoda > Insecta > Lepidoptera > Geometridae > Venusia > Venusia cambrica. Next base: position 14,456,517 of record OX596043.1, on the reverse strand, counting down.
TTTTGACTTAGAGTAAATATATTGACTATTGTCAGTATGTATAGTCTGTCATGTCACTGTCAATGTGTCATGTCATGATATTCCAGAAGATCGAAACATTTGGATCACTATTATTTTATTAGGTACCCTGTCCGCGGCTTCCCTTGTGCGGTGGTACTGATCAATATTATTATCATTATACTAGATAACATGACTCATCTAGTGATAGGCCATGTGGCTGGCGACCCAGGACTAATTGTATTTTTTGTCGCACATTTACACACCCTCTAATTATTTGTAAAACTCAATTCATAGGAACTTATAACACAATATCCCTGCTGGGCGTGTCTGCTATGGTAGCGTACACGTAATCGAATTAATGTTCGTTGTTATGCCTATTAATTATAATGCAAAAATTAAATAAATAGTGCCTCATTGGTTTAAAAATAATGACCATTCTTAGTGTATACGCCAATATTACTATATCAAGCTAGCGTACACATGACCGTCCTCGAAAACAGCTTATACTATAGCAACGAAATTTGTGTGCATTACTACAGCAGGAAAATATCTTCTAGAACGAAATGAGTTCAAGAAATAATTAGAGCGATATATGCTGTATTAGTGCGACAAGTATGAAATTAGTGCATGTTAGCGCTTTGGAATAAAACGCGAAAAACGTTTCCTGCTGGAGCAACGTTCTTCCAGCAGGAAGATTCTAAACGAATGACCGTAGCCATAAGTGACATACATGGGAAGATATCTTACATTTGTGCATAAAAGTTCGCGAAAATTTGAATTAGTGGGCCCTAAGGTTTTTGAGATATTTCATTTCCTGCTGGGGGAACGTTTAGCAGAATCGTGTTTCTCGGAAACCATTAAATGTGCACCCGTAAGATATACATACATGAGTAGCTCTTCATTTGTGCGTATTTGTGACATAGTAATATTATCAAAAATATATACCGTTTTAAGTAATCTAGATTTTTTTAAACCCTAAAAAGTGTCTAGCTCTTAAATGGGCAAACAAACAAGTTCATTGTAAACGGTATTCGGTTCTTGTTGTTATTCTATGCAACTATATAAATCTTCAAGAGTGCACATACAAGCGTTTTTGAATAATATAGCTTAGATCGAAACTTTTAATGTCATAAGTTTGACGATGGAGTAATGCACACGAAATTTACACACAAAAATAGAGCACAAATTACTGCCCGAGCTATACAATACAAAATGTCATACTGATTACTCTTATAGACACGGAGATATTGAACAAGGCTTTTGAATAACATTCCGAGTTCACGTTATGGCAGCGTACCTACACATTAAACAACTTATAGTTCTTAAATAATACGAGATTTTCTTATTACAAATAGTGCCTCTACCAGTAGTCATGCTTAATGCAATTCCGTAGTGAAACAATATAAAAAGTCTATGTGAACTTCTATGAAAATGCATTGTGGTACAGCCGCACACAGACAATAATTTAGTCGGTAGTGAAATTATACACCGAACAATGTAGGTAGGTTTGTTCTTACCACCTAGGTAAGAACAAACCTACCTATCTTCGTATATCGCGTAAGGTTTTTAATTGCTTAGTGAAGTGACAAACTGTATGTCATATGGTGTAGGTACTAGGACTACATTTACCAGTATTTTATTTCATCGTTAGTTTACAGGTTTACTTGTAAATCCGATTTTTGCTGATTTTCAAAACCAATGAATTATGAATTACGTACCAACCTACCTTTCCGCCAATTAGTTTGAAATATTAACCAACACACAAATTAAGGTCTATTCATGGTATTATTTTCAAATAGGAAGCATCCAGCTGTTTTCGAGAAATGGAAATCTGCGAAACGTAACCGCAGCAAAACCCTTCAGGCACACAAATTTCGAAATTACAGGCACGATAATTAACCCGCGTAAAAGACCTTTTTATTGTTGCATTTGGTTCCCGTATCGGACAAAACATTTTTTTGGGGTAATGTTTCAGACATCACCCTGGCAAAATCTGTTTATTGTAAATATATCCGAAAGTTTGACACAAATTATATTTTGGCGCACAATAACAACCCTAATAACGTACTCCCATCTTTATCGAGCACTACATTTTGCTGAGGTACCTAACGCACACCCCCCATGGTATATTCCAAATCCAAAAAATCCTTATTGTTGAACTGATGGGAATACAGGAATTCACTTATTTGTGTTAGATCCAATTAAATAAATAAAAACTAATAGGTTTTATTTTTTATTAGCTTATCTAGATGTTCATTTCTTGGCCTTGGCTTCACGGATGGCTTTCCTCTCTACTGCCTTTGCAACTTGTTTTTCAGTTTTTAGGTTACCCTTCTTGCAAAACCTCTGGTTCTTCAGGAATTTAGAGTCCATCTGTGAAAACAAAAAGTGTTCAATAAAATATCAAATTAAGATTTTAATTGGAATGTGAATACAGTGGCTTTTTTGTTTATTTAAATTAAATAAATTTTTCATTTCACTTGTTTATTGAAAATGTTAAAGTACTTATTTTTCTTTTAATTATTTGTATACCAAATGCTATGCCCTGTATAGTGTACCTATGACTTGTAAACAATATTGTATCCGACTCCCGCGACACAGGCGAGTCCTAGTGCGGGGTCAATTATATAGTAATCTTACTGAAATGTAACACTTTTTTGGGAATAAATATATTTGTATAGGCATTCAATATTAGAGCCATTATTTGGCTAGGACACAGTTGAACTTAGTGGAATAGGGGGTCCAAAACTTCTGTGTGGACTGTGCAATATAATCCAAAATAGGCTTGGAAGTGTTAATTGTAAATAACACTACTGGTCCTTACCAACTAATGTAGATACTATATTAAATGATAAAAATATAAGTACCTTAATTGGAAAGAAATTAATATATATGAATATTGAATACATAGGTATTCAATATTAGAGTCATTATTTGGCTAGGACAGAGTTGAACTTAGTGGAATAGGGGGTCCAAAACTTCTGTGTTGACTGTACAATATAATCCAAAATAGGCTTGGAAGTGTTAATTGTAAATAACACTACTGGTCTTTACCAACTAATGTAGTTACTATATTAAATGATAAAAATATAAGTACCTGGATAGTAAAGATGCATGATAGAAGTGAAACTTTCGCATTACAGGGAAACATTTTTAATATCCCACTCTAATAATTACTTACATTAATATAATTAATCACACAAAAAAGTTGCAGGTAGGTATAAAAAACAACTTGTGTTGTGATACTTTTGTATTACAGGGAAACATTTTTCTATCCCACTCTACCCAACACAGTGCCCCCACTACATTCAATCACACAAAAAAGTTGTAGGTAGGTATAAAATACACAATCAGAATTTCAAAACTTCCCCATAAAATGTTTCACCTAAAAAAAAAAAAACAAGAAAGTTGCAGGTAGGTATAAAAAACACAACCTGTGTTGTGATACTTTTGCATTGCAGGGAAACATTTTTACCATCCCACTCTACAAAACACAGTGCCCCCACTACATTTAATCACACAAAAAAGTTGCAGGTAGGTATAAAAAACACAACCTGTGTTTTAAAAACGCACAATAGAAGTGTAACTTTGATAATGTTGTGGTTTAGAATTGCAAGACCCTCCCATCCACTCTACCGACACAGTACCCACCACTTTTCATTAGACAGAAAGGTTACGAATCAGAATTTCAAAACCTCCCCATAAAATTTTTCACCTAAAAGAAAACCAAGGTGAGTCGTAAAGAGACCATAGAAGTGATACTTTTGTATTACAGGGAAACATTTAAATTATCTTCCACTCTTCCCGACACAGTGCCCCACCACTTTTCGCCACACAAAAAGGATGCGGTTCAGAATTTCCAAACCCTCCCATTTAAAGTTTTACTTCAAAAAAATTGTGTACCTGATAGATTTGACTGACAATCAACTTTTGGCCCAAACCAGAGACATTTTCAGTTTAAGCCTTATAATGAAAATTCACACAGGATGACAGGAACAAAGTTCAATTTTTCACTCTAGTTATTTTCTACAGCAATCAAAATATGACAATTATGCATGTTCCGATAATTCAAAGTTGCTAAAAACACACATTAAATGAATATAAATTAAATGTGCTCATTAATATAAAGCCATGGCATAGTGTAGTTGGTTATTGAGCTGTACATTATCAGGCTCTTATATGGCTGAGCAACATCACCCTTCAACCAAATTGAAGGGACAGGTAGGAATAAACATGATCACACAACACATTATCAAGGTAAAGGTTATTTACCACTACAGGGAAACCACCAATATCTTCACCTTTACCCATCATCTCTTTCAGTTGTCTAGCCACTATAGCACAACCGTCAATAAGACCAAATAATGGAATAGCTACATGATTAGTTCTCCAATTTAAGCATTCATACACTGACCACTGACTAAAATTATGATAGGATATTTTAGTAGGTATTTGTTTTTTTTTAAATTAATATAATGTTTACTTACACCAAGTGTAGATTCATGCCTAAACTTAGTGGGTTTTTTGATGCCATTCCTGTGCGCTTTGCGGCCTGAAAAAAATAAATATGTCAGTACCGATGAGAGACCCAGCTATTGCATCAATCAATCAAAATAATTATAGATGTACAAAAAAACTATACAAAAATAAATAATATTATTTTTCTAAAGCTATGTTACCTAAATACCTATACTTTATGACTAAATGGTAGACTGGTCAGAGACCGTCATAGATCCGTCATCATGTAAAGAAGCACTCTGTTTACTTACTTTGGTTGTGATTTGTGTGATTCTTTGACTTAGCCATTATATCAAGTCTTGTGTCCTGAAATTAAAAATACTATGGTAAATCTGTGTTCACAAAACATAATGACACAAAAGTAGCACAATAATTTTATAATAATACACGATTTTCTAGATAATTCCGGAATAAATATTATTTTAGAAAACTAACCCACGAACGACAAGAAATCGAAAGAGAGATGTTTTAGATCAGATCAGTTAGTGAGTCTGTCTGTCACTGGTCACTAATGTCACTTCACTTCACTGTCTGTCATGTCATGTCACTGTCAGTCAAGACAGCTTAACCCTGCAAAGTACCTATCGCTTTGCGATGGAGAGTGTGCTCAGGAGCAGGGCGCGCGGTATGTAAGGAACAAAACCATATCCCGTGATTGATTTGCAAATGCCCAGTGTCGAGTGACGTAAGGGCTTCCAGCTGGCGCTATTTACCCTTGCATCATCTCTGGTGGCTACAACCGAGGTCCAGGGGCATTGCTTTGGTGCCTTCCTGTAGAGGTGGTCCATCTGTAGTATTTAGGAGGCTTTATTGAGGAAGATCCTTCTGATTACATCCAATCATATAGAGTTAGATGTGCCCAGTGTTCCACAAGACAGGGGTCGTCAGAGTCCCCGATAGTCCGGTGGTCGTATGTATAGCGAAGCGAGGTAATTGAGGTGGGTGTGGCGGCAGTTGTCGATGAGCCAACAATACCACAAAGTCCTCAATGCTTGGGATCTGCACACGCGGGCGATGACATCGTTCCTGATATAACGGCCCGCACCAGTGCACTGTCGTATGGAGATATTTGAATTTGCTTGAAGCTTCTTCCGGTTCAGGTACGAACACAGCGCTTACCAGGAAAGCGCTGTGTATGTGATTTGCATGCGGATGTAGGTTATTAGGTTTCCATCTTTGTTTTGAATGGCAGCTTCGAACAAAATTAAATATTGCAATTAATATAATAATATAATAACTTACTCAATATTTTTTTAGTAACGACTTTTAACTAAAAAAACTTTTATTAATGAATCAACTGAATTTAGCCTTATGACTGCAATCTTGCGGAGAGCCCAGTGTGCCCAGGATTCCGCGGGGCAGAGGCCGCCGGCTGCCAGAGCATTTAGTCTGGCCACGACTACGGTGGGACAAATGCATTGAAATACATGGGAATGGCTGTAGCCTGTAGCTGTCATCGCGATAAATTAAGTATATGTACGTAGATTGGCAATGCAAAGAGAATAGTGTAAGCTTATGTTAGAGTTAGTTAGATAGACAAGACCATTTACTTTCACGCTATCGGCCTGGCGTCAATCGTGACCGCAACAAATCCCTCTTATTTTAAAAAACCTAGTCTTTAAGATGAAAATTGTTGTGATATGAAACCATCGTGACCGAAACAAATCCCTCTTATTTAAATAAATCCTAGGTTTCAGGGTGAAAATTGTTATGGTATGAAACCTGCTTCGTCAAATTCAAATCATAATCTCTTCTCTTTCTCTCTCTCATCTCTTAGTTTTAGATAAAGTAGTTGTGTTGTCGTTGTGACTAGTGTCATCAAAATAAGTCCAAGAATATTTTTTGTAAAAATAAAGACCAGTTTTCCTCATTTTATTCTTTAAATTACTCCAAAGGATCATCACGGTAGACCTCTCTCTACATACCTATATTTCAAAAATTTTCAAGCAGCTCCGGACACACCCAAATATATAATGTTTATTTCTCTTGCTGTTTCCATGTTGATTATGAATATCCTATTTTCTCCAACACTTTCTACCATTTCACTTTTAGTGATATTATGGTTCTCAAGCTATTTCAGCTTATATAGGCAGGCAACATCATGTTTTACCAGCATATCAATCTCCAAGACAGACAACAATTACAATATTTACCAGCATCTCCACCATGTCGGAATGGAGGGATGTAACTCTCTTCATATGTGGTAATACTAATCCTACATATATACATGGCAAACTGTCTGGTTAAGGCTAGGACTGGGTTAAAAACACATAATGAATACAAGTACATCAGAACAAGAAGTGCTGTGGGGAAGCTAAGAGATACTCAACTTAAAGCTGCTGCAGATGGTGATTCCACGTAGCAACAGGATACTTACACCTCTGCTTTGAAGATTAGTCACAAACTCTAAGGATTAATGGCGTCTTTAGGTGCTTCACATTGCGCGGCATGAGTCTTGTGTGTGCTGTCATCTGTCAGTTTCTCCATAGATATCTCGACGTTTGTATGCATGCAGAATAGAGGATAAAACAAGAGATTTGTCTATGAACACACTTGAAACTACGCGGTTGCCGCGACTGAACGTAGGGGAGTCCTCATGAATTATATTTGTGTGGTTGAGAAGCTTCTGCGTCTGAACACGAAGTCCTCATAGATAATAAATATATGTGCTGAACACGGAAGTGTAGTGGAGGAACTTCTGTGACGAACACTACGGAGTTCTCCATTGCCATAATGTCTTGATCATAAGTAACTGACCCGATCCATCTGAATGTACTAAGTAAGATACGAGTAACAAAGGAATGCTGGATAGTGATTGTTGGAATCATCTTAACTTTAACTACAGATGGCGAGATTCTCAACAACTATGCGGCAAACTACTAAGAGCTACAAACAGCGAATACTAGCGAAACTATAAGCGAAGCAGTCCTAAGTAAGTTATTGAAGCCTATTCCCCGGATCCTCAGGTAATAGAATCCATATAACAATTTTATACCATCACTTCACCCCCTCTCTTTCTTCTGTGACTTGCGATGATTAGTAATACATAGATTAGTAAGTCGGAGCGACAGGGATGTTACGTCAATAACGATGTCACACACGGACCTGTAGCCGCTTCCTATTTGTAGCCGAGCAGAGTGCATACCAAGCTGGCGCGGCATAGATACGTTAGATTCCTATCTTGGCAGCCGTGAGTATCATTGCTCGCGCTGCGCTTCCGTCAATCTGTCGATGTGAATGCCGAGCACAGAATACTAATTACTCATAAGACGCCGACCGAGGTAGGGAATAGAGGTCTTCCAGTGCACCTCACGGTTTCGCAGTTTCAGCTGAGGGGTAGAGGTACAGCGTACGGCAGCGGGCGGCGCGGCGCGCGACGGTGGATGTCTAAGTCCAAAAGCGCGGCCGTCAAATACATACCACTAGCTTGCTCTTTATCATTGACATTTAAGTGATGACGTTAAACGTTTGTGTTCCACAAATCATTTCAAGAAAAAACATTAAACTCTTGTGCTCTGTTCCTTACAATGTTTTTTGTGTAATCCTGTCTCTTTCTAATGTACTAAATGAGATAGAACTAATAGATGGTTATGGAATGGAACATAATTTCGCTGTTGTCGTGTCGTGCCGTCGGTGTTGGTGATTTCGGTTTTGGACCTGAATTTTGTTTCTGAAAATTTTATAAAAAGACGTCAATTTTGGTGTATTTTATTCAATATGGTTTTATTAGAAGGTCAAGTTGGAGACGCGAAGTGCTTACCTGGCGTGGAAACTGAGAAAGAAGAAGCAAAACCTGCCGAACCCTTAGCGCTAGAAAGTATCCTTTACGAAGTCCATCCTTCTATCAGCTGTTGGTTCTGTTTGCGCTCTTAATTTTTCTGCAAAATGTTTTGTTGTATTTATCATATTCAATGCTGCCTATGATGCTCCAGTAGGTAATATAATTAAATTATATCAATAGATGATATTATCTACATACTAACAATAAGTAGGGTAGGGAAATATCAAATAGCTCCATTATCTCAAAAGCCATCCTCAGGTTTTTTGATAATAGGTATTATTAGTTACTAGCTGTCCCCGCGTGTAATTCAGTTTGTGACTATGTAAGAGTATCAGTAAATAAATTAATAGGTATATCACTCTCCTCAACTAAATATTTTAATTCTAAAATCATAAAGGTAAATCCTATGTTCAGCTTAAACCTTAGGCTGACCTTTAGGCCCTAAAGGTCCTTGCTTAATATTGGTAAAATATTTTTAATTTGACAGGCTGTTTCCGGATAACCTGCCTACACCAAACTTACAAACTCTAATATGAGCATAGACTAGTAATCTATTCACAATTTTTAATATGCAGAGAATATATTAATACTCATCAATCTGTACGAGGATTTTTTTGACACTAGGGTGGTTTTTGAGAAATAGGGGTGTTAAGTGCGACAAGAAGATTTTTATGTTTTGTTTCAATTGTCTTTCATGTTCATGTTAATAAGGGGTGACATATTCACTTATTGTATTCTGCCCACCTACTATGACGTATGTATATAATAAGAGTTACAAACACCTCAAACAACGTTATATACTTAAGACCATCACAAGATCTCAGTTTGGGGCGAAATACTAGTAGTTATATAAAAGGTTACTCATTCATACAAGTTAACTCGAACTATCCTTCCTGATGAAACAGTTGTATTTTTTGTGGAGTAGATATTATGTTGACTAAAGTTGCACAGACCAAAAAATATGATAATCTAGAAGTATCACTGACATGTGAACTAAAAAACAGAAAATCTTCTAAAAATTGCTGAATGATCCATCCCATGGGAATTTTCCCATTCCCATCCACACACTGGGGGTGTCCATTTCCATTCGCACTTCACACTCACTCCTGGGTATAAGTAAATTGTTGTATGTGTGTGGGAGGGGTCCACACACACAAAGAATTTGCGCTACAGTTACCTAGATACCTCCATCTCAATTTATGTAAATTTTAGTTAAGATTAATGATCATTATGGAACTTCATTTTCCTGTAAAATGGATTAGGGTATTGGTATCTGCGACACAGCGTTACAAAATGTTTTTGTTCCAAATAAATTTAGATAGAGTCGAACGCCAATTTGATGCATTTCTATTCCTCAAATAAATTATTTTTCTTTCTTCTTTCTTTAAAATTCCTTGACTAGCAGACAGTATTTCGACTGACAAAAGATGGTCAGCAGCAACATGGATTGCGTCATGCGGATTACCAACGGTACCGTGGATACTGCTCTCGGCGCATCAGGCGGCTCCGCAAAGTGCTCAAAATACCTCAGGTTTGTCGTTTTAATCACACTACATTGCTCTTCATATACTCAGATTCTGATTAACCATCATAAAGATTTAGGATGATCGAAACTACCAACAAATGTTGATGGACTAATGGCATTTTAGCAGTCTCAGAGATTCCAGGTTTGGAGAGGCGGCTCAGGTCGGTATTTATTTTAGCAAGTTACTTTCACAAACCACTTGCGGCCCAGCGAACTACCTGATATCTTAATGCTCCGAGTATTAGTATACATACAAACAAACTTTAATGACAAAAACACTTTTTGCCGCCTGTGGACTAGTTTTGTCCACCGATGTCAGATCCAGAGGGCTCGGGTTCGATCCCCACAGGAGTACAATTATTGTGCTTGGTTTGGTTGGTGGTAGGACTTAGATAACGTCCGCTAGCAACCATCTATCTGACCAAAGCCTGTCGCAATAAAATAATTCTAAATTGCACAAAAATTTAGTTTTGTTGTTATTGCGGTATTTAGAGGTAAGATAGTTAGTTCCTCAGACTGTTGAAGTTTCTAGGTGAAGTGCGCTTCGACCTTCAGCCTTATCATACTTTAAAACCAGGTGAGATGAAAACGCTTGTAGAAAAAAAAAAGTAAGGAGTGTTTTTTTTATTAGAGAATAAAAAAACACTCTTTCGAGGAAGCCCTCTCCAAATATTAATGAACTGTTGATGAACCTACTGCAACTACGAGTAGGTACTGTGAAGCAAAACTTCGCCTCAATTTCTTTTCTTTTTTTGGTTCAAACTGAACAAATCGTGACAGCCTCACAGCTCAGTTGACAAGCCTCAGCTCAGTTGGTGTAGCTCTGCCTTCCCTTTTTGCTGTAGGTTGTGGGTTTGATTCCCACCCGGAACAAACATTTGTGTGATGAATGAAATGTTTGTTCTGTGCTTAGACACAGAACAAACATTTCATTCACCCCGAAGAACCCAAGTGTTGCACTTATTGTATGATAAAAAAATATGCAAGTATTTATACGTTATGTAGTTCCTATAATACAAGCTTTGCTTATTTTGGGGCTAGATGGCGCTGTGTAAAATTGATGTCCCGAAATATTTCTTTGGTGGTGAGTTACCACCTACGAATTTTACTCTTCCTTTCGTAACCGATTATTAAATAAGAAATCATTTTCCATCTTCGTAGCTGAGTACCAGCTACAAAAACAGATTCAATTTTATTATTTTATTAACCAGAAACGAAAAAGGTTGTTTCTTAACGTTTTGATATCTAGCTACGAAAAAAGATATTTATTTTCTTCTTATAACTAGCTACTATAAATTGTCAGGGTGATCGCCGTCACTACCGCCGCCGCGACATCACATCGACCCACCTCACCGCCAGCAACGCGGGCAGTCGTCTGCTCTGCGTCCCTCTACTCCAGGCGGAACGGGCATGGGCGCACGCCATGCAACTGAGGCAGGAAGCTAACACCGAGCCTAGGAAGAAGTTCCATCTCACTTCTAGGCTGAAGAAGGCGTATTCGCATGCTCAGAAGCTCCTGCAGTTGTGCGAGGTTAGATGCTGCCCTAACCTTTACTTGATGCTCAAAGACAAAGTTTATATACCTACCGAAGACTATTAGTTATTAGCCGATAGTGTCTCAAATATATAACTCACGATCGCGATTACTAAAATGTTAGGTACTGAATGAAGGAGCAAGTTGTTCCACAAACAAAATCGAGGTCAGCGTCTTTATGTTTATGTTTAAGCGGTACAGCTGATTCTCTCAACTCAAACTACTACCTAGTTCAGTAGAATCAGCTGTACCGCTGCTTAAAAAGGCGCACATATGTATGTATGGTGAGGTTGGTGGGTATATGAAAGATTGACAAGATATCTTTGTTTGTACTTGTAGGGATTTAATCTTCCGGGACGTTTCCGATCCATACATTTTTCAAAATCTATGGCAACTCTAGAGCCATTGTTTACAAGCGCACGCAAGTAGTTTTAACTACACACAGTCTATAGGAATCTAACGCTTGGATTACCATCCTCTGTGGGTCGGGGTGGGACGTTTATGAAGTACCTACCATCTCTATAGGATTATAATCGTAGATCATATGTGTATATTTCCCCGATGATACAGGAAAGCGGAGCGTGTGACGCTCGCACGCAGCTAGAAGCCGGTGCGTATGCAGCCTGGCTCAACGGCATCCTTCTGGTGGAGCTGCAGCAATGGCGCGCCGCGGCCGAGAGCTTGCAGCGAGCTCATCTCGTGCTGGACAAACTGTGCGCCGCGGTGCCCGAGGATGAGAGGGCCGTGTACAAGCAGAAGGTGACCTTAACGTCATAGGAATAAAATATAAAATTAGGCCTCATGTCCAAAAGTGTGTCCATTCTCATTATCAATTAAACGCCTCTGTGGTCTAGTGGTTCAACCCGATTTCAGATCCAGAGGTTCCGGGTTCGATTCCCAGGGGAGCAATATTGAGCTTGGTTTGGTTGGTGGTAGCATATTGTTTAAGTCCGCCTGGCTAGCTACCTGGATAAATAATAACAATTCTTTAAAAAATGTTGTGTTCCGGCATTTAGAGGTAAGAGGTAAGTTTAGAGGTAGCCAGTTCCTCAGTTAGTTGAGGATTCCGGGTGAAGTGCGCTTCCACCTTCGGCCTTATCTCAACTTGTTACCAGGTGAGATGACGCTTCCCCGTCGTACAAAATAAAAAAACATTTTGTAAAGACAAATCTACCTCCTGTTCACGAGTCGCGACCAGTATTCAAGGAGAACTATTCATGTTTTTAAATGTAGTAGGTACTAGATGGCATTCCAGTCCAATATACAAGAAAAGTGTTTTTAATGCGTGCGTAGTAATTTACAACAAATTACCTGAAGATTTACGGTAGCTATTAGAAGGATTAGCATTCAAGAAAAAGTTGAATGTTTATATAGTCTAGAAGAAAATCTTGTCAAATAATAATAGTAGGTACCTTACCTACCTAACTTGGACATTTATAACATTTGCACGCTTCCATGCGGCTGAATATATTTACTAACATAGACTTAAACTTACATAAACCTGAATTAATTGCAAAAAAATATTGAATCTTGGTGGCAGAATTTATGAGAGAGGTTTACTCATCTTCATTTTCTTTCTTCGTGTGCGCTGAGTCAATTTGACCACCAAACATAAAAAAAAACAATTAGGTTTAAATCCTATTCATTGTGTTTTTCAGATAGAAGAGCTGAAGCCGAGCCTCCGATACTGCGCGTACAATATTGGCGACGAGTCGGCGGCCGGAGACTTGGTCGCCATGCGCGGCCGCGGGCTCATCGATAACCTCGACTCGCTAATGGCGCAGGCCAAGTACGTATAACAAATCATCATCATAAGTCAAGTTAGAAGCAGCATCTGGGATCAACATTAGAATGTTTCCAGGGAATCCCGGTCAGGCGTGATGCACGAAGTGGAATGGCGCGGGCGCCGCGTCACCGTCCGTCCGGAGAAGGTGCGTCTCTTCCTCATCGCTCTGCAGGACCTCGACAAGTCGGTCTCCAGCGCGCCGCACGCGCAGGCCAAAATCGACGTCCTCGAGAACATTCTCATGGAGTGCAAGGACGCTATTTCCGCGATCAAGGACGAGATCAAAAACGATCCCAAACTCAAAGCCGCGTCCGAAAGCCAGCTCTCCGGAATCACCTACCTGCTCTCCTACTTGATGTACTTGCGTCTCGTTCGCACCATCGAGAGGAACAATCTACTGGTCCAGCAAGCGGAGGACGCTCGCTCCACGAACACTAACATCGACGGGAAGAAAGTGCGCCCGCACGACCTGACCCGTCTCTACGAAATCATTCTGCAAAACTTCACCGAGCTGCAACAGCTGCCGGGTTTGGAGGCGGACGCGGCGTATCAGAACGAGATCAACGTGCAAATGAAGGCGTACCGGGCTTTCCGGTGCTACTACATCGCTCAAGTGCTCACCGGATTGCGTCGGTTCAGAGAGGCCCTCGCTATGCTAGAGAGGGCCAGCAGCTACACCGTCGAATCGGTGGACGACAAGCTCGATGATCAACAGCTGTTGGATAAGCTGCAAGTTCTGAAGAAGAACATCGAGAGCTGCAATTTTGAGGTGCACGCGGACTCCGTACTGGAAGACGATGACGAAGAAAGCACGCACAAGGATAAGAAGCACCGCGATAAGAAGCCTTTGGTGGACCGTTTGGACGAGTATCGCGAGGACAGTCAAGTGCTGACTAAAAACCCGAACATCTTCAAGCTGCCGCCGACGATGGAGGCCATTCCTTGCAAGCCGCTGTTCTTCGACTTGGCTTGCAACTTCATCGAGTTCCCGAACCTCGACGATAAGACGGGCGCCGCTGATTCCAAGAAACAGGGCGCGGGTCTCACCGGTCTTGTGAAAGGTTTCCTGGGGTGGGGTGGTTCTAAGTAAACACAACTTGATTTGTTATTATATAGTTTAAATACACAAATATATGGTATGAATTTATTTTGCTGTGTTTATTTCTCACTAGCTGACGCCACACGGTTACACTTGCAAGTTTTTCAAGATTTAAAATATGTCAAAGTAACTGGAGTGTTTCCAACTATCAACACTTCTGGCATAAAAAGTAAAACTAGTTAGGTAGGTACTCGAGAAGTAGCTGTTACCCATATCCTGGTATAATAGTCCCTAAGTCGCCTCTTACGACATTCACGGCAGGAACATATTAATTTCTGGGATAGCCGAGTACCTAACATCAATACGAAGATAATCAAGAGGCTTGCCAAGCAAGATAATTATAGTAAGTTTTATAGCACTCCTTTCGAGTTTTCGATTTTTAGTAAACATATATACTTTGATATCTTTTGAATTAAATGTCCAATTTGATAAATTCAAAAAGAAACTAAAAGTTAACACCTGGAATTCAAAGTGATTTATTTGGATAACTATTCATACCGAGTTACAAATAACGTGGTGTAGTTTCTACCAAGCCGGCGGCGGCGGTAGTTCAGTTTCTAACATAAAAAAGTAGTTACAGTAGCGTTTTTTATATTATCGCGATTATTATACAAAATTAATACCAATAACGGGTCTTACAACGGCCGTTGTAACACGGTCGAAACTGTCGGGAATACAAAAAGGTACGCGATGAAAACCCGTTTTTGTTATTAATTAAGTAGTTATAGTGACAACAGTAATAGTTGGGCATATATAATATTATTAATTTATTTATATATATTATGTGTTTCCTACAGCAGTAGAATATTTTTTATCTTTTTTGGAAAACTTACAGCTAGGATAGGAACTATTACAAATCATATTACTTGGTTCTACCTATATGGAATATATAACCTTATACATGCCTGACATATTTTATATGTAGCCGTGGTGATACTACAGCATTCAACTGGTGAAAGAATTGTCGAGAACCAGGGCTGACCCTGACTAAAAAAACAAACTGATCGTGAGCCGCCTCTATCCATCTGCTCCACGTGACTTCCGGTCATAGCACAGCCTGCGATGGGGTCGCGGACAAATTATTCGTCTGCTAATGTTATACCCAGTTCATTCCATTTCAAATGAAAGGAGCATGAACAATGATTAATATCTCGGCCACTGAATCTTATATATGCTAATACTGCAAACATTCGCTACCGACTCATGGTCCGACCGCTATGTCTAACTGGTTGTACCACTTTGAAGAAACAACTGAATTTTCCCAAAGTCGTATTGTCATAATCATGTCAAACCCTCTAGTACTTATTTGTAATTGATTTGATTACAGCATGAAAAAACCATCCAGCTAAGATCCTTCGCGCGTATTGTAGAGCTCATATTGTTTTTTTTTTTACATATTTGTATCGGTGAAAGCCTTTTTAACCGACTTAAAAAAAAAGGAGGTTCTCAATTCACCGGAATCTTTTTTTTTTAATGTATGTTCCCCGATTACTCGAAGACGCACGGACCGATTTGGATTTTTTTTTGTTTGAAAGGGTATGCCTCATAGGTGATCCCATCGTCATCCAGGTCAGGATCTGATGATGGGATCCTGGAAGAATCGAGGAACTCTTAAAATATTATAAATTCAAGTGTGCCACTTGAAGCGATTTGTGTATTACCTCAAAAGTAAGGAAAAAACGGACCCCATATAGGATCAAGCGTCTGTCTGTCGGTCCGTCGATCTGTCATCAAAATAATTGGAAAAAATACGACATCTAGGTAAACGAAATTGTATAATTTCTTCATTGAAGTCGGTTTTCTTTTTAGTTTTTAAAACGTAATAATTAGAAAAATGATTATCATTAAATTGTAGGACAAACGTTTCATAATTTACTTTGTTTAGTATTTATAGCAACTTTCAAGTCGATCCGTCAATATATTCAATTTATAAAAAAAATCTAAATCTTTGCATTTACAGTTTTACGCTTCAAATCCCTTTTAATTAAAGGTACATACAAACATTGTTACACCATTTCAACCTTTCAGAGGGGGTGAGACGAGATAATAAGTTTATATGATCCTTGCCAATGATATCAGTAATAAACTATGCAAAGTTTTATTCAAATCCATCCAGTGTGATGTGCGATTAATACATATACAGACAAAAATGAAAAAAAAAAACGATTGTTTCGGTTTCTGTATAATAGTGTTTCCTTTAATTTACATTTTCAATCATCATCATCATTTCAGGCCGCAAACGTCCACTGCTGAATATAGGCCTCCCCCAATCGACGCCACAATTAAAATTTTCAATATAATATATTAAATGTACAGATTTTTATCCTTTACCGTTTTATTATAGGTATTGATCAAAGTTGTCTTAGTCATGCAGCTTATCAATTAATAACAATGTTATATTCTTATTTGTATTGTCATACAAAACGTTTATTTAAAACCAAGTTTAGCGTTAACAGAAAATATTTTACACAAACTGAGCTACAGTTTGAAGGTACAAAAATAAAATAATATTAAACAAAATATCTTTACATTGTTGTAACAGTACTAAAAAATCACATTTAGCTTAATATTTGCTAAACTAGGAGTTTCTGAAGTCAATTATTTTACATAACAGTAAAAGGAACATAGTAGTGATGAGGCAAATTATTTAGTTAGTACCTACTAAATGTAACAGAAAATAATTACAGCATTCATAAATTTATAGAATCAACACTTACTAGTCACATACGATTGATAACATTCTATTGTTACAATTTATAATTATGGATTTACAATAAACACGTAGAAAAGATAAAGCTGTTGCCTTTTACCAAGTTTCATGCTATTTTTTACAATACACTATTTCAAAATATCATCATACAAGCGGTTTTGAAATAGCTAGTTTTTACATTTGCTCTAGAATATACAGCACATCCCATAGACTTTATTACACTTACTTTACAATTTGTTTTACACATGCATGAAAGCTACACCCAAAAAGCGAATAAAATGTGATTTTTTTACATCAAAAACTACGTGATCTTAGATCGTTTATTTTACCCTTGTTTGATTTATCATTATTAAATTATGCAGGTAATTATTGAATATTTATCTGATGCATCGCGTATGATACGTTAACGCGATGAGGTGGCTAGAGGCGGCCAGTGCGCGGTGTCGTGGGCGATGCGATCGTTGGGAGCGGTAACTTGCCCACAAGTGGGACAGATCTCCAAGTCCAGCTCCCTGCCTACCACCAACTCTTGCTGCTTAGCGATATCGGGCAGCAACGCCACCAAATCGGGAAACACATCGTCCAGCTGAGAGCCCATCGCGTTTTTGCAGTGCTCGTAAAACTCCTCGGCGCTGATAACGCTGTCTCGGAACGCCCGCGACGCGACCTTGAAGTTTTCCATCGAGGCGGCTCCGCCCAACGCGATCTGGAACTTTTTCACGAGCGTACGGTTCCTAGCCTCGAAATCGGGAGGAGGTATGTACGTGTGCACGGGGGCATTGAACGTTTGCCCCGACGAGTTCGTGAACGTCATCCCGTTGCAAGCTGGCCTCGGTTTGAACCCCGGCGGGGTGCTTACGGCGTTCCCGTTGGGGATCTTCTTGTTTTCTCGCGGATACTCGATCTTGGCAGGTATGATCTGGTTTTTAGCTCTGGGGTTCAGCGAAGGGAATTCCTTGGAGGCGAGTGAGAAGTCTCCGTTCCCCGAGTTTCGGGTTTTCTCGGTCGCGGCTGGGATGGTGTCGATGGTTTTGATCTTCCTGTCGGCGAGTTCGATGTTGTTGTTGAGGTTAGCCTCGGTGAGGGAGGGGTCGCGCGCGTACTTCTTGTCGAGGCCGTTCACTTGAACCAGCGGAGCGGTCGGCTCCATGTCTATGTTCTCTTTCTTGCTATTGTTTTTCTTCTTTTCCTTTTTTGTCTTTGGTTCGGGGACCGCGAACGGGTTGGGGGATGTTTTGATGGGCTGGGAGAATGGGGATTTTTGGGGCTGGGACTGGGATACAGGGGATTTTTGGGGCTGGGGGGTGGGTTGTTTCTTGGGTTTGGATTTGTTGACAGGAAGCGTGGGAAAGTCTGCGACGGGGTTGAATGAGGGCTTTTTAGTGGGAGGTGGTTCAGGCCGCGAGGTTTGCTTCTCCTTGTTCTTGGAGACTGTGATCCACTGTGGTGGGTTGGATGGAGCGGACGCAGATGATAACGCTGGGAAAGCCTCGGCTGAGTTGGTTTGTGGCTTCTTGCGTTGAGCCGTGGCTGGGTTGCTTTTCATCGCTTGCATCTCTTCCTTGTTTATCATTGCGACCTGCAAACAGTAACATGACACTATAACCCAACAAGGACATCAAACTAAATTGAACCTTTCATACTATAACTTATTAAATAGGTACAACTAAGTAGGCAAACAAGCATACCTACATCCAGCCTGGTAAGCAGTTTTAGAAAATTTAAAGACCCAATTTAGTAAATTTATAGACCCCATTTAGAAAATTTAAAGACCCCATTTAGAAAATTTAAAGACCCCATTTAAAAAATTTAAAGACCAAATTTAGAAAATTTAAAGACCAAATTTAGAAAATTTAAAGACCTCATTTAGAAAACCTCGTAGTCTCAAATATAGATAAAAGCATCAAGGTAGGTTACCTTGGGCGGCTGCGTGGTCCTAGCCCCGATACTGGGGTTGTCATCCCTCGGCAGATCAGGGTACTCGTCGACATAGTCGTCGTCGGGCGGGGGGCGCGGGGGGCGTGGCCCCGCGCTGCGGTGCGCGCTGGCTTGCGTCAGGCGGAAGTTGCTAGCGCTGGCCGGCTGGCTGTGCAGCACCGACACTGGCTTCGCTGTGACCACACAATTTCTTTTTTGTTTTATTTGAAGCTCGCGAGGTTGCGTATTGGTCGGTTTTTTTACCCGACGGTCAAGTGAGTATCTATGTCTGTTTCATTTGATGGATTTTGACGTGTGAGGTGTCGTTTGGTTTGTCTTAATTGTGGGAGTGGTGATATAATATACATTAAATATAGGGGGAGAGGCCTTGCCCAGTAGTGAGACACTTATGGCTAATAATAATAATAGGGGTACGAAATAAAAATTAAAAGGGGGAACACTATAATGTAATATTATAACAATATAGGTGTCAAATTAGTGAAAGTAATAGCTTGCGGATTAACATTTTTAATATAATTAGATTGAAATATTTTTCGAGGATGTTTTCCGTATTTGTTTTCTCCTAGATTCTCCTTCATGGAGAACACCCCGTGGCTGAAAAGAGTTTCCATACTGAAAAGAGTTATTGCCAGGGTAAATGGTGCCAGCCCAGAGGTCACATAACTATCGCTGCAGACAGCTCAGACGGCTTGATGGAGTGTGTACTCACAGTTCCTGAGCACGGTCGCGGCGACAGAGGGCGCAGGCCGCGAGGAGCTGCCAGGGCCCGCGTTACCCAGGGTCGGGAAGTTCTTATCGTTGCGGGTCAACTGGTCACCACCTTACATAGGATACATAGATTAACACTTTGTTTTTGTTTTTTATTGTGCGACGGGGAAGCGCTTGGCCTTCATCTCATCTGGTAACAAGTTGAGATAAGGCCGAAGGTGGAGGCGCACTTCACCCGGAACCCTTAACAAACTGAGGAACTGGCTATCTTACCCCTGAATGCCGGAACACAACAATTTATTTAAGAATTCTTATTATGGCGACAGAATTAGGTAATATGGTGGTAGCTAGCCAGGCGGACTTAAACAAAATCCTACCACCAACCAAACCAAGCACAATATATTGTACTTCCCATGGGGATCGAACCCGGGACCTCTGGATTTGAAATCGGTGGGTTGAACCACTAGACCACAGAGGCGGTTAACAAGAGGCCTTTCAGAAAAGACCGCTCGGTGTACTGGGTTCTGGTTCTCCTGGGGAAATTAGTTACCTTTGTAGACTCTAGAGGCGCCTCCGACGAGTATGTTGGCGGAGGGCGGCGCGGCGGAGAGACGCGGGAAGAGTTCCTCGCTGCGCGTGTCGATACGCGGCGCCGGCGCGGGCAGCGGCTCGGGACTAGGCGCCCTCTCTTGACGCTCGCGGTGGTCTCTCTCTCTGAAACGTTTCATTACTTACATCAACATAAAATCATATTTGATGTTCTGTAAATTCAAATTCAAATCATTTATTTTCAATCAACACAGGATCATAGAACATACAAAATTTACATAACACAAGATACAGAACACAAAAATTGGGAAGGTATCAAAATAAATAAAATGCGAATTAAATACAAAACGCCGAACGTCGAAAATGAACAAAAAAAAAGCAAATGAAAATAATTACTACTAAATGTCAATTGGGTTTTTACAGCAGGTTAGAAGCATGTACCCTGCCGTAACACAGTTAAATCTAGCGCGGAGAGTACAGTTTGTAACCATACTACTTCTTATTTATAAGGAAAATACTCTTTACTGTGCATTACAGGAATTGGTATCCTTTTGATAGTACCTATTTTATATTCATGTTACGAAGAATTCGTGCCAATGTATTATGAAATAAATGTATCTTATCTTATCTTAACTAAGGCTACACTGTCGTGTCGCAAGTCAGGTTACAACCCGAACCTTGTAAATATTCCATTGTGCCGAACACGTCGATTCGCATCTATAATGATTTTCATTATATTTGATGAAAAATATGATAATGAAAATGCCGCCGGAGAGGTCTAAAAGTAACCAAGTATTTAAAAGACAAGCAAAACAAATTATTTTTAATGTCTACAATTTTATGAAACGGGAAAATAGTGGTCTAACTGAAATATTCCGCAAGATCCAGGCACGAGCGGAATAACACTTTATGCATTCATAGACGGGGTATCACCATTAAGTGATAGTTATTAATTTATATAATAATATTTTATAAATATAGTTCTTATTTTTGAAAATTGTATAGTAATTTCACGCATTTTTAGAATCGTTTCCAGAGTTCCAGAAATTAAAAACAAAGAAAATGATATAACTCAATACTAATTGATACGTTTTGCCTTATCCATGAAGTGCGCGGCAGTTGACGCCATTTTGGGTGTAGTTACGCGGCGAGGACTGTTCCTTCATCTAATGATGAGGTAAGGAATAGAACTCCTTGCCCTCGTTTGTTTTTCCGCACCAATATGTATACACTTTTGGAGTCTAGAATAAATAGATTCCTTTCAGACAAGCGCGCTATGTCTTAGGCCACTTATTTCCTTGTGTTTCAAATGAGCTGGCGGTCGAACGCTTGGCTTCCAATAAACAAAAAAAATAAGGTTCGCAACAACTAAACAAGTTGATGGTGATGGTGGCTGTTTCATATACGAGTGTTCAGGAAGATACGGAGAATATAAGATAAGAAGATATCTTCAAAAGGAGAACCTGAAATGATTGCCGGTTTTTTCAGTTATAAAATTACCAATAGGAGCAGCAAATCTAAGACGGTTCTCGTAATTTGCTGAAATCACGACGCTGATCCGTATCACAAGGACATCTTCATTGGACATTCGAAGATTCTTGTTCGTGAAGATTGCACATGTACCATATAAAAATTCTAAAAATATTTATTGACTAACCTAGGCGTTCTCTGAGCTACAGGATGCGGCGTGATATTGAACTGTAGCTCCAGAGTGCGCGCCTGACGCGCCGCGCCGCGGTTCAGGCCGCGCCCGTGCACGGTCGCTTTGTGAGCTGGAACAAGTACTATTGCATCAATTTCTAAGAACCGATGAATTAATAACAACACTTCTCTTATGTGATAAATCTCGCTCTTGAACGACAGATGACAGTGAGATGTTGCCCTGCTGATACCCCAAACACAGGTCCAGAAGTGGTGCGCCAGCGATTGACAGCATGTACTATCTAGTGTAACTCACCTTTCAGGTCAATTTCGCTCCTGAACACAGCAGTGAGATGTTGCCCTGCACATTCCCCCTCCTCGCACAGGTAGTGGTCAGTCCGGAAGTGGTGCGCCAGCGCCGAGTGAGACGCATAGTACAAGTTCCTTCCGTCCGCGTCACACAGATGGCAGTACAGATGCTCCTTGCGCAAGTGACGGTACAGCTCGTCCGCGTCCATGAAGCGTTCTTCACAGAATTCACATAGCGGGTGGCCCCTACGGATATACTATCGAGGGTGATTATCTAGCTAAAACATAATGTTATATGTATGAATTACTTATGTTCAACAGAGCAGCAATAGCACCAGGTCACGAATCTCCTGGGAGATTACGCTCGGGTCTCCTGTGAGGGCAGATCATCTTACTAAGATCAGAAAATGGATAGGGTAAATAAACCTTTTTTTCTGTGTCAAATTAGAAATTTAGCGACAAATACAAAAAATTCGCCAAGTGTGAGTCACACGCACACTAAGACTCCAGAAATTACCTTATGCAAAAAACATGTTTGCATTGAAATGTGGGAGTCTCGGTTTGCATGTTGGACACAAACTTGGCCTGTTGATTGATATATATATATTGAAGCGAAAATAATTTAAAATCATGAACGTAACTAACAACACAAATCAGACATCGCGAGATCTCAGATCAGGGCAAACTGCTAGTGTTCATCTAAAACTAAGATTTACCTATATGAGTTTATCTCTGTATTACCTATGACATGTATACAGAACTGTAAAATAATTAAGTACTTCTACTATTACGGCCAAAAAAATATAGTCGCTTTGAAAATACAAGCTTTTTTTGTCCATCATATTACTTTGGGGCTAAATATGAAATAAAATTAATACTCTTGAACAATTCCTATCTGACATAGTAATGTTATGTAGTTCTGTGTATTGTAATAATTGTATGTTTTATTAACCAACTTTACAAAAAGGAGGAGGTTCTCAACACTACAACCGAAGTTGTATGTTTTTTTTTCTTTTAATGTTTGTTACCTCAGTCCGTAATTTCTCAAACAATTTGATTTTGTTTTTGTTTTAAAGGATTCCAGATTGGTCCCATGAAATTTTAGCAAAATTGGTTTGGCTTTTAAATAAAAAAAACAGGATAATGGGAACGAAAATGTATTCAAATATATTCCCATCAAAATTAATGTCCTGTAATGTTATATAACAAAGTTCCTGAACACCGGGTGCACTGCACCATAGTATGAACCAATTCTTAATCTGTATTTATTTTAGTTCCCATCATTGTATAGATATTTCCCAGAATACCGTATTGCACCCTCACAAGACTCTCAAATAGAATGTTGTTAGGATTTACAACGAAAAAAGCTAAAAATAAGTTATTTCTGAAAAAAGAATGGAACCGACTTCACCACTAAATACTTTAAAATAACTCTAAGGGTAAGTTCCTATAATTCCAAGGCGGTGCCATACAATAAACATGTTGGTTTCCTTGACAATTCGGCACCAATTTCAAATTATATGAACTTACCCTATCTTTAAGTTTTTAGTGCCTCCATTTTTTTTTTTGTATAACGTATTTTATTGATATGGACTGTGATTATGTCTGAAATAAACTATTTAATTTGATGGTAATAACAGGTTTTCTCTCAGTTGTTAAAACACAGGTTTTATTTCCCTAATTTTAAATTAAATAATAGAAGTAGGTATGTATTTTGACAATATTAATGTGTAATAAAATTTTTTTAC
Source organism: Venusia cambrica (assembly GCA_951394065.1). Classification (NCBI taxonomy): domain Eukaryota; kingdom Metazoa; phylum Arthropoda; class Insecta; order Lepidoptera; family Geometridae; genus Venusia; species Venusia cambrica. The sequence goes on along the minus strand of OX596043.1, from coordinate 14,432,671 downwards.
TCAGTTTCAAAATAAAACTCACAAAACACACTTTATTTGAGTTCTAAATACTGGAATGGCTGGTGTGCGAGCAGTGCAAAGGTGCTTTCTTCACATACAGATTCACAATTTACTGGGTAGGCATGGACAGATTCTGATGAATAATCAAAAATGTGTAAAGGGCAGGTATGTTGAATTGCAAAGTTTGTTAGCCCTTCACAATAATACGATTAAGAATTATAATTTTGAATTATATCTAATGGTGATCAATATAATTGTAAAGTGTGATGAAACACTATGCCAGATGAGATAACACAGATTTGAGGGACACCTACCGATGAGTGACTTGTCCATTATTAACACATTAAGATATAAAAAGGTCAATAAGGGTTACAAAGATTGAAATAATATTAAAAACTTTAAACATTTAAGTGTTATTTCTACCTGTGTGATGTGTCATCTAAGTCTCCTTTTCTTCTGTGATGTGCCAGTTCCTGCCGTGTGTAGCATCTCCTTTCACTAGTGAAGATCTAGTAGAAATAAAGATAAATATTTTATTCCTTGGCTTTATTATAACAGGTACTGAAATACGAGTTGATCATTTAAGTTATAAGCAGTTGAATACATTGGCATTAAAAGTAGTCAAATATTTTAAATTTGGCTACTTCTAGCACTTACATACATATTTTACAACAATAAAATTATTTATCACCTTTCAATCAATGCACCAAACAAGGAAATAGTTATAATACAACTTACCTTGCTACTTCTAATATTGGCTTACCTTCAAGTGTTTAACACAGAGATCACAGAAATGTCTCTCATGGACTTTCCTCATGTGATCACTGAGTGCAGTGAAGTTTCGGAACGGAGGAGTTTTATCACAGATATTGCATCGATTCTCCAGCAAGTACTCATAATCTTGTTTGATCTCATCACTGCAAAACCCAATCTTGAATTGTCTCTCAAACTGTCTGTCAGTGAAGATCCTATTATGAAGCTCTTTATATGGCAGAATTGTGTCTGTGAAGACAACCTGGAAAGTAATATAGTAATTTCAAAGAACCTAACAGAGATGAACAGTAATAATTATGAAGTTGTAGAAATTCATACAGGGTTAGAACATTACTTTGGCAAATCTATATAAAGTAGTGTAATAACACTACCTACCTATTGAATAATATTGCACAACTAAACAATCCACTCTTTTATTAGCTTGAAATAAATGGTCATCAGTGTCTGGTAATTATATGGTGTATGAAAACCAATGGTAGCTTACCCTGGCTAGGTCCTTACGACATATAGGACACTCATTTTGCAGGCACAACACCCGCATGCGAGTAGAACACTCAAAACACACTGGATGGTCACATTCGCCTATCGAATAGAACACAACGTTCTTGAAGCACACCACGCAAGTGTTTTCGTTCGTGTTGTCGGTCATATTTGACGAGAGGCACGGGGCTTCTGCAATTTTAATTGATTATTTTATTGGTTCTTACGTGGAACTCTCCAAGACGAAGAAAAATTACGGCACCTGCTTGCTATGAAAATGAAAGGACAGTCAGTAATTTCGCAGCTTGGCTTTAGTGATTGATGATGTTAGATATTCAGTGACAGTACAGTAGATAAGTAAAAGTCAGTTGGTCGGGACGTAATCGTAATGTAAATGTCAAGTCTCCTCAATTTTCTTAGGGTCATAGGCAGTTTTGCTTTCAGCTGCGGGTAAGAGCAGTGGCTGAAAACTGGGGCCATGGCCTGGCTTCAACTCGTGTCGGTGTGTTAGTAAATAATAAATATGTAAAAAAAAAAAGCGAACACTAACGGGGTGTTGGGACCAGGTTGTTGCTAATGCAGCTTTATTACACCTCAAAGGATGCGGATGCATATACAAATTTGTCGACATAACAAAATCGTGACAAAACGCAAGGGAAAATCAGCCACCAATCTAACAAATCACAGTTACACTTTTATTTGTGATTATTCATATTTTTATTACTCGGATTAGTTGCCGTATAGTTTTTCAGTTACCTACAATTTACAACATATTAAATTCTACAAACAATATACCTGTGCCATGCCATAAAGCCAAAGTCAGAACTGTCTTCGTTCAAATTGCTTAAAAACTATTTGGTCTTAAACATTTTATAAAATAAATAAGACAGTAACCTGTTTTTATGTAACTTTGTTTGTCAATGTGCCAAACGTCAAAATGATTGACAAAAAGACAATATAATGAAAAATGTTAATTGTTATTATGATGTCGCATTAGTTTTAATTTAATCAGCACAAGTAAAACGTGAAACAAGAAAAAAAAAAGCAAATATGGTCGTTTACCAAGTACTTCGACTGACATTACCAGTACAGGAACAAGCCTCATAGCTCAGTTGGTAGTAACTCTGACTTCTGCACTGTAGGCTGTGGGTTCGATTCCCACCCAGGACAAACATTTGTGTGATGAATATAGATGTTTGTTCTGTGTTTGGATGTTGTATAATATAATACGTATGTATTTAAAAAAAAGAGGATAAAAGTATTCTATCCGTAATCTAGTTCCCATATTACAAGCTTTGCTTAGTTTGGGGCTAGATGGCGCTGTGTGAAATTAACGTCCTATAAAACTGTGCAGCAACTTCTGACCACCCGAGTTGCTATTGCTTCTAGATCATAAGCTCTCTCTAAAATTGCTGAACCTCTCGCAACGTGAATTGATGACCCGGAGGAATGTTTATGGTCAAATGAAAGACGAACATACTACCTACCTACCTACATTATATGAATTATATGTGTTAGTTTGCTATTTATACTAAATAGGTAATAATATGTCGATAGCACAAAATTTAAAGGACAAAAAGTTATATACCTAAGTTTGATTGTATATCAAATATTGATTATATTTGATGTACAATCATACAGATCTTTTTAGTTCAGCCTAACCTATCTTCAAATCTAAATACTTTTCAAATTCAAATCTAACTGCTTTTCAAAATCTAAATGTTTATGCGTAGCAAAAACGAGACAAAAGTAACTTTGGTGGGATAAATAGACAGGAACTTTCAGGTCTAGATGCCTACTTCATGAATGTAGGTAACCAATTATAGCCGAATGTTATTTTAAGGTTCTCAAAAAATGTTCTTGCATAGAATACAGTTTTCAAAAATTATTCAAAAATAACAAAAGCTATTCATGCTATGTATATGCATGATGAGGATGGCAATGATGATGATGATGATGATGATAATGGGATATATTTTGGCGCTGTCTATCATTGACCCAAGCAGGCTCATAGCCATCAGGTTTCATTGTTCCGAGTTTCCATTCTTTGGCTATAGACAGTAAAAAAATTCTATTACCTTAACTCAAAAAATGCTAACGCTAACTGTTTATAAAATCACTTCACTTTGTTTTGGATAACGTATCAACAGCAATATTGAGCGTGAGAGACATAGAACTGAATGAAGTCTCTGAATGAACTCAAGCTGAAGTTGATATTTTTATTCGATAATGTCAATTTTGTTTGTTGAATAATATGATTTTAAATTGTAGTTAAAATTATAGATGGTTTAAATTCAGTCTCTAGTTTTTCAGTGTTCGTTGCACGCATTGCCCTATTTATTACTCTTTGGTGTTCGTAAGATGACAACTCTTACGAATAGTATTGAATATTGTATTCTCTTTCACGACGACGACGGTTGGAAAATTTGAAATGGAATTGAAAGTAGTTTTGTAATATGTTTGTTGGTTTCACTGTTGGATTGATTTGAATATTTTCTCAACTGTTATTCTAAAATACTTGAATTTTAACGAAAAAAAATACCGAATAGGTACTTAATATAATAATGCAGTGAAAACGTTTCAACATTTTTGTGGTTTTGCGGATCTAGAAATGTTGTGTGAAAAACAGTGAAAATGTATTTTCAGGTATAATATACTTATAGGTTTTCTAGGCATCAACTTGGTTGTAATTGTGAATCTCATATACCTAAACAAGTACATATCTATCCGTAGATTGAAAATACTCCAGAGCATATCAGGAAAGCTAGAAGGACTGAAAAGGTATCCAAGGAGTCTCCAAGAGAAGAATGCCCTCTACTTATTCTGGCCCCATTTTCTCGACCGCCTCAAGTGGTTTTTGACAGTGTTCTCATAGGAACTTCTTGTGAGAGAAACTTGGAGGTCTACAACCCTTCTAAAAAATCTCAACAGGTGTGTACAGTTGATGTCATAACATACTTAATAGGTAGTCAGATTGGTAAGTAGGTGTATTAATTATATTTATAGGTAATTAAAATATATCTAAAATCATTGTGTAGCTGACTGACTAACTGACTTGCAATCATCGCACAGCCCAAACCAATGTAATTTTTTATTGTACTGTATTTGCCTGTGGGCTTTTTCTTGGTACATTATAAAATCTATTTTTCTCTCTCAAGATCTATTTATCCTTAACAGAGTAACTGGCTACCTTACCTCAAAATGCTGGATCACAACAATTTATAATTATTGTTACGTCAATAGACAGTAACAAAGTGGTTGCTAACCAGGAGGACATAAATAAAAGTCCTGCCAAAAACCAAACCAAGCACAAGTACTCCCTTGGGGATTGTGGGCAAAGCACTAGACTACAGAGGCTTACAGTTAAAATCTAGTTGGTTTATTTACCTATTATGTTTATCTAGATATCACTTGGAAAAGCTCTCCCACCTGGACTATTAATTGAACTACCAGAAGGATGCCTGGAACTAGATCCAGAAACTTGCTACTGTGTGAAGCTGGTGTGGACTCCGAGTCAGCCCATTGCGATACGAGAGACCATACGCTTCACAAACGAAAACAGAGGCAGATATGACATTATTGTAGTTCTCAAGTCTGTCTTGGTAAGTTTACTTTCACATATATGTACAATTACATATGAATTTAAAAATAATGATCATCTTCATTATAACCCTTATTCTTATCCATCCATAATTTATTTATTTATATAATTTAGTCCATTTAAAAGGTAGGCTGTGAAGACCAATACACAAGAAAAGTAGCAGATTTGAAGTAAGAGATGAGTGGAAAGCCAGCCACTTTCTAAGATAAACCGCCTGTGTGGTCTAGGGTTTTGCTCACCCATATCAGATCCAGAGTTCCCGGGTTCAATCCCCAGGGGGGTACAATATTGTGCTAGTGATAGGCCTTTTTTAAGTCTGCCTGGCTAGCTACCACCATATTACCTAAGTATCTTACCTATGTCTGTTGCCATTACAACAATTCTAAATTGTGTTCCTGCATTATAACTGGCTACCTCTACAGTAAAGTGGCCAGTTCCTCATATTGTTGAAGATTCTGGGTGAAGTGCACCTCCACCTTCGGCCTTATCTTAACTTGTAACCAGAACCATAATTATATAACTTGACATCCATTACCTGTGAACTTGAAGTGGACCGCCTCTGTGGTCTAGTGGTTCAACCCACTGATTTCAGATCCAGAGGTCCCGGGTTCGATTCCCATGGAGATTACAATATATTGTTCTTGGTTTGGTTGGTGGTAGGACTTTGTTTAGTCCGCCTGGCTAGCTACCACAACTTACTTAATTCTGTCGCCATAATAACAATTCTAAAATTGTTGTGTTCTGTCATTTAGAGGTAAGATAGCCAGTTCCTCAGTTTATTAAGGATTCCGGGTGAAGCGCGCCTCCACCTTCGGCCTTATCTCAACTTGCTACCAGGCCATTGAAGCCAATAATTATGAAGGCCAAGAGCATCCCCGTCGCACAATAGAAAAAAAAAACCATTGGTCAGAATATATAAAAAATAAAGATGAAAGTGACATTTAGAAATGTTATAATGACACAAAAATTTACAACCCGCGGTGACACTCAATCCCGAATCTTTTCCAAAAGCCGGAAACACTCTAACAAACATAACATTTGTAAATGTTGTGACCAAGTGCAATCACTTGAAATACAAAAAAAAAATTATCATAAGCAAAAACGCCATTTCTCACTATTGATTTTGAGTGTCATTTCAAACACTAGGGCAGATCACAGTTCAGTGAATCTCTGTTCTCTGCTAGATGAGGTTGATCAGCGCGAGTTTCAATATGACTGATCAGCGCTCAACCTCAAGCTGAGTATCAATATGATACAAAATTCGGAATCTGCGTCAAGACCTTCGTGGCTCAGTTGGTTAGAACATTTTCAGCTTTAGGAAATAATGCGGGGTCGAGTCCCGTCGCAGGTTGTGCATTTCCAAAAATCATTAGCACATTCGTAAAGCTTCTTCGAAAATTTTCACCTACCTCACCTAGTTGGATACTATTGTGTAATTTAAATTTAATTATTTTCAGTATATGAAAGAGAAGAATCAGCCCAAAGGTTTTAAGACATCCCCTGGTAAAATGAAGAAAAAAGCATCGAAAAAATCTCCAGGAGCAATTTACAAGAAAAAATCGGAAATTATCTTTAACACAACAGCTAAGATAAAAAAAACTGCTAGTGTTGTGCCATCAACCCAATTTAAAGTTCTCCATTCATCAAACAAAGAAAATATTTCTGACATCAATGATTATTCTATCGGCACCTATACTGAAAAATGCCCATTTGACGACGCGTCATTCAGCAATAACATAAATTTCAATACATCCGAGATATTTTCCGAACTGAGGAAATCAAACCTGCGAGAAACTTACGAGAAACCGTTTGATGTGACTAACACGTTAGAGGTTCCTCAAAATATCTTGAAACCCTCCAACAAAACAAACATATCAGCCACTGATATTTTTGACAACCTTACATTCACACCTCTCAAAAGCGTGCCTTCAAAATCAGATAAATTAGATAAAGGTCCAAAAATTATAATGAGCGTAAATTCAGACAGCGATTTTGACGACAGTTTAAATGCAAAGAATGATAACAAAGAAAACGAAACACACTCCATTTTAAGCATAACAACAACTCAACCTGCAAACAAATGGTTGACTGTAAATCATCAACAACAATTTAGTAAATTCGACACTCAATTTGCTGAAACACCTGTATTACAGAACAAGAAACATCCAAACACTTCATCCCCTAAAGAATTTAACAGTCCTAACTTCACAATCAACACTGAATTATCTCGAATTAGTGACCTGTCGTTTTTACCTACAAGATTCTCCACTGAACGCAAATGTTACTTAAAAGTTAACGAAACACAAGAAATGGTTGACGATAAATTAAGTTCAGACACATACACTAAAGAATCTCCGAACATGCCAATTGATCTCAAATTCTTTAATATGAACTGTGAGAGACCACCACACTACTTCATGAGAGAGCAACCTAAAATGTGCAGGCAGTCCTTGTTCAGAGAAACTCAACATACAATGCAGCCGCAAAACTATGAGAGGAAAAAAAATGTCAACGAGGTAAATGTTTGGCAATCGGAGATGCGCGGCGATGGTCGGTCTCCACCGCGGTCAATTACTCCGCCGCTACATTCCATACCTGAGGAGAGTATTCAGTATTCGCAAACACAAATACTGGACAAAACCGATCAGCAACAGAATACCTTCACGATAAATCGTACATTTGATAAACCAGATAGGTCTTCAATGAGCACAAGTTGCCGACAGACGTGGGCCAAAAAAGCGGTGAGATGCGAGACTGATCTATGGAAAATTCCTGTCCCCCCCACTAAAAAGGTTGCAAAAACAAAAGTTTCTAATAAATCCATCAACAAAATATCAAACACCACTTTCGAAACCAACAGATCAATAAATCGATTTGATAATGTTTATTCTCAATCGCTTTCTGTAGACCCGTTCCTGTCTACAACTTATTTTTACGATGAAGAAGCTGTTGTTAACTTTGAAAATGAGTTTAAAAGATGGCTCAACTGCGTGTTAACGCCACCCGCCGATTTGGATAGTAATGTCGAGCAAAAGATCGATGTCGGAAAAGCTTGGATCGAAAATAAAAACAAGGAAGTGCCTCTTGCCCCAACGAAGGAACAAGTGTCTAATAATTACCACAACAGTCATAGATTGGAAAGTCTTCGCAAGTCCGCCCGAACTTTACTTATGAGTCCCGAATTAACTCAAGTTTTCCAGAAGTTGAATGCGCAGATTGAAAAAAAGCTTATAGCTATTCGTAGTGACAGAAACTTGCATCTGGATGTAGGATTGCAGAAGATGATTATGGAAATAATCTTGTCTTATAATCCGCTATGGCTTCGCATAGGGTTAGAGGCTATATACGGTCTGGTCCTGCCTCTGAAATCTAACAATGATATAGAAGGGCTGACGATATTTATCATCCAACGAATGTTCAAAAATCCTTACCTAAAAAACAAACACTCTAAATCGAATGCGCCAAATATGCTCCTCCCCGCGTACATGGAAGCAATCAAAAAGTTCACGCTCAAAAAGTTTTTTATGCTGGTATTCTTCTTAGATCAAGCTAAACAGAGAAAACTAATACAACACGACCCATGCTTATTCTGTCGTAATGCTATCTGTAAAGAAAGCAGAGAAATCGTGATCCGCTTTACACGAGATCTCATTGCTGGAATCGGAGACATTACCAAACATCTTCGTCCACTTGGATACGTTGTCAGCCATAAGCAGTCGTATTTAGATGAGTATAAATACGCGGTCCACAACATAGCACTGGATATCAAAGATGGTGTCAGGCTCACTAAAGTGATGGAAATAATTATGATGAAAAATGGCCTGCTGAACCAGCTCCGAACACCTGCTATTTCCCGACTACAGAAGATTCACAACGTTCAAGTTGCATTAAACGCACTGAAGGAAGCTAAATTTACCATAGTAGGCGATATCACAGCCGCTGATATAGCAGATGGCCACAGAGAGAAGACTTTATCGCTTCTTTGGCAACTTATTCATGTATTCCGCGCTCCTCTGTTCGAGAAAGCTGCAAACGTAATACAGACTTGGTGGAGGAAGAAGTACGAAGTGATTGTCGAGAAAAGAAGGGAAGAAGAAAAAGCTCGCATGAAACTGACGAATGCCGCTAACATTATCCAGCACTGGTGGCGGCGGATCCAATACGACCGACAAGTCGAGTGGCAAATGCAAAGGGTTACCACAGCTACCATCATCGTCCAAAAGTACTGTCGCATGTGGTTGTGTCGTACACGATTACGGAAACTCAAGAAAGGCGTATTAAAAATTGAAAAGTGGTTCTTATCCATCAAAATGATACGAGAAGCGAGACTGACTCTCAAGAAACTTTGGCTGGAACGTCAGGAGTTATTGGTAAAATCTGCTGTTGTCATTCAGAGCAATGTAAGGCGCTGGTTGTGCGTAAGAAGCTTCAAGACCACAGTACGAAAAATTGTACATTTGCAAAGCGCAATCCGCGGGTTTGTTGGAAGGTCTCGATATATACGTCTGAAAGAATCGGTTATTTTTATCCAACAAAAGTACAGGGGCAAGTTAATCATGAGGGCTGAAATGCATAATCTAGCTAAACAGAAACGCAGTGTTATTTTATTACAAAGCTACTGCAGAATGATAATTCAACGCAGGAATTTCTTGAGGATTAAAAGGTCCGTCCGGATTTTAGAAGAGAGTTACATAGCTTTGCAGAAGATGCGAAAAGAGCAATCGAAGTATTTAGAGCAAAGGAAAAACATCATAACAATCCAAACATGGTACCGCAGCAGGAAATGCCAGAAAAATTTCCTAAGGCAGATTCATTTAATCGTTATATTACAACGCAAATTCAGAGCTTACCAGCTGATGAAAACGGAGAGAGTAAAGTACGTACAGATTAGAAACGCTGTCATCACCTTGCAAAAATATGCGAAATCGTATTTGATCATGAAGAAAATTAGAGAGATCTACAATAAGCAACGAGAATCAGCCGTTCTGATCCAAAGCTATTTCCGGTCTCACTTACTCGCAAAGGTCCAAAGAGAGAGCTATCTCCAGCTTCGAAATGCGACCTTAACTGTACAAACAAAATACAGAAGCTTACTTTCGATGCGAAGAGACAGATCAGCTTTCAAGAAAATAAAAAAGTCTGCTCTTTGTTTCCAAAGACGGCACAGAGCGCAACTTGAAATGATAAAATGTAGACAGAGCTACACCAAGCTTCGTAATGCTACTATATGCATTCAACGGAGATATAAAGCTCTCATAGATATGCGTAATGAAAGACGCAAATATTTACAGCTTAAGTCGTCTTGTATTATAATTCAAATTACCTACAGAGCGTATGTCGTAGGTAAACGCGAAAGAACAAACTACTTAAAATGTAAAGAAGCGGCAATTTGTATTCAAAACTGGTTTAGAAATTGCAAAAAAGGAAAAGTGCTGAAAGAACAGTTCCTCCAAACCAAACAAGCTTGTGTGACAATCCAAACTTACTACAAAGCCTTAATCATCGGAAGAACACAAAGACAAGAGTACACACGAATCAGGACGTCTGCTATTTGCATTCAGAAGTTCTACCGATCGCTTATTGTTACCAGGACCGTCCGACAGCAGTTCATACAGTTGAAGACTTCAACAATCAAGATACAGAGAATCTATAGATCTCTTGTAGAAATGAAGAAGCAACGGGAAACTTATCTGCAAATGAAATCAGCTGTATCGTGCATTGAAACCTGTTATAGAAGATATAAGGAGTATTTAACGACTCGTAGACAGTATTTAGAATTGCGTCATCATACTATTTGCATTCAAAGAAGATACCGCAGTGTGATTGCTATGAGAGCGCAGAGAAATAAATATTTAAAGCTACAACAAGCAACGGTGAGAATTCAACAAAGGTACAAGGCCTTAAAAGCTATGCAAGAGCAAAGGAAGCTATACGAAACCCTGCGTGCAGCAACTATAACACTTCAAACGCGGTACAGGGCTAAGAGACTCATGATAGAAACTAGGACCACATATACAAAAACTGTTACAGCTTGTATTCGGATTCAGAGATTCTATAGAGCAGTTATTACCGGCACAAAACAAAAACATGATTATTTGAAACTTAAAAACTCAGTCGTTATCCTTCAAAGACGGTACCGGGCTTTACTTGCTATGCGAAAAGAGAGAAACCTGTATCTTATCAAACGTAAAGCTGCAGTTTGTATACAGAGAAGATACAGAGCCCAGAAACTTATGCAAGAAATGAGACACCAATATGTGAAGACATTATACGCTTGCAATATTATCCAATGTAGATACAGGGCGTACTTGACGGGGAAACAACAAAGAGAAGAATATATTAGAATAAAAACTGCTGTGTCCCTCATTCAATCGCGCTACAGGATGCTGAAGGAGACCAGAAAAGTCCGATGCCAGTACCTTATAACCAGAAGTGTCGTGATAACGATCCAACGCCAATTCCGCGCCAACCGAATAGCACGTTCTTTAAAACAAAATAAAGCCGCTACGACTATACACCGATGGTATAGATCGGTACAGGAACGGAATTCGTGCCGTCGCAAATACTTAGGCATAAGAAAGGCTATTATAACGATCCAATCGGTTATTCGGATGTTCATTCACACTAATAGATTCCTCGAAATGAAAAGCGCTACAATAACTATACAGAGGCACTTCAGATCTTATAAACAAGGTCAAAATGATAGGAAAACGTACCTTCAAATGAGACGGTCTATCATTCAGATACAAAGTCAAGTAAGGTGTTTGATTCAGAGACGGCGTTATTTAAAAATTCGAGCAACGGCACTTACTATGCAAGCCGTGTACAGGCTGAAACGACAAAGGGTTTTGACGCACGCTCTTAGAACATCAGCGGCGATATGCTTACAGAAAAATATTCGGCGTCATTTAATCCAATCATGGTACAGAAGATACAGAAAGAAAGTTGTGCTAATACAAAGAGTTTGGAAGGGAAAGCTCCTTATGAGACTTATACGATGCGAATTCTTGCAGAAGAAAAGGTTTATTATAAGATTACAGAGTGCAGTGCGAGGGTGTTTGACACGGAAGAAGGTTCAGTCTATGAAAGAACATATTTTGAAGTTGAAGGAAGAAAAACGGCAGTATTGGGCTGCTTCAAAAATCCAGGCAAGTATCTTACATTTGTATGCTTTATTTCATTTAGAATTTCGTTAAATTCAATTAAAAATTGAAATTGCTTTCAATTTTTAATTGAATAATGAAATTATTAAGCATTTATATTGTCTAAATTTTAGACAATGACATTTTCGTAGCTGAATGCTATTTTATTTTTATTCTTGAAAAACAATAATGATATAAATTACTTTAACTGTAACTTGTGTGAACCTGCCGCAGACAAAATCTATATTCCTAAGTTAAAATAAATTAAACATTTAAAACAGTAGAAGCGATACCGACTGAGGAGAGTATAATTGTTTGCAATAGTCGCGTGAAATCTCTGATGTTAATTTCAAATCCATACAATTAGATTTTTTAGCAGGCATTATCGCCAAAGGAAAGTGGATTTTATCTCAGCCCCCTGTTCAGGTAGAGTGTTTAAAGCGAGAGCCAACCTCAGAATCGAGATTCAGAGATCCGAATCTCGATCTCGAATCGACCGGGTTTCAGCACATTTTTTAACTAAAGTGTTTTCTAAGTTTGATAACATAGCTAACTGATTGTATCTTATGTGAGAATCCATCCTACAAAATGATAAAAAAACGTAGTCTGTACTGATGTCATTCGGCGCCAAAATCTTATTTTAATCTAATATGAATGTTCCCTTTTTGAAAGTGACCAGAGCCAGGCAGAGCTAGAGCCCTCGCATCTACATACAAGTCTATACTTAGATAAAGCGAGGAACTCCATGTAATGTACGCCATAATGGTCTTACTTAGACGTGCATCTATGTTTAATTTGCTACTGTTGTAAAACCCTTCCACCACCTATGTTCGCATTCCATATTTTAGCCAGTATTAAGATTTAGATTTATTTTACGTGTTAATATTTTATCAGACTGAAATAAACTATTCTATTCTATTCTTTTTGGCAATGATAGTTATATTTTTGACATAAAAAAATATTGTTTACAGGCTTTGTTCCGCGGCCACAGAGCTCGCATGCTCGTCGCACACGATAAGCGCGTGGCAGATCTGAGGAGAAGATGGCGGGGAGGCGCGCTGGAGTCCGCGCAAGCGTCCTTGAAGGATCGGAACGAAGAGGCCATCGAGGTGCTCAGGCTCATGCCGGGCATCGAGATGGTCATCGATGCATTCAGGGCTCTTGGTATGTTCATTGAGGGTTCCTAGTTATGTGTCGAAGTAGGTCTTGTAATCTTAACTAACAAACATTTGTGTGATGAATATAGATGTTTGTTCTGTGTTGGATGTTGTATCATATAGTATGTATTAAAAAAAAAGTGTTTAAGTATCCTATCCGTAATCTAGTTCCCATATTACAAGCTATGCTTAGTTTGGAGCTAGATGGCGCTCTGTAAAAATCATGTCTGTAATATTAATTATTATTATTAATAAAAAATGACTTGGGAATTGGAACGTGGATCTTTTCAGGATCACCTACTAGGGGGGTAGTCAGAGTCGCATTCTTATCAGCCTTTCACTTAACCCGTTGCTGGGAGTTATGTGGTTTGCGAAACTTAAGAATGTAAGGGTCACAGTCTATATGAGTCAGATAAGAATATGCTGAATTCTAAAGTTTGAAAAATATTGGTGCCATTTCAAAATAGATTCATAGTTCAACACTACAAAAGCTACCTCAAAAACGTCATGCAGGTAACTGGATAGCAGTTACCTCACGAATATACGCCATCACGCTTTTCCTTCCTCTGTTTATAAGTGAATGCGGAACATCAAGGAAATGCCTTTTCTTGCAGAGTTTCTCACAGAAGTGTACCCGATGATGTACGACCACAACGCGTCCGCGATCGTCCGTCGCGTGTATGTATACATGTCCGTCACGAACCGCTCCATCTCCAGCATTGAACTACTCAAGTCTACCTCCGCCATATTGGTCAACCTCGCCCGGTACAAGGTCACCGGACCGAACATCTATGATGTAAGTCCTTTTTTTAAAGTTAAAACTTCTTTAGGTGCGTTGGGCCGACACCACTTTTGACACATTTGACTTAAACGTTATCTTTACGATCCTAAGAGGTACGGGTAAGGACAGTTCGGCATTTTTGAGATGGAAAAAAAACATTGAACGCGCGACACCATATACCTTACCGACACCACTTTTGACACTTGTGACTTTAAACGCATTGACACGTTATCTTTACAATCCTAAGAAGTAGACAGATAGTAAGAAGAACCGTTCGAAGAATGCCTTTACCTATAGACGACAAACTTCAAGTTTTCACTTCTCGTGTCGGCGTTCCCGGAATGCCGCTATTTTTTTTTTGTTAATGTATGACGGGGAAGTTCTTGTCCTTCATCTCATCTGGTTTACAAGTTATGATAAGGCCGAAGGTGGAAGTGCACTAAACCAGGAATCCTCAATGGGCTAACTAAGGAACTGGTTCATCTCATCTGGTTTACAAGTTATGATGAGGCCGATGGTGGAAGTGCACTAAACCAGGAATCCTCAATGGGCTAACTGAGGAACTGGTTCATCTCATCTGGTTTACAAGTTATGATGAGGCCTATGGTGGAAGTGCACTAAACCCGGAATCCTCAATGGTCTAACTAAGGAACTGGCTATCTTACCTTTAAATACCGGAACACAACAATTTTAGAATTGCTATGGCGACAGTATTAGGTAAGAAGGTGGTAGCTAGTCAGGCGGACTTACAAAGTCCTACCACCAACCAAACATCATCTTTACTTGTTTTACATGTTAGCTGGTGGTCAAATGCTTGACTATCACCAATAAAAAAATAAAACAAGCACAATATTGTACTGCCCCTGGGGATCGAACCCGGGACCTCTGTATCTGACACTTGTGGGCGAACCACTAGACCTCAGGCTAGTGCTTACACTATTAAGTACGAGGTTCCGTTTCCAAAGAGCCATAAGCCATAGGGACCGGGACGGGCAACGAAGTCTATAATAGGATTACTAAGACTTGTCCGTTCGTTTGTCTGCCTGACCTTTAAAGGGCTGTTTCTTCTGAACCGGAATTCGGTATAGCTAGTTAACATTTTCAGGGAGTATGTGTTTTGATAGTGGATTACGCAACATGATAAAGTAAAGTAATACACTCCGACTTTTTAGCCTTGGAGGATTCACCTGTGATCACTTACCATAGCGTGGATATTATGAGGATCACCTACTAGGGGTTAGTCAGAAGCACGTCCAAACATACGTTTTGTACATGCCCACGGGTAATTTATATTAAAATGATAATTTATACAAAATTAAATGTTTGGTCCTAATATACAAGAAAGAGTTTATGATCTCATTTCTTGGTATTTATCGTGTCTAAGTAATAATACCTACAGAGTTCTTGGTGTGTTTATTGTGCTTACCTTAAAGTACAACAAAAAGAGACATCGTTTTCTAAATGTGAGTCGGACCCGCACTAGAGAAAAAAAAAACTTGTGTATTTTATTACTTAACATTACTTACTATTGTTTTAACCTAATATAATTTACATAAAGCTTAGTAAAATGCTGGTATTTTGACATTACAAACAGACACTTCAATTTTATTTATTTGTATAGCTAACCGCCTCTGTGGTCTAGTGCTTCCCCCACCGGTGTCAGATCCAAAGGTCCCGGGTTCGATCCCCAGGGGATTACAATATTGTGGTTGGTTTGGTTGGTGGTAGGACTTTGCTAAGTCTGCCTGGCTTGCTGCCACCATCTTACAATCATAACATCTCAAGTCTGTCGCCATAATAACAACTCGAGGTAAGATAGCCAGTTCCTCAGCCTGTTGAGGATTCCGGGTGCAGTGCGCTTCCACCTTCGGCCTTTTCATAACAAATGTGTAATGAAGGGCAAGATCTCCCCGTCGTACAATAAAAAAAGGGAGATATTAATCTGATATCCAATTTTTATTTATTTCACAGAGAGAACGGATTTATCCTATCCTGAAGTTCATGTGGCGATTCAGCTCGACTGATATTCAGCTATTCTGCATACTGGCCACGTACATCTGGCTCTTTGCGAAATATGACAATGTCCGAGATGTAAGTAAACTCTCCACAGTATAATGGCACTAACCGCTTTCACGCACAGGTGTCGTCAAAGGCTACTGATATCTTAAAGCAGACTGCCCGTCTAACACCA
Organism: Venusia cambrica; assembly: GCA_951394065.1. NCBI lineage: Eukaryota > Metazoa > Arthropoda > Insecta > Lepidoptera > Geometridae > Venusia > Venusia cambrica. The sequence goes on along the minus strand of OX596043.1, from coordinate 14,416,545 downwards.
GAGAGTGGGTAGCAGTATTCTTTCATTGCACCAACCGACCTAACATCCGGCATTCAGAGGTGAGATAGCCAATTCCTCAGTTTGTTGAGAATTCCTGGTGAAGTGCGCCATCACTTTCAGCTTTATCTTAACTTTTAACCGGGGTAGATGAAGGCCAAGCGCTTCCCCATCGTACCGCCTCTCGTGTCTAGTGGTTCAACCCACAAATTTGAGATCCAGAGGTTCGATCCCCAAGGGGAGTACAATATTGTGCATGGCTTTGTTGGTCGACTATGTTTAAGTCTGCTTGACAAGCTACCACCATCTTACCCAATTATGTCACCATAATAACAATTCTAAAATTGTTATGTTCCGGCATTTAGTGGTAATATAGCCAGTTCCTCAGTTTGTTAGGATTCCGGGCAAAGTGCGCCTCCACCTTCGGCCTCATTTTAAATTGTAACCAGATGAGATGAAGGCCAAGCTATTCCCCATCGTTTAATATAAAAAAAAAACCATAGCTATTGTGGCAAAAACATCTGAAGTTACTGTTGAGATGGGTTGTCTATGATGATTATAGTGATTTACGGGTCCATGCAAAACATATTGTGATTTCTTAATTTTTCCATGGGTGGATAAGGTGTGCATTATTAATAATACATTGTATTTTCCAGGACTTAAAAGAATTTTTGCACACACCGGAAAACCACAAAATGCTGGTGACAATCAAAGGCAATATCGGTCGGCTAAAGCGAATGGCTGAGAATACTTCAAGAAATAAATTCGCCACTCCTCGTTCGTCCAAGTTTGTCTCACACACAATTTCTGAAAATCTTAGCATGTGTAGTAATGGTAGTAATGGTAGTAATGGTAACAATTATAGTATGGTATGCCCCGCGGTAGACCCTGATTATGGGATTTTAAGAGAAGACAAACCTAGGTATTTTGAAGACCCCCAACAAGCAATTAGTTGTCTTTTCACGACATATCAATTGTGAATTGTGATTAAGTTCTGTGTTTAATAAATGTGTAATGTAATGAACTTTAAATTTTGTTAAATTTATATTTATGTTGTAATCAATTTAATTCTGATTATGCTAAGGTAGAGGGTAACTAAAGTTTAAGTTAAAGACAAATCTTGTACTTGTATTGATGCTTATCTCATTCAAATTCGTGGAGTCATGTTTATTGCATTGTAGGGTGAAGCAGCGTTTATCGGTGTTACATAGAGTTTTTGTTAGCTGTACTCGCTAGCGTCTACCGGATAGTTGGAAATACACAATGTGCAATGACACAGTAAAAGTGCCTAATGTACAGAGTTGACTCGTAAGTGTAATGGGACGTTGAGACTCATCGACCGTACTAACATTTCACGCCATTCGCCCCCTTTACCTTGTATTTTATGAACTAACTATAATATTTATGTTTTTTATACGCGTCAGTAAGACTGTTTTGTTTTTATTGTACGATGGGGAGATGCTTGGCCATCTCACCTGATTGCTTTGTGTTGTCTGTTTTCACCTTGCTGAGTAGGTATTATAGTTTCGTGTGCACTATGCAGTGTGTATGTAGGATCATGCATGACCTGTATTACGGTACATTGTATGTAGCCATTGGTAGGTTTTAAACACACCAATAATATTTCGCGGTCAGTGACAGCACTTATAAATGACAGCTTATTATTTATGTTTTTATCATCATGTTCCCCGATGTAAAAATATTTAAATCTATGTTAACTTTATGATATTATTGTGAATTACTGTACTGACTAGTTAGTGACTAATAAAAGTTTCTGACAAACATATTTGTTTTATTATTTGTATTAGCATAGACAATGTAAAGGTATGTAATAGCTTAGTTAGCATATCACTCGCTCAGGGAGTCAGTCCAACACGCCTTTTGATAGACTGGCGGTTAAGGCCCCCCCCTTTGCCGCCAGTCTATCCAAATGGCGTTGGTAATAATGTTGCTATAGAAAAATAGCCAACCGTGATGCTACATAAAAATAACCAACTGTGTTGCTACAGAAAAAAAAACAATAATTGGAATGGCAAAAAGTGACGGATTTTCATTTGGTTTTATAAATAACAAGTTGAAAATATCCGTGCTTCGCTACGGCAAAGTAATAAAAACTGAATGGCTGTGATACCTAGTAGTATAATATGCTTGTTATTTTTTTTTATTTGACACTATGCTGCCTGTCCTTACTTTGTTAATTCTTCCTCGTTTGTGTTTATCTTGTTTCTTATCGTTATCAAATATTTTTTTCTGTTATGGTCGGGCATAATATACTCCTCGAGCGCATTTTGCGAGTGTGGAGCTGCCGTACAGGAAAGTGGGCCATCCACCTACTTGCCTGCCCAGTGCCCGATGCCTCGTGGAGCCCCGTAAAGGTTGCTTAGTACTTTTCAAGGAAGGTTTTAATGTTTTGAAACATTTGAATCGATAAGGAGAATACATAAATAAATAAATATTACAGGAAATTAATTTCACACAGCGCCATCTAGTCCCAAACTAAGCATAGCTTGTAATATGGGAACTAGATTACGGATAGAATACATAAATACTTATTTTTTTTTGTAAATACATACTTATCATACATTACAACACCCAAACATAAAAAAATATTAATGACAATGAAAGCTATATCGTGAGGAAACCGGTATGAAGCTTGTCTCTAGGACTAAAATCGTCAATTCGTTTAAAAGTAATTTTAAACAGACGAATAAACTACAAAATGATGAACATCAAATGAAACAAAAATAAAATATTATAAGGTAAATAAAAAAAATATCCCCTTTCCCATTCTAAGGGGAGAAATTTCCAAAATATAAAGGTAATACATAATTTCAAATATCTAATATTTATCACACATACAAAATTTCAACTTAATCGAAATTAATCTTTAGGTTTTAAATGTCAAGACTTTTGCCCTATTTCACACTTTAAAAGGGATGACTCAATAGTTAATAATATATACATAATCAAATTATAAAGTATTTGGTGCATAGAGTTTTTTGCCCCTTTCACCCTTTAATAGTAGTACTTTCTGAGATTTTTTTACTAAATATGCATTTCAATTAAATTAAAAACACATCAAATTTCAACTGGATTAGATCAAATGAAAAGATATCTGCGCACAAAAAGATTTACCCCATGTCGCTCTAGCAGAGGAAGAATCTCAAAAGTCTTTTTTTCATAATTAGCACGAAGTGACTACATAATCTTTATGCACAATTTAAACTCAATCGAATGAAACTAAAGAATTTGAATTTTCAAGAAAATTTAAAGACTTTTTCCCCATTACATACTTCTAGAATTTACTTTTATTTACCCTTTTATAGTAAGATTTTCTAAAACATGTTTTATAAATAAGCATCTAGGTATAATAAACACAAATTAACAAAATTTCAACTCGATCGGATAAAAAAAACGTGTTAATATGAAAAGTTTCTCTCTTTAAAGGAAAAAAATACGTCAATGTTTCATTGAAGTCATTATAAATACACGTTCGAATTTTCAACTCAATCGGAACATAAATCGGAATCGGATAATTAAAAAAGATTTTACGTTCATACTGTTTTGCAGTTTATTCGTTAACCCATTTAACATCCTTTAATAGCAAGATTTTTATGTTTTTTTTTTGCATTTTCAACATACCTAGTATAATAACCTAATTATATTAAACACATTAACAAAATTTCAACTCGATCGGATCAAATATTTTGCCCCGTTTCAACCTTGTAGAGGAAAAATCTCCAACTTTTTTATTTCATAATTAGTATTTCAAAAGTATTATAAATACACGTTCAAATTGTCAACTCAATCGAAACATATGTTAAAATTTGCGTACAAACTGTTTTGCCCCATTTTTCCCTTAAATAGAAACAGTTAAGGTATTTTTTATCTAAATACGCATTTTCAAGCTACATTTATTGTTAACACACGTTAGTTATTTTAAAAAAAACAGGTATCTATCTCAATTTATCTGCGACCACGGCTGGTGAAACTCCGCTGAAACGTCGTCGGGATAAATATTGGTAAAATACTTACACCATAAATAATGTAGGTACCCTTTTTTATCCTTACTTTGTTAACATAGATAGAGGCAAATACAGACTTCTGAAATGCAGTTAGTAATAATAATTTTGGTCACCAATTATTGGTCGTGCATTATCGGGTCGCACATTATTGGCTGTGCATTATATTGTCTCCCCGACTGCTGATCCAATCTGCGATGAATTTTGTTGACCAATGATATTTTACAAAATCGCAGTAGTAGGTAAGTCTTACATTGGAGATGTGCCGACCACGGTCACAGTATACAAAAGGGGTTATTGTTATTAATTGTATTTATTGCATTGTAGATTTCCGAAGATTGAAAACCAGATATTAAAGTGTGAAAATGCAGCGCCTGAAAAAATCTCTAAGTCATCTGTTGTTTGCAGTGCCCATTTTAAATGTGACAACTTTATTCCTGGTTCTTGTAGGGAAATGCTGAAAACTGATGCTGTCCGTCGTGTCCGTGTATTAACATAATAACCTTGATTCAAATCCTACAACGCCTTTTTCACATAGTTCTACTGAACCGATCCGGAAAATTTTGCACTCGTGTTAAATTCACGTATGCTGCTCGCGATTCCGAACAGGCGGCAGATTTCACGTTTTAAATGGATCCTAAAAAATCTTACTGAATAAAAATATTTGACTGTGAACAAATTAATAAAAAAATATTCAAATTTAAGTCTTTTTTTTCGTCCAGAATATTGCATCACGTTAATTTGATCTCATTTAATAATAATATTAGTGGGGATATCTCACATTTGACTAACATACCTAGCTTTTTTGTACTAACTCCTTAAGGAGCTAAAGGTTTGATAAGTTGTTGTAACATATTACGGGAGGTCAGATGATACCTATTATACAGGGAGGAAAAAAAGTACTTCCGACCCTTAACCCACGTGTAAGGTAAGTGCTGTAAAAAAAGCAAAAAAAGTAGCTTCTAATAAAAATAAACACACGATGTTTCGGTTCATTATTTTACTTGGGTACAATAAATTAGGTAGGTGTAGGTCGCTTAGTTAGATAGCATCAACATAGTCAGGATACTTCCACAAGCGTTTTTACATTCAATTCGTCCTGTGTTCTGTTTGGTCATGGTCACCTCATTAGAAAGGGACACGACACACTACCAACGTGAACCTTCTCGCGCGGACCGGTTTTTTCGCCATAGTGCACAGTCTAGTTAGTAAGTATAAGGTCTTTGGCTTAGATCGCGGTAGAATACATAGTAGTGTTATGTGGTTGGTTATTGATCTGTGGATCAAGGAGAAAAGGGTGTCGACTGTCGGTCGTCGCATTTGCTTATAAAATAATTTGGATTCGACGGAATTCATTCTGGCAAGAGAACCCCTGCCTGCCTGTGCCTGGTATAACCAACCAGTATAATCACGATTTACTTATGAATAATGGACGAGTTGGTGAACTACATCTTGTTGATACTGATTATACTCCCGGTGGTTCTATTCATCAATCTGTGGGCCGGCATTGGATGGGAGCTGTTTGTAAACAACTGAACAAATTCTGATTACCTACATTATATCTGAGGAAGACATCGATTCTGGGTAAAAGCAGTACCTACTGAAAAAACGACTGTAACAATAAAGTTCGCAACTTTTTTAAAACTGTTTCAGGGAACCTAAAGGAACAAGCTATCTTTTTGTAAACAATGTATGTATCACTTCAATGTACATCATTGTCCTGTCTTAACATTAAATGAGTTATATTAGTGTAAGGATATAATTATGGAAAGTTAAACACAACCTGGTTTATTAATTAAACACTTTATTTATACCTAGATAAACTTAATAACCTACATAATATCACATTCTAGTTTACATAGCATTAAAAATAAGTGAATAATAGTTTTCATAATTTTTCAAAACACCTGTTTATTTAGGAAGCACTAGAAATAAAATAGTTATTTCATTCACCAAAACTTGGTGAACTCAGGTCAGAAATTAACCATGTGACCCAAGTTTCTTACTCCTGAACATTTTTGGGACGTAATTATCATTAATTAATTGGTATGCCATCTGAGGACTTTTGGTGGTCAGAAATTAACCATGTGACCCAAGTTTCATAATCCTGATTTGTCCCGAACATTTTTGGGACATAATTATCATTTATTATTTGGTATGCCATCTGAGGACTTTTTGGCTATAAAATATATTATTACTACCTAAATTTGATTCATTCATAAAACATCATAAGATTTAATACCGAAATTAAACATACCTTATTTTTTCTTGCTAGAAAATTTAAAATATGGGGCTCCTCTACAAAACTTGTTGTTTATGTTATGATTTTTTAAAGGCTTGTTCATAAGAAAACCTATAAAAAGGTTATTGAAAAATAGGCTACAGGGTTTTCTCTAAGGAAAATTACATGTAGAGATGTTACTAAGGACACTATGAGACTACTAATAATATACTAAAATGACCTTGTAATCATTTACCAACAACTTGAACCTTATTCTGAGTGAGGGAGGCCTGCATCAATCTCCCACAGTGGGGTGTATTGTGAATTGTCCCTGTGGTTTTAACTAAACCAACCCTACTTGAACCTTGCAAAGTAAATGTTATTAAAAGTGGCCTGTCTTTATCTATGCTAATAAAAAATGACTATATTTCACTAGACAGAATGAGCTCTTCCATGCCCATGTGGCCTCGGTGTCTCCATACTCTGTATCTTGCAATATCTTTGCGTGTCACTATTCCAACAACCTAAAACAAATACAAACATGGTGACTAGAAAGGAGGTAGTACACAAAATAAGTGATTGGTGGAGCGTGTAATAAGTGAAACGATTGGGTGCTGGAAGATTTTGCGTGCAAGTATACTATTCAACTCTCTATTACTATGGAGAATATATTTCTCAGATAATTAGTTTCGACAATATGAAAAATGAGACATTATTATTATTATTTTTTCTTTATTGCCACATCTATTATGTTAAGTTTTTTTTTAGTAACAAAAAGGAAAAGCATATCTCAGCCACAGTACCTACTAAGTATAGGTAGTAGGTACATATACACAACAAGATACAATAGAAAGTTTTTAAAGTAAACCTTTTGGACTCTAATTAAAAACTAGACTATTACGTCAAGACTTTTAGTATGTTCGAGTGAATTTAATAAGTTGATGGATGGATTGTGTTGAAAGGTAAAGTATGAATGGTGTGGATATAGAGCTGATAGGAAGGATTGAGTCTAAGAAAACATGTGCCTAACCCACTAGACAAGATAGAGATAGATTAAAGCAGTTCTTTTTAAAAATTCTTATTTAATTTGGTAACCAGAAGGCGTTGCGGCAGACCTAAGCGCAGATGGCGTGATGAGCTAGATGTATTTCTTGAAGACTGGAGGAATGATGCCCAAGATCGGGAAGTCTGGAGGGAGTGGGGGGAGGCCTTTGCCCAGCAGTGGGACATTGACGGCTTAATATAATAATAATAATTTGGTAACTTTCAATTGAGATCGTCTGTCAGTCCCCTACACACTAACGATTTCTCACCACAACACAGACATCCGCCGCCATTTTGTTTGTGACGTACCCCTAATACATCCTGAAACAAGCATATATCCAAGGCATCTTTGCCAGTGAGCACAGCTGTAAGACCAGCTAGATATTTACCTCATTGACGTCGTTGACGATAGGTAGGTGCCTCAGTCCGAGCGCCCTAAACAGTCGGAACATGCGCGGTAAGGAGGCACGATGAGGCAGGGTGTAAGGTGACGGGTTCATGAACGGTCGCAGGTCTATTGTGCACGTTTTCTCCCACTCTGTTAGATCTAACTGTAACAGAAATAGACCTTTTTATAAAAATCGTCATAGATACATAGGTCATGGTTAATTTTTTTACAGCCCAAAGTGAAGATCGTAGAGACTTTTGAGAATTTTTCAAGATAGTTTCCTTTTGCAGTGTAGAGGCGCAATAATGATTATGTAGAAATTACCACAGGATGCCGGGAACGTAGTCCCGGGCGTTTTACTATTCGAATATAATCGAAACATATGACATCATAATATATAAATAAATAAATATTACAGGACATTAATTTAACGCAGCGCCATCTAGTCCCAAACTAAGCAAAGCTTGTAATATGGGCACTACATTACGGATATTATACTTACATACCTTTTTTATTTTGTAAATATCTACATACCAACACACAAACACATACCTTATTTTATTTTGAAAATACATACTTATTATACAATACAACACCCAAACAGAACAAACATCAATATTCATCACACAAATGTTTGGGCTTGGTGGGAATCGAACCCACAATCTACAGCGCATAAGGCAGAGCTACTACCAACTGAGCTGTGAGGTACCTACTTACATACTACATGTAACATTGAATACCTCATCAATAGAGGGGTACCGCGGGTATTCCCGGCGGAACATGTTCATATCCACATTGGTGTTAGACCATGCAGTGTTCGCGTTTTCGTTATATATCTTGTGTTGGATCAGCACTATCAGCTGGGAGCGGAGGATCAGACCTCGGAGACGCTTGTATGTTGTCACTTCAGCCTGTGAACGGTAAAAATTGTAGGAAACTCACCGATTTAATGCATACAGCGCTTAAATATGTTTTTTTATTATGCATAGGTGCCCAGTTAACAACTTCAATTTGGGATTGCACGCCAAATTGAAGAAGTTGCAAATTTAGTTTGACTGTACTATGTCATTTTGAAAGTGAGTTGAAAACGGACTACATGCCAAATTGGGTGGGTATAGGAATTTGAATTTTGTCAATATGGTACCTATACAATCAAACAAATGCTAGTCTAAAAATGTTAAATGTAAGGTATTTTTTATTTTTATATCGTGCGACGGGGAAGCGCTTGGCCTTCATCTCACCTGGTTTTAAGCTATAACAAGGCCGAAGGTGGAAGCGCACCTAAACAGTCTGAGGAACTGACGAACTGGCTATGTTACCTCTACACGCCGGAACACAACTATTTACAATTGCTGTTATGGCGCCAGACTTAGGTGAGATGGTGTTAGCTAGCTAAACTTATAGCTAGGTGAGATGAAGGCCAAGCGCTACCCCGTCGTGCAATAAACTTAACTTAAAAAATAACTATTTTTTTAAAAATTTTTTAATATTTTTATTAAACACAAAAATGTACAACCCGCGACGGGTTTCGAATTGTTCTCTTGTCTCTTATCCAATATGTTGTAGTATATTTACTTACATCATCCGTAGACGGCGGATCAACGACCGGGAAGCCATTGTACGACACAAGTTTCAGTATCTCGACAATATGCCCGACGTTCTCGTTAGTTCTCAGAGTGAACACCGGATGAGACATGACCTCTGACGCGTAGATGTTGTGAGCTAGTGGTGGGTACTCCCACGGCAGGAGTGGGACTGCTGCTAGCTGAATGTGGATGTCGTAGATGCCCTGAACAAAATTATTGGGAATTTTAATTATTTGATTAGGGTAACATCAAACAGCCACAATATAAATCTTAAAATATAAGCACATAAAGTTGGTAATAAGGAATATAGCTCATATTATCAGTAAAAACTTAAATATTTTTATAGAGGGCTAAATATAATGGACCGACGGTCTCAGCCAAGTAACCTTAAACTTGTAGATGTTGTACAAGTCGTATCAGGGATAGGTAGCGGTATTTTCAGAGTACAAACGAATTCTTGTATTGGAATATCCGACTAGAATAATCACTAGTTTATATTATCATCATAGACTTAGTTGATTACCTAGAGATACCAGTATTGAAATTTCTAGTCAGCCAGTTCCTCAGTTTGTCTTCAGGTTCCGGGTGAAGTGCGCCTCCACCTTCGGCCCTATCTCAACTAGTAACCAGGTGAGACGAAGACCAAGCACATCCCCGTCGTAAAATAAAAAAAAAGTGTGGGAAAACGGTCAGGAAGAAAATAATGTACGAGACCCGTAGTATTTTTTTTTGTTCTGCTATAACCACGGTTCGTTTACCTCATTGAAGAAGTCGCCCACCCACTTGGCGACGACGAGGGTGATGATGATGGGCAGTGCGTTGGAGATCTGCCCCGTGGTCTCGATGATGATGACGGTGAGGGAGATGGTCATACGCACCACGCCGCCGAGCTGCGCCGCCGCGCCGATCAGCGCGTACTCCGCCGGGTTTATCGTCTGTGCAACAGAGCAGATAACTAATACTTTATTCAGAGGAATCATTCTTTCATTTGTAGTTATAATGACACAATAATTCACTCGAACCCGCATCTTAACCTCAAGCTGGAAACGCTCTAAACAATTGAACAACGAGGGTCCTGACCCAGATCACGATGTTCCAACTCGGCTTAAGTGCTGATTATTCTTTAATGATCTCTATGTCATGTTTTTACTTTCTGTGTCTCCTACTAAGGTGAAAAGACTGTAGTAGGCCTTTCCAGGCGGTAGATTTGTACGTATCCTAAAAAATCTTACGAAATAAACGATAATTGAATTGAATTGAATTATAATTCGCCTTTATAAACATATTCGCATTAATGTTTTATTGTTACATTTTTGTGTACAATAAGGAAATTAGAACCATGAACGACATGGCAAAATGTGATCGGTTCATTCAGCGATGGACGTCTGCAAGTACGGATTAACAACCCACGAACCCCATGGGTTGTTCGTGAGATATGGATATAAAGGGATATTTGGAGACTGTATTGTCACTTACATTAGAACATTCAGTATAAATAACCGAGACCACGAACCACCGAATAAAGCACGAAGTAACAACCCACGAACAGTAGTGACACAATAATGTAGACTGTACCAATGTTACTTACATTAGAAGGCAATATGTACTGCATACATATAGCTAACAGCCGGCCCCAGGCGGCGCCAGTCAGCAAGTTCGGTATAAACAGTCCGCTAGAGACCGCCAGACCGAACGTCCACGTAGACAGCATGAAGTAACAACCCACGAACAGTAGTGACACAATAATGTAGACTGTACCAATGTTACTTACATTAGAAGGCAATATGTACTGCATACATATAGCTAACAGCCGGCCCCAGGCGGCGCCAGTCAGCAAGTTCGGTATAAACAGTCCGCTAGAGACCGCCAGACCGAACGTCCACGTAGACAGCATGAAGTAACAACCCACGAACACTAGTGACACAATAATGTAGACTGTACCAATGTTACTTACATTAGAAGGCAATATGTACTGCATACATATAGCTAACAGCCGGCCCCAGGCGGCGCCAGTCAGCAAGTTCGGTATAAACAGTCCGCTAGAGACCGCCAGACCGAACGTCCACGTAGACAGCATGAAGTAACAACCCACGAACACTAGTGACACAATAATGTAGACTGTACCAATGTTACTTACATTAGAAGGCAATATGTACTGCATACATATAGCTAACAGCCGGCCCCAGGCGGCGCCAGTCAGCAAGTTCGGTATAAACAGTCCGCTAGAGACCGCCAGACCGAACGTCCACGTAGACAGCATGAAGTAACAACCCACGAACAGTAGTGACACAATAATGTAGACTGTACCAATGTTACTTACATTAGAAGGCAATATGTACTGCATACATATAGCTAACAGCCGGCCCCAGGCGGCGCCAGTCAGCAAGTTCGGTATAAACAGTCCGCTAGAGACCGCCAGACCGAACGTCCACGTAGACAGCATGAAGTAACAACCCACGAACACTAGTGACACAATAATGTAGACTGTACCAATGTTACTTACATTAGAAGGCAATATGTACTGCATACATATAGCTAACAGCCGGCCCCAGGCGGCGCCAGTCAGCAAGTTCGGTATAAACAGTCCGCTAGAGACCGCCAGACCGAACGTCCACGTAGACAGCATGAAGTAACAACCCACGAACAGTAGTGACACAATAATGTAGACTGTACCAATGTTACTTACATTAGAAGGCAATATGTACTGCATACATATAGCTAACAGCCGGCCCCAGGCGGCGCCAGTCAGCAAGTTCGGTATAAACAGTCCGCTAGAGACCGCCAGACCGAACGTCCACGTAGACAGCATGAAGTAACAACCCACGAACAGTAGTGACACAATAATGTAGACTGTACCAATGTTACTTACATTAGAAGGCAATATGTACTGCATACATATAGCTAACAGCCGGCCCCAGGCGGCGCCAGTCAGCAAGTTCGGTATAAACAGTCCGCTAGAGACCGCCAGACCGAACGTCCACGTAGACAGCATGAAGTAACAACCCACGAACACTAGTGACACAATAATGTAGACTGTACCAATGTTACTTACATTAGAAGGCAATATGTACTGCATACATATAGCTAACAGCCGGCCCCAGGCGGCGCCAGTCAGCAAGTTCGGTATAAACAGTCCGCTAGAGACCGCCAGACCGAACGTCCACGTAGACAGCATGAAGTAACAACCCACGAACACTAGTGACACAATAATGTAGACTGTACCAATGTTACTTACATTAGAAGGCAATATGTACTGCATACATATAGCTAACAGCCGGCCCCAGGCGGCGCCAGTCAGCAAGTTCGGTATAAACAGTCCGCTAGAGACCGCCAGACCGAACGTCCACGTAGACAGCATGAAGTAACAACCCACGAACAGTAGGAGAGACAGCGGCTTGTATGAACCCATCGGGTCGTGGAGAAATGAGCGGACTGAGGCTTCGGGAGTTTGGAACCAGATGGCTGCCAGCGCGTTGTATTCCCCGTCTGGACAGAATAGCTGCAATAAATAACACGATTATGATTTGCGTTGCATGAATGCAGAATGGTAGTGTAGTTACATGCCGGTTGCCTTCAACTTTTTTCATAACCAGTAGAACATGTTGATTTGATTTCAAATATTTTTGAAAAAAATCTTCACCACTGATATAAGATTTTTCACAAATGGATACACTAGCTATTTACAGTAAATAATTATTTAATAGGATAACACAATTAATAACTTTATATCCACTGATATCTGCGCAGCGTAGTTGGCTATTTAGTTTAGCTGTAGATGGCGTTAACAATGTGCTTTCCCACTATCTACTCCTAACATTTCAATTATACGAGCATAAGATCTCCGTATACATATTTTTATTAGATCCGGTTACCCTTCCAAGGATGGATCGATCGCACCTACCTGTAAGGGCACTTTGGTAGGGTCTTCCCCCAAGGGTCTGCAGTCATTGAGTAGGAACATCATGAGAAAGCCGCAGGTTGCGCTCGCCGCCGCCACCAGACAGGCTTCTATCACGCGCAGCCACGGCGCTGTTATGTGCCTACCAAAACAACAAGCGCATAAATCAGAAAAAAAACAAGCAGTTGTCTTTGGGGATATAAGAGAAATCTAAGTTACTTGTGAATTGTATCGTTGAACTTTTAGATTATTATTTTTTAGGGTTGTTTGTCATTATCTATTGAATTTATAAACGCAGTTTACATTGCCATATTCAAAAGCGTGGAAGAGTTCCTGGAACTACCCAAACTGTAGTGTTTTATCGTCTGCATATGCTATTTTTATAGAAAATGTACCATATTCATGCATGGTGACTAAACCAAGGTGAATGACTATTGTACTGTATTAGTATTAACTTACCTGCCACTTTTTTTTTATTGTACGACGGAGAAGCATTTGGCCTTCATATCACCTGTTTTTAAGTTATGATAAGGTACAATGTTGTGGAAGGGTACTTCGAACTAGCTATCTTACCTCGAAATGCCGGAATACATCAATTATAGAATTGTTGTTATGGCGACAGACTTAGGTAACATGGTGGTGGCTACCCTGGCGGACTTAAACAAAGTCCCGCACTCCCGTGGATCTATAGACCTGACACCGGTGGGCGAGCCACAAACCACAGAGGCGGTTTAACTTTATTTTCTTACCTTATCCTAAACACAGATAGCCTGTAGTTGATGTGGTTCCAGAGAGCTCCTAATAGCCCACCGACTGCGCCAAAAAACATGAATACAGGCAACTCGTAGAATTGGAAAGGGAATGGCTCCATCTTTCCCAAGTTTAAGAGACCTGCAAAATAAACATTACTATGAAAACATTCATAATTGTAGATATTCTGAATGTTTTCTGATGAGTTATATACTCGTACCTGGATAACTGAGTTCGCCCGGCCTGCCGTGGTACGCTGATAGCGCACAGTTCAGAGTAAACGTGGACACGACGGTACCGAAGAAGGTGCGCCATGTCAACGCTTGGTTCCAAAAACTGGTGCCTTCTTCTAGCGAGAACAACACTCCACCTGCGAGACAAAATTCTACACTACACACTTTCGAGATGGTGTTTGTTCGTTCTTGTAAGTGTTCAATTAGCTTAGCCCTCATTCGCATTTAACAAGAGCTTTTTTAACGACCGTTTATAGTTTCAAATAGAGAAAAGGCAACAAAAGGGCTACATAAGAACTGCCACAAAGATAAATTATCTTTAAAGTAAAAGCACATTAGGTTACATTTGGTACTTCACTGGTGGTTGTCCTTATATTATGTTCCTATACCGATTACTGCCGTACCTAGATAGAGGAGTCTATCTATACCATTGCGAGTTATCTCTTGTTTTGTCTTGTATCTTTATCACGCGAGTTGACTTCCTTTGTTTGACGAGCAAAATACTTTTCCAGTGATTTTAATTTACTTATATATAATTAGAGTTTTGGTTGAACTCGAAAACCTATACGACCTCGGAAACATTCTCCCAAACGGTTATAGTAGATATACCTAACAAACAGTTATATCTACTATTATACGGTATAACCTAACCGAATCTAACAATGGAGTGACAGTTTGCATTATACACCAATGTACTGGATAGGTTTAAAGATAACACAAGAACTTACCAATCGGAGCCCCGAAAGCAGCCGAGACCCCGGCGGCCGCGCCGGCAGAGACGAAGTCTCGTTTCTCATGATCCTCACGGAAGTACTGGAATATCTTGAAGTCTCGTTTAAAGGTGGTACTCTTGCCTTGAGATATCCCGGCCGCGACCACAGCCCCACTGTGTATCATTGGTCCTTCCTACAGAATAATAAATGAAAGGATCGTAATGAGAGGAAATCACCCCCTCTGCATTGTCCCTATGGGCAACAGGCGAGGACGGTAGGCAGACAGACGAGAGTAGGGCAAAAGAGTAGTAGACGTAGGACTCTAATATCTGTTTAGTAGGTACATAATTGTGGACACGTAACTCGAAAGCGTATATTTCTTTATCATCATCATCATCCTCACATTAGTCCACCCCAGATATTGTAGGTCTCTTTGGAAGTGGCCCATGCCTCTACCAAAGAGTACAGTAACTTGCTATGGAGCATTTTTTCACAATCACCAAGCTTGGCAAACCAGTTGGGCATCGTAGTCAAGTTGATTATGCATATATGCCCATGTAATTCATGGTATAATTCTATATAGATACGTATTGTTGCAATTGCAACCTACATCAAAAAGTAATAAAGCGATAGACCTGAAAAGAATATAAGGCTCTTTTTTCTTTGACGCGATTTTCTTTCCACGTCAATAATTAGTGTTTCAATAAGCTAAAAGCATTTCTGTTGATACGTAATTGTTTCAGATTGTGTGCAAATGGTAACATGAATTAATGAACATATTGGATTGTTTTCCAAGTAATTTTGAGGTAACTTTGAAGAGTTGGGACAAACTGAAAAAGTCAATTTATAGCTCTGATATCATATTGAGATTTTATAATTCAAAGCTTTTACAATTCTATGATACGGGACGTAGTTTAAATTATTCCATGGATTGGCGATAATAGCGTACTTTGTCATTCAATATCGTCTTACGTGACTACCATTTATATTTTCAGTTACCTATATTGAAATGCAATGTCTGTTGACGGTAAGCTAATTCCTCACTGATTTAGTCAGCAAATGCATTTACTAAGTAGAGATCGCTGTAGATAGCGAACTACAGTCAGCCTAACACACTTTGCAAATAACGACTAACAAAAGTAACATTGTTACCTACTATTTCACTTTGAGAATGTGTACAGCTATTAATTAAAGCGACTGTACATGCATTAACATTATTTACATTTATAGCACGCTTGTAGCGTCCAGTTTGGGTCAAATGCTAAATAAATTTTACTTTCCTTTCACACGAATGCAGTAAAATGATTTGCATTTTAATTTTGCTCGTACTGACAATCGTTAAAGCTATAGTAAACCCAGATGGACCAACGGTGGTTCAAGATTTCTCAAACTGTCTGAATAAACTAATAGAAATGAACTTCAAAGAGCCAGGGCCATTGATATTCGTCAATGCGGATAAGTTCAGCACTTCAGTATCCAACATTCAAGCAGAGACATTGCAGAGGATTCACGATATGATGAGCTACGCAGTCGAAGTGATGAATCCAGAAGACGAAGATGTCAACGTCTGTGATAACTATGATGAAAAGCTAAGTGTGTTGCACACATACACATTTCACGTGATCCCTATGCCAGCCTACATTGTGATAGTTATCGATGGCTATGAAGAATTTCCTTTATTGGTCGGAAGGTTACTCAGATCCCGCAGTTGGAACCCAGGCGCCAAGTTCATCATCTTACTGCTCAATTTCAACAATGATGCAACAAACATTCAGTTAGTCGAAAGAATTTTGACCTGCCTGTTCAGGTACAATGCTACGCAAATTGTAGTAATTGTCCCAGCGGCGAATAATATTAGATGTGCAATCGTCTACGAGTGGAGACCATACGACCCCCCTAAATACTGTGGTTACTTCAACGAGACTGCCAAAAATAGACTCTATGTTCAAAATTTTTGCAAAAAAGGTTCATTAGAGTATGATGAGGAATTTAATCACGGATTACCTACCGACATGAATGGATGTATTTTAGATATAATAGCATTAGAACGGCCACCTTTCGTGAGCAGGGATTCAGCGGATTCAAACATAGAAATGATACTAGTTAATGAAATCGCGAGAAACTACAACCTGACAACACGATACAACATCATAAATTCAACAAGAAGAGGGGAAAGGGAGCAAAACGGGCTATGGGACGGAGCATTACAACAACTGACCATGAAGAAAGGGCACGTTCTTTTAGGGGGACTATTTTCAGATAATGATGTACACGAAGATTTTGAGTGTAGTTCTTCGTACTTAGCAGATTCTTACACATGGGTAGTGCCAAGATCATTTCAATCTCCTGCCTGGATCGCACTGGCAATCATCTTTAAAAGAGATGTCTGGTATTCAGTGATCGCAGGCTTCGTAATTTCAGCCTTGTCCTGGAGATTTCTGGGACAACTCGCAACAGATTCAGTGTACAATAGAACCCTACGCCACAACTTTATTAACGCGTGGGTGTGCTTACTGGGATTCTCATGCTACATCCGCCCCTATAGGCAGAGCTTACGCGTATTCTTCTCATTCTTCAACATTTATTGCATTCTGGTTATAACCGCATACCAAGCTAAGTTGATCGATGTCCTGAAGAGCCCACATTACGAGTATCAAATACAAAACGTTGAGGAGTTGGTCGAAAGCGGGTTACAGTTCGGTGGCTTTGAGGAGTTGCACGATTTGTTCAGCAACTCGACCGATTACTTCGATAAGATTATTTATGATCGCTGGATAGTCGTCGATGACATAAAGACAGCAATGTTAGACGTGGCTGTTCATAGAAACTTTTCGGTTCTTTGCAGCAGACTTGAGCTAGCGCACTTGACAGCCACGATGCCGGAATTGAGCGACAACTTTGGGAGTTACAGATACTATGCTTACGATTTGAACATGTTCTCGGTTTCTGTGGAGATGGTAGCGTTGCGTGGATTCACGTTTGTAAAGATATTCTCGGAAGCTTTGATCCTTTTTAAGCAGATGGGGGTGAACGAAGCGTTGAGGAAAAGATTCGCGTCGTTCAATAAGTTGCGGAGAGCGCATCTGCTGCGTTCAATATTGATGGAGAAATCTGATGTGAACGCGCTGTCGTTGCGGCACCTTCAAGCGGGGTTCCTGGTGTTAGCTTTGGGGTACATTTCTGGGTTTGTGGTGCTCATAGTCGAAATTGTTGCCAATTCGAAATGGGTTCAAATGAAAGTGAGAATGTTGCGCAATAAATGGCTTTGATCAGTTTCAACTGAATTCCTTTTAGACCACCTTAATTTCGGTAACGCTTTTTAAAAATAACTTTTTGAATGCCATTGGAAGTAGCAAAAAAGTAGAAAGAAAGTAATAATACTGCTTACCTTTCCACCGGCCAATCCTCCAACCACGGCCGTGATAACTCCGATGGTTTTCACGAGAAGAGTCTTAATTCGTACGACGCGTGGGACTTTAACTCCGTTTAAGTAACATTTCACTTGAGGTATCCCGCTGCCTGCAGCCACAGGCTGTGAAAGGAACATTGGTTAACAGATGTGCGATGTTTTCATATTGGAACCAAGCAAACTTTACAGGATCACCTGCTGGTCTAATCTAATGATTGTCTATAGATTTATCTAAAGTTCAGCCGTTTTGGAGTCCACAAGTAACTCCAAAAACATAAACACGACTTTTTTTATCAGATAGCTAATAAATGCCCAGTGCTTATTTCTAGTGTTTCAGTTATAACCAGTTTCTTACCTCAACATATGCAACAAGCATAGAACCAATGAATACTATGCATATGTTTGATAACACCCACAATAGGTAAGGAATGTAGAGTCTGTCCTGTAGAACATATTTGTCAACAGCTGTAGTCATTGTTTAGGAAATTAATGGAATATATGCATTTTTTTTTCATAACCTGCTTTGCCCACCCATACTTAACGTAAACACAACATTATGTCCCTAATCATTATGCGCACGCACATACACAGTACAGGTAGTGGTATATGCATGAGATCTGTTAAGATATGTTTATTCTGTCATTTCATGTTATATAAATATAAAAAAATGTCTTGAAACTGACTGACTGAATGACAATAATTGATTTTTATTGAGATTTTCACTGCCAATCAATACATAGACCAAACCAGACCTATAGACTTGAAAGTTGCAGGGTAGTTTAATTTTGTAGTGTGAATATTGAAAATTCGTCTCTTAGTGCAGCCCTAGCACTAAAAAAATAATTCTGAATTTTAAGACTGGCCATTGTTATAATCTCACATTATTTCCCCATCAAGGGTACCTTAGTGTACAATTTTAAATGGCAAACAAAAAAGTATTCAGGGCAGTAGATAGAGATGAACACTATTTTGCATACTTATCTATTTTTACAGAACTAAATTACACATAAATGCCTGAGTCAGATAGTTTAATAATATCTACTTTGTTCTACATAACTATCTATCAGAACAGAATTACTTATCAATGTCACAGATGTTTCTACTATAATATATGTAAGTCCAGTTAGCTGTATACCTACAGACTAATACAGAAAATAGTTTGTAGTAGGTACATAAATATTGAGTCACACAAATTATATTTGCTATGGAAAATTCCACAATCTCATTTTTTATTGTAATGAACACAAATGCAATGACGGCTTGGGCTTTCGGCACAATAATTTCAGTCTGTTGTTCTTTGAGTGGGCTGTGTAACAACCCTGGTGTCACTTTATGAGCTGCCGACATACATCTGACATGGCTCTTAAATAACAAATACTATATTACCCTGGATCAATGGCTTAGCATGCCTCCAAAGCAAAAAACCATCTCACATATTAGACAACTAAGAACAAGCACCCACCCGCAAATGAAATTCTTATAGAGTCACATATATACATGACATACCCACCATGAGAACACCAAAGTGTTTATTATATTATTTGAGTAACATAATAGCAGGGACTTTTTGCAAAAGGATACATTTCTTCAACTCTCTGTACTTAATTTTTGAGAATTCTTCTATACAGATGTCAATAAAAAATGCTATGAGTGCTGTGACTATCCCAATGAGGAGTATGACATACCAGCGCATTATGTCCTTCCATACTACAAATGGATACCCTCGTTTCCTCTCTTCATCCAAAAGTAGATGATTTTCACAGGTATCATAATCTAAACTCTGAAAAGGAGCAAAACAATCAGTTTTTTTTTTAATACAACTAGTAGAAAACAAGCAAGTACCTGATGTTAAGTGCACTCTTGCCTATGATAATACTGTACTGCATAGGTCAAATCCACAAAGCACATAGCCTACACGGCATTGGCTTCTCAACTTCTCAACTTGAGGCCTTGCATGCCCATAATTTCACCGGCAACCATATCCTTCAAACCGAAACACAGCAAATCTGCTTGGTGGCTAAAATATTTATGGTGGTAGTACTTCCCCGGACGAGCCCTTTCACAAGGGGCTCTTCTACTCTTAAAAGTTTACTCTACTCTTTGTCAGTTCATGGTATGTATAACAAAAACTTTTTTTTTTCAGAATTCTTGGACATAGGCAGTTTTAACAGCAGTTATGTACTGCTGTTAAAACTGTATGTATGATGATGATGACCACCTGTCACAAACTTCCTCCACAGAAATTTTATGTAGATGGTGACAGGTACATAATTATAATAAGCAATGCACAGATGAACTTGAGCTTTTCTCTTGAGAAACAAATAATAACTTAGGTACCTCATATTTTGCTGAGAGGACATTCATGGACCCTGGTTCAAATTTCTGTACTGGATTTCTTCTCCTGATACCATGACTCCCAAGCAATTCATCATCAGACTCCTAAAACATGACATTGTAAGATTGTGTAAAGAATATCACAAATTTGTGTACGTACTAAGTATAGGTAAGGTACATCATGTTGTATGCTAGAGAAACTACAATTTTTATCTTTTTTTTCTTATCTTTTCAATTTTATCTATTGTATCAACACTTACAAAAATAGAATTATATACTAAAGCTTAAATAAACCACGAAGGTTTCAGCAAAGCTACACATAATTTGTATCAGTTAAACATTACAATGATGGCAAATATATATATATATACAATTATGTAGGTAAGTAGGAAATATAAATGCTAATAGGTACTTTAAAATAATATATGAAATAAATAAAACTACTTTATAAATAATCTAGCTAGTATCTAGTATATTTCGTAATATAATAAAATAAAATTGTTCAATAAATCTGTTTTTCCGGTGTGCTACGACCCTAATGTCTTCAAGAAGAGAGTTAATAGGCACTTTCTGGGTAGGCTCACTCCATCGTAGATCTCATTCTTATCTGTGTAAGTTTCGTGGCCAACCCATCGTAAAAAAAAAAAAAAACTTTAACACGGTAGGTATAAATTTTAACTATGTAACTATATAATTTTGAGAAAGAATGACTTAAGTTTACACATAATGTTTTTCTTTGTTATGCTGCTTATAACATCAATTGGTAAGTCTTTCAAAAGCCAGGGAACTAAATATCTAGTAGTCCTTTCGCCATACACATTGTTTGCGCGCGAAGTTGCTAACCGGTTTTGAGTGACTGCCCGAGTGCATACAGCTCAACACCTTGTTTTAGAGATTCGTTAAAAAAATGTTTTTTAAGTATCATACATATAAATTGAACTTGGACTGGTAAAATACGTCAGTGTCTAAAAAGACCAATTTCATTATTTTGAAAACGGATTTTGTTATTAGTGGAAACTATATTTTTAGAATTCTAGATTGAAGCCTATAAACTTGATTTATATATAAGTTCGACCGTAACTAGTAAGTCCATACTGTATATGAGACTCGGCTAATGAATTATAAGGCATCAGTTTGACCTTGAAAGGAATTCAATCTTTTAGAATAATAACATTTAATAATTGCCTTAATTTAGTGCATACCGGCTCAACATGACTAAACTAGTTAAATTTATTATCTATAGATATCCCGAGATAAATTTGACTGTTCACAACTTCAATAATTGGGCAATTACACTTGTTATTAGTACCCACGTGTAAACAGTTGTTAAATAACTAAAACTAAAAGTTGTGCTACTAAAAATAAACTTTGTGATGGCTTGGATTTGATATATGGATTGAATGGAGATTTAATCATCAGTAACTTGGTTTTATTTGCATTCATGACTAACCCAGCATCATGACACAAATATAAATAAATTATGATAATAAAAATAAAATAAATAAATGACACCACCTCAGAATATTACAAAAGTCTGCTTGCAACAAGCTGCAGGCTCTTTGAGAGTCCTTGTTAACTACCGCCAGGCATGGTCATCAGCAAATTATAACTCATAATACTCATATCATTTACATATGATAAAAAGTGCAAAGGTACTAAAACGGATCCTTGGGACCCACCGTTCATCTATGGATTCACTAAGTATATTATATCTCTTAACGGAAGTATTAGTTCTTTAGATAATGATTACACCAACAAAGTAAAGGTCCTCTAACGCCTCATTTATCAAGCTTGTCAATTAGCTGTTTGTGATTTAAAGTATCAAACGCGCGCGCGAGAAATCAATAAACAATGCCAGAATGTGATTTTTATTATTTAGGTTAACATTGACTTCTTCAGTAAATCTTGATAACAGACCTGTAGTATTCTTACCTGATTGAAATCCAAATTGTTTTTCATAAATGAACTTATGTATTCTGTAAAAGTGGTGAATCTGGTGATCTGCCAGCACTATGTCTAGCATCGCTGAGTACGGATGTAATGTGGGGACACGCGCAAAAATGTGATCAATGCATGATTTAGTAATAACATAGCTATTTGTGAGGTTATTTAATTGAGATTCTATTCTAGTATAATCCGATATTCCGCACATCAAACCATGCTCCCAGAGTGTATCTAAGTACGAGTCTTTGTATGAGGAATTTAATTTGGGATTAATGTTTGTATCACCAATCAAGATGAGGTTCTGTTTTCAGCTATACTTTGAAATGCACTTATCTAGTTCACGATACACTGCGCACACAACTACGTCTTAATGAGTCAAGTTTTACTATACGGGTGAGATTTTCGAACACAGTGGTTTTATGTTGGTTAGGTTATTGTGAACTTTAGTGATTTTTAACATATATAATAATTCCACCTCCCTTTCTTTTAGCTCGTAGTTGTGAGTACGAGCTATATTATATTATCTGATATGTTAACTTCAGTAATTACTAGCACATCTAACGGAAAGGTACAGTTATGAAGTTTCTAGTAATTTATTAAAAATTTTAATTAATGACCTAATGTTGACATGCCTATCCCATGCCATCTTAACAGCAAATAATAAATAAATAAATCTAGGTTGAAGTATTGTGTAAAATTTACGCAGTAGACCTTATGTAGAATAGAAATTGTCTGCAGTGCCTTACATGGTAGGAGATAGATTTGTTGAGCTGTGCAACATTAGAAGTGCTGGCTTCTTCTTCATTGCTAACGAGCTGTGCCGTATCCGCCGTGGTAGCATCACTGAAGGTCCCATCCGTGAGGGACGTGGATGATTTGTTCATTTTGATGACAATTAATGCGGACTAAAGACAAAATAAAATGATAATACATCCACTCTGGTCTCGACGACCACTTGTCGGTCGAATTGAATCGTTAGCCTCAGCCCTATACACGTGTTTCTTAATTTATTTTATAACTACATGTAATTCATGTAACTATATCGAGAAAATTGCTATCATTTCAACAACAGCAATACAATGAATGAGTACAACACACAACACAACACAACCACAACACAAAATATTTTTATCCTTTTATTTCTCTATTATAAATTTTACGGCATGGATGCAAGTCTTTTCAGCCATTCTGAAAAAAAATGAGATGGGCTCTGATCTTAGGAGATGATGCTAAGTATGTATTATTACTATAGTGGAGGAGCGCATTTAGCGATTTAAAAACATGGGCACTATTCTAAACAAATAAGAATTTAAGAATATCTGAAAAAAAATTGGTTGGGCTCGAACGCACCAAGAAATGATTCAAAATGAAGATGTCAGAGTTGCAGGTGGACTAGTGGCTTTGAACTCCGTTGCGTGTAGGCAGGTGGGTACCCAGGATCAGGATATACCGCCTTCACCCACCTTTTATTAGACATTTCAGGCCGATAACCTATTATTCAACATTGTAAAAAATAAATTTGTAGCGGTCCTTGGGTAATCTGACTGATACCCTTGTACATAGTTAGTTTAATTGTACTTTTTATTGATTAAATTATTTGACATATTCAATAACCCACGTATTAATGAACTGATATTCCACATAAAAGAACTAATAAGTATGCGCCTTCAAAAAGATTTTATTGTGCGCACTGCACGAACTTGGAACTATCTCCCAGCGTCTGTTTTCCACTGTGTCGTAACACAACGGAAAACAAACGCTGGGATTAGGGACGCTAGCATTAGGGTCGTAACCCTAAAGTCTTCAAGAAGAGAGTTAATAGAGACCTTCGTAGGCTCGCTCCATCGTAGTTCTCATCCTTGCATTGCATGTGTAAGATCGAGATCAAAAGCCGACCCATTCTAGAAAAAAGTTGCCATCGCGGGCGATGACATGATGAGGTCGTGAAGAGACGACGGCGACGACGAGGTTCATTTATTTTAGTTACTTTCACAGTGTTAAGTTATGTATGGCACAGTTTTAGAGGAAGTGCAGCAGATATTGAAAATATTTTTACACTGCAGAAGAGAGCTTTAGGGGCAATTTATAAAAAAATACATGTGAGCTCTCAATACATTTATGAAAACCTAATGCACGCTCACATATAAACATTAGTGAGTTTATTAAAAGAAGTGATGTACACAGAGTTATTACTAAAAGTAAAAATAAATTTATTTAACTAGCTATCGCTCATAGGAAATAAATAATTCATTCCTAGGAAGCTGTGTACGATTATAGAAAAATAAATTCCACAAAGTGCCACCAAACTTTCTCCTCATAAATTCAAATTGTTAATAATAAATAAAATATTATAGGTACCTAGGTACTACAAAGTAACGAAGTTATGAACGCTTGGCCTAATGTTGACAGCTAAGTTAAATGGTGATTCCTCAATGATCTCTGTAGCTGTCGTCCTTTCGGTTTAGAAACCAGCCCTTTTAAAAAAAAGACGAGCAAACCTTGGTTCCTTTAGTTAGATAAAGAGAACAACAGCACTAGTCCTTGTTCTCACACGTACAGGCTGCTTGCCACTAATATTTTTTTGTTATTATCTAAGTACCTCG
Source organism: Venusia cambrica (assembly GCA_951394065.1). Lineage (NCBI taxonomy): Eukaryota > Metazoa > Arthropoda > Insecta > Lepidoptera > Geometridae > Venusia > Venusia cambrica. The sequence goes on along the minus strand of OX596043.1, from coordinate 14,391,403 downwards.
CATCATAGAATGGGCTATTGTTTTCTTATTTTGAGATAAGTTTTTTTTTATCGCAATTATGTAGTTACTTGAGTATTATACGTCATGATAAGAATTTTGATAAGTTATCGTTATCATTTTTATCAGTGCGTAAGCAAGAACAAACTTTTCCCACACAGGTTCAACATTGTACAACGTTCTGTGTAACAACAGTAGACTTTTCAATGTGTGAGTGGCTTGCTCTTGCTACTGTACTATTATTTATTCTGTGCTCTTGCCTTGCTTTGCTTGCTCGTTCGTTTGGTTGACAATCGCGATGTGATGTATTTCTACATCATCGCACGCTGAGTTATTTTCAACAAAAACCTTTATTTATAATTAAGTTACTGTGTTTATTTCTAAATGTTTTCATTCGTTGTGATATCTTTCCTCGGTTATAATTTCTAAATATGTGTAATTTGCCGCCGAAGTTCCATTCAGTGTGTCGCCTTTGTTTATCATTTTGTGGCGATAATTGCAGTGATGTTAGACTTCCAATTTTCGACCGTGATAAGGATAAATCACGACTTTCCGAGATGATAATGGCACATTTGTCACTAATGGTAATGATTACGCACTATTTCTGTCTTAGTTTGCTACTCAGGCGGAGTTTTCTCGTGTGAAAGTTTAGCGTAAGCGTATGAGATTGTGGATGCTGATAAGCGCCATTAACTTTCTCGCGGGTGTTGGGTATTTTCGCATTGTGATATCATATTACGGCCCACGCGACGGGAGCCCGGAGGTATGACTAATGTCATTCGTGGTTCGTGGAAATGATTTGCGAGCGTGCGGCAGGAGCGCGCTATCAGGGCCTTCGGGCACTCTTCTGATAACAAAGGATAGCCGTCGAGTCGGCGCTCGGCGCTGGCCCCGCCTCCTGCCGTTCTCGCCCTCTTCCCTTGCTGCACCAATACACCAACATAGCCAGATGTACTGTGTACTGAACTCATCCATTGCACTGCATTGCTATTTTGAGATTCAATATTTTCTAAATTTAGATTGTATTTTAAGGGAATGAATCTGTAGGGGGACTTATCCATTTCCTGTCTTGGTACAATCTAGAATGTTGAAATGAAACAAGTTGATTTCTAAAATACTTGTTATCAGATTGAATGCAATGACTCATCATCTATGATTATGCTTGTGAAAGGTCACTGGCCACATCATCTCACTTAATGACTGTTGTGAAACTGAGCATTAACTGGTGAATTATATTTTTAGGTTTCTCCAGCAGACTTGCTGCCTCAAGTTTTGTGTGGAAGCTGTGTGCAGAAACTTCAAGATATCCATACCTTCAGAGAGCTTTCACATAAGTCGGAAAGATTGTTGGAACAGTTTTTACAGTATGCTGATTCACTGACAGGTCCTAAAGAGGTGAGTTAACTAAATAATTCATTATTTTTCATCATATAATTTATCATTAAAATTATCATTAGGTTGTAAATGAAAAATGTTTTTTTAACAGTACTTTATTTACATTTAATATCTATTTTATAAGTCCTTATCAATATTACTACATAGAACTAGTAGTAAACAAATCGTTTACATTTAATTAAACAAGAATAATAAACCATAAATAGATAATGATTTTTATGCAAATGCTGCATCTTCGTTGATGTTTACATAACGTATAGGGTTGCTTATCTTCTTAGCATAGAAAGCTTTCACAGCCTTCACCAGAAGGCCTAACAGCATGCCTATAGCTGCCACAGTAGCGACACCGAGTATGCTCCACAACACATGCCGAGGCTTCAAGTTTGACAGAGTGAAGCCTTTCTTACCAGCACTTGTAGAATCCAGGGTTGGACAAAAACTCAGTGTGATGTTTGTGATGTAAGCTCCTGCTAGCTTCATGGGTGCTGCACAGCTGCAATAGTATCAAACAGGTCATATTATTATCAGAATCATAACTGGCCTCACAGTGCAGTTGGTAGTAGCTCTACCTTCTGCTCCATAGGTTGTGCCTTTTGATTCTCACACAAAAACATCTATAATCTTCATTCATTCATAATTGTGTGTTGATGATAGATATTTATGGTGTTTGGGTGTTGTACTGTGTCATTAGTATGTACTTATAATTTGTTTTTATAAATATTCATTTTCTTCTTAATACTTTTTCTTCTCTATTTTTCATATGAGCTGAGTTATGCTTAGTTTGTGGCTAGATGGCATTGTGTACAATATTTAGTATTAAGTAATACTTTTCATTATCAACTTTGATAATTCTATGAAAAGTAGTTATGTTGATAATATTAATATCACAACTTTATTGATTCATTCAAGCTATAAGATAAAAGTGAATCTTAGAAAAAAAGGACTTATATTAATTGCTTCAGAATTACTGCAACTGACTGTCAGTGTACTAGCTTTTAAGCAGGATTTTTTTATAGTACCATTATTAATGCATTTCAGCATTTTGCAGTCAGGTAGACATACAATTAGAAACTACCAAGCATAAATAATAGATGCCATGCATCTTTCATCTTTTGAAATGTATAATTCTACAATATTCTTGCAAAATTTATGAATTATGGAATGGGAATGTAAGCTGGGTATTTTAACACTGCATAAAGTTAATCAGTATCTCATTTGTAATGTTCAACAGGTATGTAGCTAACCTGTGGCTTTCTTGGCTTTCAATAAAAGTTTATTATAATGGACCAAAGGAACATATTTATCTACTGCATATTGATTGAAACATTGTAGCATTTATAATCTACTATATCATAGAACAACCTAGCTTTACTTTAAAACGGTGAACGAAAATTGTCTTCTAAAATCGTGTTGATGCTACAAACCTGAACAAAATGCATCCAGAACAACCACAAGATAAAACACTATAATGCTTTTAAATATTATGAGTATGTTTTATACTTACATAGGAACATCTTCTCTCTTGAATTTAAGCCCAGCCTTTTGCTTGGTAACAATATTACTCAGATCACAGTTACACAGCCAATTGTTGCCAGTCATGCCCAGGACTTCAAGCTTGTTCCATGGCAATAGGTCTGTAGACAGCTCACTTAGATTGTTATCGTCTAGGTACACCTGTTGATCGGGTACATTGTTACAATACTAGTCTCGGTGGATACGCATATATACGTTAAATTAAACTACATATAGTTACAGTGCGCGTCTTGTCAATGCGAGGAGTGTGAATGCTGAAGTGATAAGAAAGATCAATCCCAATTAAAAAATATTGTTTGGATCTATCTTTGCGCTTAAACTACCTACTATATAGATTGAGTAGAAAATTTGCATTGAGTTGACCATACCTACGGGTAATACGCGCGCGTTACCGCCGCGAGAAAAAGTTGGTAACACATTTATCGAAATACTGTTATTATTATATCTGTGAAAATCAACCAGATATGTTATGTAAAAACAAGGGTCTTCATACAAGAAATGTTTTTCTTTTGTTTTAAAAACAAGTTAAAAGTAGAAAAAGCTAAAAATTGACTGCAAAATATTATTTTAACAATTTGACAACGCGTGCTAATTTTTCCTGTGGCGACATCTAGTTTTTAAATGAAATAAGTACCATAAATATATACCTACATAAATATTTGTGATTATAAATTATGCTTTAAAATACTTTGTTTCGTATAATTTTCAGGAGATAAGCATGTTATCATGAAAGCAGGTGTTCAATATTATAGACATCACCATCACCAGCTTACACAGACGATAATTTTAACAATAGATTCAAGTACGAGTGACATAATTTTAACTTAATTTTTTACTATGTGGTAACATTAAATTGGTTTCACATATATGTATTTAGAATTGGCATATTAATAGCTTTCGTTTGATACCCATATTGATGGAATAGAATCATTATTTGTGTCTACCCCCCTCTCTAACCTTTGATACACACCTCCCATATAAAAATAATATGGCCTATGTCACTCCCACAACTTAGATGAATCAAATGACACATCACAAACTAAACTTCATCAAGCCGTTAAGGCTGCAGAGTGGAAGTTAGAAATCCCATAGATGCACACTCTCGAAATCATAACCCTCCTTCTGAGGCAGTTGGGTAAAAAGTTCAACCTTGATGTATGTATGTACTAAACCGGATAAGCTTGTGTCGAACCAACACAAATGATCCAGATCAAAATGCGAAAAAAAACCGTTAAGGGTCGTAACCTTCGGTGTTCGTGTCTGACGCGCACTTGGCTAGTTCATTTTATTTAAATATCATATTTGTGAGACTGACACGATAGTATTTTCTATTGATTTGGTTGGCCAGCCAACCAAATCAATATAAAATACTATAATACTTAAATAACTCCTATAATACTCTAATGACTCAGATCTACGTCACCGTTGTCCCATGTCGACTTACCTAGATACCTACTATAAAATATTAATATCATCTCAAGTTAGTGCAAAAGAGATAAAAGTATGTTTTATAAATAACAGAGATTATAGAGATAGTGACTTCAATATTTAAATAACAAAGCATTTCTAGGAGGCACTGTTTATCATTATTATCAGCTCAGGTAGTAAGTCAGATAGCGGTTGCTTGATTTTACTTAGAATTGTCACAGATACTGTCATAAACAAACGCAGTAAAACTAAGTAGAAACAGGCATTTGAAAATGTTATTTGTTCAGCAATTGTGCTCTACTGCTATTGTAAACAAAGACATAAGAATCATTCTCGCCCTAGTTATCGGGATAAATTGCAATCAGTGATTGATTATCAAAACATAATGAAATGATTAATCAGCTGGCCCAGATAGCCGAGTGTCGTGTACGCTCGATCTGGGCCAAATCGAATTGCACATTTCACGCGAAGATTATATTATGCTTACGAGATTTGGATACAGTAACACATTGATAAGCGTTACTGTGAACTAATAATAGAAACACAGTTACAACACTCGCAGTGTCGTCATTCCGTATAACATTATACTTTTCTAAAAAGGTCACTTTTGACGTATTAGATCATCCTCATCCGCTATGATACAATTACAAAATGAACTGATATTATCAGCTATTTGCTCACGTTGTTATGAGGGGATTTTCCTTGTTTATCAGGCCTGAGTCGGTTGTCTCACCTCTTTTAAAGTCCACTTGTCCTTGAGGCCTCTAAAAGCGTTATGGCTGATGTATCTCAAGTTGGGGTTGTGGCAAAGGTGCAGCACCCTTAAGTTTTTCAGCGGCGTGATTGTGCTGCGTTTGACTTCCTCCAAAAAATCGTTTTTGCCGACTTCCAGTTCTTTCAAATTGCTTAAACCTGCGAACGTAACGTAGTTATAAAGTTTCACATTCGACGTTCACTTCTAATCAATTCTATTTGTTTTGACACAATAAATTTTGTTTTAGTTATGTATCTGAGCTGTCGTTTATTAAAACGACATTATTATATCTATGAACATTATCTATATTGATTAGGTGGTAAATACAACGAATTTTATTGCTTCACAGAAACCGAGATGAGGTATCTACACTATTACTTTTATACATACCTACTATAGAGATAAGATTTGTGTTTATGTTTGTAGGTACATATTGAAAAGACAATGAAACGACTAGCGATTAAAAAAAGTATATTCCGAAACTTCAATTTTGTTTTAAAAAGGCTAGTGTATTACTGAGTATGTTACTCAGTGATGACTATATTTTTTTTTAGAGATCCTTATGAAAACCAAAGAACCCTTGCTACCCTTGTACATATTATTTTTATTGTATTATTTATAAGTACTCAATTGTTGCCTTGAAATATTCATACAAATTCGGGAAAACCCCGTCTTGTATTTTTTGCAGTGTATGCATAGATTTAGTGACGAGGTATGCATTTTTATTTTCATTTGAATTGAGTAAGCTCTTGAACTCAGTTCAAGAGCATAACATTACGGGTATAACATTCGCTATAAACACCACACTTCGCAGACGAATTTGGCGCGATCTCAACGGGGACGCTGTTTTGTGATTGGAGTTGGTGGATAGAGGCGACTAATGATTATATACGTAGGGTCAGCCCTATATCGCGGGTTGCCTGGGCAATGAGACCTACAATATAGCGAGCCTTCGAGAGAATGCGTTTTTCAGCTATGGGCTTATATGGCCCGAAATTACAGTAATGAACTTAGATCCTTGGCGCAAGTGTAAAGGCGCTGGGTCAGCTAGTGATAATAAACCTACTTACTACAATACACCTTGGCAGTTATACATTCACTATAGTTTAGTGTATCATATCAGTCAGTGCAGCGTATTGTATAGTGACTATACAATACACTACACTGACTGATATGATTTTCCTACGTATTTCCAGCCATGATCGAGATTGATTACCTACGAAGCTGTCATCGTTGAGCTCCACGATAGGATTGTTGTTGAATGTGAGGTACTCCAGAGTCCCGCCGACTAGAGATAAGCTTTCTGGCACGGTGACAAAGCGGTTGTCAGACAAATCTATTTGCTGTAGGTTTACCAGTCCTCTGAATGCGTCCAGTGGTATACTTTCGATGTCAGTTTTAGACAGATCCAGAACCTAGAAAAAAGCTTCATTACTTTGCCTTACAAACTAAGAGTAGTGGAGTTCCCTGTGAAAGTGCTCGTCCGGGGAAGTACTGCGACCATACATATGTCAACGGCCAAACAGCATTGTTGTTTCGGTTTGAAGTGTATGGTTGCTGGTAAAATTACGTACACACGGGGCATAACACCTTTATGCCCTAATTTGATGGGCGTAATGCAGTGCAGCGTAGTAGATCACGTTTTTTGTGGATATAACCTGCGCAGTAAGGCTTTGTATGCCTATAGGCAAGAGTTGCTCTTAATATCTAGCCCACCTTAGTAGTTTTTTTTTTACTCAACAGAGTACAAAAAAAAACTACTAAGGTGGCAAACAAGCATAAAGTCCACCTGATCGTTAGCGGTAACCTTCGCCTATGGACGCTTGCAAACACCAGAGGCATCTCTCGCGTGTTGCTGACACTAAAGGAGCTCTTACGATACGAACTTCCTCACCGCTGAAACACAGCACTCTACACTAGTGTTCTTTGACTGCGATATTCTGTAAGGCGAAGGTACTTCCCCAGGTGGACTGCTCAAACCACGAATGTATGTATCTACTAGCTATCAGACGGCCCTTGAGAACAGTCGAAACACGTAGGTCAAGTACACCTACGTGTTTCAATTCGACTATTCTCAAGGACTTCATTCGACTATGACACAATAAATCAATCAAATAATGAAGATTAAAGATTAGATTTTTGTTTGTTAAATTTTACCTCTAGATTCACAGCACTGGACAGTGCCAGTATAGTGACATGGTCTAGTATTTCTATAGGGTTTTGGTTTAGATACAGCCTCGTCAGGTTGGGAGTATGCTTGAACAGGTATCGGTCCAGTGAGTGGATCTCGTTGTTGCCGAGATTGAGGGTTTCCAAAGCGATGTTACCATAGACACCATTTTGGTATGGCCCCTGGAAAATTTCGCTTCTGAGGACATCGCCTGTAAAGTTTTAGAAAAAAAATAATCGTAATAAATAAAATAAAAGTAGAAATTTAAAAGTAAATAATTCCTAAAGGACATTTTGTTATCCTAACAACCCTACATACTATTACGTAACCCTACGTAGGTACCTACTCAATGTTATTTTTAAGAGTAAGCATAAGATATTCCGAGACAATATATATTGTTTGTGAATTAAAATTAAATACATAATATAATTACGTTTTAAAAACAAAAAGAAATCGACCACCATGAAGAATAAGATACAATTTCGTTTACCTGGATGACGTATTTTTTCCTATTACTTTGATGACAGATGGACGGGCATACAGACAGACGCGTGATCCACTAAGTGGTCTGTTTTTTTCCTTACTTTTGAGGCAATACATCTTAAAAATACCCAAATTGCTTCAAGTGTGCCTATATTATATAATACTTGAAGAGCTCCCTCGATTTTTCCTGGATCTCAACATCAGATCCTGATCTGATGACAGGGGTCTGTTTTTTCCTTACCTTTGGGGTAATACGCCCTTAAAATACCAAAATCGCTTCTATTGTGCCTATAATATTCGAAGAGTTCCCTCGATTTCTCCTGGATCCCATTACAATGTGAACCCTTTCAAACAAAAAAATATTTATCCAAATTGGTCCAGCCGTCTTTGAGTAATCGGGGAACATACATAAAAAAAAGATACCAACAAATTGAGAAACTCCTCTTTTTTTGATGTCTTTTAAAAATATGACCAAGCTTTTGTCGCCTTGCGTCTTCTTCGCCTTACAGCAGCTCGGCAAAGCCGCGTTTTTAATAAACATGGTCTGTGAACCCGCAAAGTGTTTCCCCTGTGAAGGTTATGATGCCTGTTGCCTTAATATCTAGACAGGGCAACAAGTTTATTTTGTCATCGAGCTGTTTAAAAAAAGTTCTGAACTGATTTAATCAATATTCATTCATTAGAATGGATATTCAATACACACAATTTGCCTTCGCGAAGTTTCTCGATGTTAAGTAAATCAGAAGTACCCCTCGAATGCTTCTATTTGGTAAGGTGTGGGCGAATTTCAAGTGATACTACGTGATGCCACCTTCATGCACTCATCGACATAGCTACTTCATACATGTTCACATACGACGGTATGTCGATATGTGAATGTATGTTAGTTGACCAATGTCGTCTCAGTCTCTTCTATCTCAGGTCTGCCTAGTTAACTACTCTGAATACGTAACGCAGTTTGGGTAATTATATAAAAAAACTACAAGTAAATCGTCGTGTAATTGACTGACTGACAAAGTGTCAACGCACAGGCTCAAGTGCTTATTACACCATCCGATATTAGCGATGCTAGGTCATCTAGCCATCTGAATTAATGCAAGTGTCTTATTACACCGTCCTAAATTGCATCCGTAATATAGGATGCTAACGATTAGCTAGGACGGTAGCCACATTTTTCTTGCTAACTAGGATGCTAGCTGGCTAAGTGCTATTTACAATTGCATTAATTCAGGTGGCTATATGACCTAGCATCCTTAATTTATGAAAGTGTAATAAGCACTAGAGTTCCTAGATATTTTAAGGGTAGCTTTCTTTTGTAGTACAGGGGCGCACTATGAAACGATAAAAAAAAAACACTGGAATCAAGTCCAGGGCGTTTTACTAGTAAATATAATAAATCCAGCTTTTCCCAGCGTAGAGTATTTTTTTTTAGATGTGAATTATTGTGTCAATATACAGCTTTCTTTATGGCTATTGCGAGGGGTTTTTAATTTTTGTTTTTTTTTAAATGACATGGGCTTTAACGTTATTACAAATAAGTACTAAAGGGTTGACATGAAATATAAAGGGTTTCCCAGAAGTAGTAGTCAAGCCGGAAGTGAGTGACAGGCCAAGTAATAACAGAATAATCAAATTTTGTTGAGCAACAAAATAGATTAGGTACCCCCAATGACCAACTATGATAAACATTAGAGCCCCTCGTAGATTACCTCGTCAACCAATCCCAATCCTAATATCACCTTTGGCTCTTGTGCAATTAGCTATAAATATGCATCAAGTTTATAGTAAGCATGTTCAGTTTTAGCAGCTGTTAGTAAACCTAATAAGTAAAATAAAAAAAAAATCGTTTCACGCGACGTAAATAAGAAAACCTTGCCGTCATTATTAATCTGTTTTATCTCCATAAAATATTATGGCAATGGAAAGTAAGCTATAACGAATATGGTATGAGATCCGGATTAGAATAGCTAACAAGTAAATACATATTCAAGTTCGCAATAAAATATTGATCATAATTTTTCTGAGGGTTTCACTTTCTCCGCCTCAAACGTTTTCTGGCTTTGTATATATTTTATAAGTGGACATCGATCCATCATAAAATTATTATATAAGTATTTATTTATGATCTGTTTTCTCACGAATCTTTGATAACTGCAAGGTTGTTTGCACCGCCAGTTTCCCTTTGTTAAATTTTAGTGCATCATATGTATGTTTTATAATTAAATAAACAACCCTCATAGCTCAGTTGGTAGTAACTCTGCCATCTGCGCTGTAGGTTGTGGGTTCGATTCCTACCCAGGACAAACTTTTGTGTGATGAATATATATATAGATGTTTGTTCTGTGTTTGGGTGTAGTATCATAATAGTACGTATTGATAAAATAAAAAAATATACAAGTATTCTATCCGTAATCTAGTTCCCATATTACAAGCCATGCTTAGTTTGGGGCTAGATGGCGCTGTGTGAAATTAACGTCCTGTAATATTTATTGATTATTATATTTATATATCCTAATTTTGACGGGCCATATCATGGTGTCGAGCGAGTGACTCAGCCCTTCAGTCCATTCCAGCCTCTGACAAAAACGTAAGCGAAGTCCACCAAGCTCCTAATCTGGCTAAATGCCAATTCAAGGATATGACATTGCCATTCGAATTATCTTTTGTATTCAGAACATGCCGATTACTTCCGGGTTTCCTCACGACTGTATTTGCAAAGCCTATATCCGAGTAGGTTTGAACCGCCTCTCGGTCTAGTGGTTTGCCCACCGGTATCAGACCCAGAGGTCCCGTGTTCGATCCCCAGGAGGGTACACATTTCTTCTCTCTGTTTGGTTGGTGGTGGCTAGCTTCCACCATCTTACCTAAGTATAACGCTATAACAATTTTAATTGTTTTTTCCGACGTGTGGAGGTTAGGATTTAGGTTGGTGTGCGATTCCACCTTCGGCCTTAACTTGACATGGTGTGAGACAGAGACCAAGCGCTTCACCATCGTAGAACAAAATGATGGTACACTTTGGCTCTCTTTCATGCTCAAAATAGGTTTGGAGTCTGACAAAACTGTTTTGATCTTCATCGATTATATTATTTTGTTGTCTATTGCGCGGTCGTTCAAACGTTGTCGTATGATCAGAAGTTCAGAGCCTTGTCTGGCTATGACTAGGAGTATCACTAATATTATGAAATCGAAAGTTTGTTTAGATGTATGGTTGGATTTTTGTTCCTTCTACAAGCAAACACTTCTGAACGGATTGAGTGGAAACTTTGCACAATATTGCTCTAGACCGGCAATAAGACATTGGCTACTTTCATCGCATAAATCAGTTCCCGCTGGATGGTAATGGAAGTCAAAACATCGCTATACAAAACTGATTGGTTCTTTGTTGATCAAAAACGAATAAACGGATCGAGCTGAAATTTTGCACACATATTGTTCTGGACCAGGAAAATATGATAGTCTATTTTTTTTATTGCACTACGGGGAAGCGGATGATAAGGCCGCAGGTGGAGGCGCACTTCACCCTCAACAAACTGAGGAACTGGCTATCTTACCTCTTGAGTTCCGGAACACAACATTTTAGAATTGTTGTTATGGCGACAGAATTAGGTAAGATGGTGGTAGATACCCAGGCGGACTTGAACAGAGTCCAACCACCAACCAAACCAACACAATATTGTACTCCCCCAGGGGATTGATCCCACGACAGATTCAGATCGTCGGCCTAGACCACAGAGGCGGCAATTTTTTTTATCCGGATACCACGCGAGCGGATCGGAAAGCATGCTCGTATAATATTGTATGCTAGCTAGCCTAGTCCGTCTCTGTCTTACCTGAGATACGATTGTTGCTCAGATCCAAATAGACCAGTCTGTCCAAGTTCTTGAAGGCGTCGTCCTCTATTTCGATGATCTCATTGGATTTGAAGCTGATCGCGATCCGTCTGCCCGGCAGCCGCGCCAGCTGACTCACGTTTGTGATGCTGTTGTTGAAGAATGTTATCAGGACGTGACCATCTGAGAATAAACAAAACATGTTGTATCTATTATCAGTATGTGTGTTTTGTTGCCCTGATATGTGGTGTGTATAGGTGGTGATACCTTACCTGTTACATATTTCTATTAGATAATAGCTGTGCCGCGGGCGAAGCAAGCGTGGAATTCAGTGTGACAGTATCAGTACAAAAATAATATACAAAGGATATCATTCTCCTCAACTAAGTTACTATTAGTTATGGTAACTATTTTAATTAAAAAATCACATAAATTTGATTTATAGCCTGTGTCTAAAAAACCACTATAAATGGTGAAAAAGAGTTTTAAATCGGACAAGTTGCTTCAGAGATTACATCCTACATACAAACTTGCAAACTTCCTTTTATAATAGGTATACTTTTTTTTTATTGTACGACGGGCATGTGCTTGGCCTTCATCTCACGTGATTATGATAAGGCCGAAGGTGGAAGCGCACTTCACTCGGAATCCTCAACAAACTGTGGAACTGGCTATCTTACCTCTAAATGCTGGAACGCAACAAATTAAGAATTGTCGTTATGGCGACAGAATTAGGTTAGATGATACAACCAAACCATGGACGAACCACTAGACAACAGAGGCGGTTAAAACACTACTGAAGTAGGTACACTAGTACCTACTTCACTAGAAGACGTACATACAGAGTTAAAGAGTATATAAGCAGGGCACAGACAACATATTTCGACTAACGCCGCCGCAGCGCAACCGCTCCGTTTCCTAAATAACATGTTATCGTGAGGTGACATCGGATGTGTAAACGCTCGGGACTCCCCCCTTTGTATATTAAATATAGTTGTTTGTTCTGTGTTTGAATGTTGTATTCTATCATAATAATGTATTTATAAAAAAAAAGTATAAAGTATTCTATCCGTAATCTAGTACCCATACACAAGCTCTGCTTAGTTTAATAGAAATAGATCGAAATTAATGTTTAATATATATGATTCATAAAACTTCTATCAGTATGATGTCTTAGTCATACTGTCTGGGTGTCCGTCCTCGCTACGTAGCTGTCGATAGCGTACCTTAATACTGAAAAAGTTAACTTGTCACGATCAGGTTTTTTTTTCAATTGTGTTTTCGAGAAGCAACACAAGTAAAACATATGTATAGTTAGTATTTTAATCCTTACTTTATTAGCTAGTAATTATATGAAGCTAGTTTGAAGTTGAATCTCAACCATTTGAATGTTATGAATAGCCTAGTGTGACCTTTAGAATCTGCGCTAGAGCTGCCATAAAAATGTCAACATTCTTGTTAGTAGTAGCAAAGAAAATGAGTAGGTACTCAAAGATATCCTAACTTATATTTTATCTGTACTATCGTTTAACACGCATTCTTGACAGAGCCAGTTGAAGTTTTGTTTTAACTTCGCACTATTTGCTTTAACAGCCGAATATCGAATGAATGAATGAATGAACACTTTATTGTACACAGAAATAAAAACACAACAAACATTTAATAACAATAGCGTCTTAGTACAAGGGGCGGACTTATCGCTGAAAGCGATTTCTTCCAGGCAAGAAGAAGATGTTGCGAAGGATTTCGCTGAATTGGGTTAATTCATCGGGTACTAGTGCGCGCTTATATTTATTGAGAGATAGAGAGATAAAGAAAATATACACTGAAATGTATTATAACAAAAGATTACCATTGTTAAGTTTACCTACTATAGTAAAATAGGGCAAAATATAAGATCGCAAACATTAAACTTGATTGAAGCGGATCGCAGTTATTTGTTTTGCGTCATCGCGTGATAGTAGTGATAAATATACCTGTTTTCAATAATTTACCTTTTTCGAAGTCGTTTATTTGCGTCGGCCATTCGGGTATTCTGTCGAGGTTCCGCCGCGAACAGTTGAGCGTATTCGAGTCTTGAATGAAGAGATCGCACGGGGCTCTATCGCCGGCCTCTTGCGCGCCACTCCACGAAACTAGGACGCATAATATCATTAACACCTACAACAAAGAACCACGGTTACTTACGTAATGCGCGTAAACAAACAGATCGAACCCGTCTCCGCGGCACTCGCTACCTGACCACTCACTTTGCATACTGTTTGGTACATTTTCCACAATTTAGTAAATCCTACCGCTAGCCCGCCTGTTGGTCTCGATCTAACACTATCTTATCGGTATGACTGAAACATTATCACGGCTGACATCGAAATGAGCGAGCACCTCATTGGTCGTGTATATTTGTCTTATCACAACTTATACGGGTAGTTTGTTGTTGATCAAACATTGTCTTTTTAATTATAGGAAGTCTTGGCGGTAACCGCGGCAAAGTTGGAAGAGATTATAAAGCCACTGAACGAGACCGACTTCGAGCAACAAAAAAATAACTATGCGGAAGTTGGATCACCGGATTCTACCGAGGAGATGAAGAATCTCGAGAGTCGGCAGGCCGCGGCCACGCTACTGCAGATAAAGAACTACGACCCCAGCAAGTACACGGTAAAACCGGACGAGGAGCCGCGCATCATGTTCAACAGCGGGCCGAGCCTGCCGCCCGACGGCAGAGCGAGAGAGGTGATGCACTGTAATGCTGTCATCGATATTATCAGCAAGGCTGTGGCGGTCGCGCAGAGAGAAAACGAGGAGGCTCACAAATATCCCCCTCCGAGCTACGAGAGTGTTATCGAAAGGACGCCCGCGGTCTCGAACGTAGCCACCGACACTAACTACCCGGCCGAGTACCCCGAGGAGAGGTACGTGTACGGGGTTGCCGTGCAAACTGCCGCCACCAGTCCGCGCAGCGACGATCACGACAAGGAGATGGATCTCTCACTGTACAGCGTCAAGAACGAGCCAAACGAACTCGCAGACCAGGACGAACAAAACGCATACTACAGAACACACGCACAGAACACAAACTTCGCGGACGAGTACAAGCAACACGTTTTCGGCAGAACCCCGACCAAGGCTAAATCGAGTAAAGACAACTCCTCCGTTTACGAGGAGTGCAGTCAGAGCAGTAGCGGCTCGGATCCGGATCGATTGCAAATGGATATTTCCCAAATGTCGCAGGTATATAAATGATACGGAACTTCAATACAAGGTGATGGAGTTGTTTTTTGTGGTTTTATCACATGATCTTTTCAGGACGACCCTGAGGAGACGCAGTCGGCGCGATCGAACCAGTCCTCGCCGCAGCCACAGACGGAAGACAACGAGGGCAAGGAGTCCTTATGGCAGGCTCTACATAGAAACAACGGTGAGATCCCGAATACCGGAAATGGCAGAGGTCCGGGCCTACTTACTTACGAGAACAGATATTGAGAGTCACAATGGTCGCTAAATTATTGTACTGTATTGAAATATATCAGACTTACAGTTACCAGATTTTTGATATTTGACATTAAATTCTAAATTTCAGATTGACAATTCTTGTGTTGAGTTTATATTCTCTTTGTTATGTATGGAACTGGTCTTAGGTTCTTATGTATAATTTTCATACAAAAAGGTCGCAGTGGAGAAGCGACACAACTCCTCAGACGGCTGATAAACAGCAAGCATCTCGGGATGACCGTGTCTCCCATACGTCCGGCCACCTCTCCGCTGCCTACGCCGCCGCCGGTCAACGGTGCTGTATCGCCGGTAAGTGACACAAGTCAGACAACTGATGATCTCCTATACGAAGTAATATGTTCTTAGCCGACTTGGAAGTTACCTCTGTAGCACATATCATATTTATCATCCATTGTGTATAAATACAAGTTTAACTTAGTTAGAACAAAGAATCAAAGAATCGGACCGTTCACAATACATAATGATACATGTCACATGAGTAAGTTAGGTATTCATTTAATAAAAAATAATCATACAGTAACAGCAAGAGGAAGAGAAATAACTTGCTGTACTTACTTTATACCTATCTCATTAAGTTTATTATGTACGGTAATTTGTTAAGAAATAATTACATTTTTATTAAAAATATAATTAAATAAAATATAATCTAAGAAGATATTTGAGTTGTAAGACAATGGAATTACAAATGCAGGTAGCTATTCTATTAAAGAACGGGGACGAAGGGAAAAAGGTTTTCACGCCGTAAGAAGACACCATCTCTGTATGTAGTTTGGAGTCCGGCCAATATCAATGGCTTTTCGTATCTTGCGAGGCACAGGGAACTTATTTCTAGAAAGATCCGGGCTTTATGAAAAAGTGCGCTGTAACAGATGTTAGCGGGTGTTCTACTATTGCTGATTCTGTTATATCAGAGTTCTTCACGCCATGGATATGTTCAGTCAAGCTGGTTGAGATATTTTCATTTAAAAAAATTTTAAAGTAGTCACGAGGACAAGGGCTACTTAAACGGACAATACTTTGGTATACAATAAATAATTTTAATTTTATTAGAATAACTGTAGGCTTAGACGTTAGACAAGTGGAGTTAATTAAAATACAAAGTATAATTTGTGTTCAGAAAATTATGAGGTTGAGAATCTTTATTGTTCACAAGCCAATTACTTCAAAACAATCCTAGAAAACCCGTTCTTAGATATGACTTAAAACGATTCGTGTTTTTGTCCAATTTAATGCGATACAAAAGCATCACTTTTGGTGTGTAGTGTATTACGTATCATAAATGATGAGTAGGCGATATCCTCACTTTATTGGCACGCGACGTTTTTGTTCCGTCTTCGTGCCATTGAACCGAGCTCGGATTATATACAAAATGTCCCTATTTCCGCGATAAACACTTACTTGATAGTCCAATAGATGACCGTACAACATGACTATAATTTCGCTCGTTTTCAAAACACAAAGGTGATGAAGTGCATCACTTTGTACCGATGTCGAGGTACTGAGGTATCCTCAATGAAAACGTACTATGTAAGTATAGGTTTGAACGGTATTATATTAGGTTTTTATTGTCAGTACAAATGTTATGGTAATACATGGCAGAGGAAAACAAACCTATCTTTCCTTGAGAGTACGTGTGTCACGGATAATGAATAATCTTGAGAGGGTTATCCTTGTTTGTTTGTTTTATCGTTGTTTTCATCTCCACATTTCTTATTTTGTGAAAAAATATGCGTCACTTATTCACGCAGCATGTCTCATCTCACTACTGGGTATAGGCCTCTCTCTTCGCTTGTGGCAACCTCGATCCGCTCCAGTCAGACATAAACGAACCTGCACATTGTACTATGTTCTACTATGACTATATATTGTGTTGTATTATTCAAACCGGTTCTGTGGTCTAGTGGTTCGCCCACCGGTGTCAGTTCCAGAGCTCCCGGGTTCGATTCCCAGGGGGAGTACAACATTGTGCTTGGTTTTGATGATAGGACTTTAATACCGTTGCTAGCTACCACCGTCTTGCCTAAGTCTGTCCCCATAACAACCATTCTGAAATAGTTGTGTTCCGGCATTTAGAGGGAAGATAGCCAGTACCTCAGATTGTTGAGGATTCCGGGTGAAGTGCGCTTCCACTTTCGGCCTTATCATAACTTGAAGATGAGATGAAGGCCAAGCATGTCCCCGTCGACCCACCTTGCATAAATAGACGAATAATTTACACATCCTGCCCCAACTGTCTTTATGAGTACATTAGTCCCAAAGTTGACTGTATTATGGCCAAGCAAGCGAAAAGGACAAGAGCTTATCCAGCTTGTTTAAAACATGTGAACAAACGTTGATACACATCCACCCATTCACCCATCCACACAGTAAATTAGATAATTTACACTGAATTGTATTCGTGATTTGACACTAATTGACACTAGTAGTTACTGAACAAGATTGACGCTTGACTGGCGGCATCTTTTACATTATACGAAATTTCTTTGTTTCTTCAAATGGCTGTTTTTTCCTTCTGACCTTCTCTTTTACGTGACTAGATACATCCAATATTCAACTTTTGCCTTATTAATATTCAATAATTAATATCGTGTTTTATCGATAAATTGTTAACGAGTGTTGCGTTAGCTCAGTTGAACGATGATTGGTTTCCGATTCTCGCGCGCTTTCGTAATTTCTTATTCGTAATTTCGGTCTGATACATTTGTAATTTACTAGTTTAACGTTGTACTAGCAAACACTGTTTGAAAACATGTTCCATAATGTATTAAGTATAGGCATATCAAAAGACGTGCCAGTGTTAGTGGTTCAACCTGGAACCTTGCACATGCAAGGATGCCAGTCAGTATCACAAATTATCTGTTTCATCAAGGGCTGTCACCCTGAAGCCGACTGGCGGCACATCGTGCGAGTCGATACGCGTTGCTACAGGTACGGACTAGGAGTTCCTGTGTATATGTAAGCGTAACCGACTACGCGTACATCGGAACGCCTAGTCCGTACAAGGCTTGAGATTACCCATTACAAACAAACAATCAAAATTACTACCTCTATTATTTATTGGAAAACCACGGCTTACATATAACGGTATAAATAAGCAAATTAAAGTAATAGAGAGCTCATAACAGGTTTTTAGAGACAAAGGTGGAAATAATGCATGTGAACTTAATACCTATCCAGTTTAACTTATTTTTAGTTATATAATTGTGTCCGTCATTGTTCTGTGCTGGTTAACCAATCATGTTAAAGTTTTTCAATATATTCTATTTGTTGACACTACGTCAACAAATAGAAGATATTGACGCAGTTTTCACAGATTCTTAAAAACATAGTCAAGAACACAGAGCTACTTAGCTTAATCATAAACATTCTCGCTGAAGAATTCTCCGTTCAGCCGCTGCCTTGCTGAGCTGACTATCTGATTGAATATCGGTATCTTATGATTGCTATATTCTCATACAGAATGGCAAATGGCAGTCAGGAGACCGCGGTGGCAATGTGGCGGGCACAGCGCGCAGGAAACAGAGCTTCCCGGCGCGAGCACAGCCCGTCGCAGCGACCGATGCGCCCGCCAACGCACCTTGGCCGACCGTGGCCGACCATGTAAGTATCTATCAATTGCCAGCCGCGGCAATATGTGGTCGACATCCAGTCCACTGCTGGACGTAGGTCAAGGCGCGCCTCAGCTCGATCCTCGGCCTTTCTCATCCACTCTCTGCTAGACGTCGTCGCCCCAACTAGCTAGAGGGCTTCCTTATGTACGTTGGTATGTGTGGTTGCCTGAGAGATTAAGCAACGCTGACACACTTACTGTTTTATTAGCCGTAGCGAGTGCTGTGCTGCCTCTTGTAGCTCCTAAAAAAATAAAAATTAAAACCCAGAGTCATTTTTGATATAAAAACTCTTTATGTTGTGCATTGTATTTTTGCACGCTTTGACCAGGTAGAACATATTTCTATTACTTACCAAATGAGAACTTTTATATCTACATATTATGTTCATGCAAATGCACAATATTCTTAAAAAAAATATTTGGAAGCGCCTCGTCTTAATAAATGAAAGCAGCGCGGTTTTGAACTGTGAAGGCGGTGTAAATAACAAATTTAACTGGACATTCGACGCCGTCTAGTCCCAAACTAAACTCGGCTTGTAATACCTAGATCACGGATGGAATAATACCTACTTAAAAACTTAATAATTACAACACCCAAACAACATCAAACGATTCATCATCATTCTCCATCATCATTCATCAAACAAATTAGCTTGAAACATTGTGTAATGCGCCATAGGAACGCCGATTATTCACGGTTATTCCCAGAGAAATCTAATTCGTTATAATTGTATTGTAGCGCCATAGAGCCATGGAGCGAAGTGTGCTAGGGGTGAATAGGACCGATAATATTCGCAATACCGTATAGCGGTCTAAAACCGGTATCGCAGATGTCACACTGAAATCAGAAATGAGAATTGGCGGGCCACGTCAGTCGAGTGCCTGCTGATAGAATGTCAAAGGCCGTCTCACAATGTGTGCCTGCTAATAGATAACGAAGTCGAGGCAGGCCTAGAAAACGTTGGCGTAACGACCCAACTGCAGTAAACCCGGACTGGTGGGAAACGGCGCCGGCGGACCACCGCAAGTCCTGGAAGGATTTGGGGGAGACCTAGGATCAGGAGAGCCCAGCAGATCACTGCTGTATCAACAGCATAAGTCATCAAAAGCATAGTATAAAGTAATAAAGAAACAATTATTATTTAACACTTTATTGCACAGCGAGGTGACATTGCGAGGTGGCGCTATACAGTAAAATATTGGCTCCGTGATTTTTTAATCTTAAAAATAGATACACGTTTAATTTAGTACATTTTATCAGTAAATCACGTACAGTTAAACCAAAATAGTGTGTGACACAGTGAATCTCTAAATTTAATGGTCACATTGGTGAAATAAATCTACATTCTTAACAAACTTTATCTGTGAATTTAACCACAATATAAAGCAAAACCGGTCTTTTCTTATAAATATATAAACAATACAAACCATAAAAACTAGTGTGTGGTCAAAAAAGTGAAAAATCTAAACAAAATTGCAGTGCAGTGAAGAAGGAATCCGTATATGTATGACTCATAACCAACGACAATCTGCCAATTTAAATTATACAGTCATTGTCGTAGGAGTATCGGTAACGCTATTTCGTAAGAAGTTATATCGCCTCAACAGCGCAGCGGAGAGACTCCTGCCTTGAACGCGCTGCACCCGCGATCGTATCCTCACAGGTGTGCGTTGTACTAAATACTCTTTTTGTTTTTTATTACTAATTTTATTTTCACGATTTTTACGAATCAGGAGAATCATCGCTATTTGACACAACCATGATGAGCTTATCAGACACGCCTCTCGATCTCAATTGTAGTGACAGTTTCAATGAGCTGAGTGAAAAAGTAAGTTCTCTAAGCAACGAACTATTAAGTGCACACAAAGAAATAGAATTCCTAAACAGTGAAATATGTAGCCTGAAAACAGAACTTGGAAGATGCATAAAAATCATAGACACGTACAAAAAAATACAAACTCCTGCACGTAAACCTGTGACGCCTTTAACTGGAAGAAAATCGAAAAGTCACAATAAGCAAATGAGTCCCCCAATCCGTGGACAACAGGCACTGATACCACCAGCAGGGCAAACTAGTACGAAGAAACATGAAACCAAAAATACACACTTAAGCATAGAAGCACCTCATATCTATACCTCACCGTGTGAATCACCAAGCTCTGGCAAGACTAGCGATAAACCTGAATTTTTTTTTACGCCCCCTACTAGGATTGATCTCGAGGAGTCCCACCCTGTACCAAAAAAGTCAATACCTTCACAAGAAAATTCTGGAATTAATACCGAAATAATAAAATATATGACAGACGAGGAACACAATCGCAGCATAACACACCGAAAAGAGAAAAATATAGAAGAAGGAGACACAACTGTAGGAGAAACACAAGAGCAAAACCATCCATTACCCATGGACACAGAACAAGGAAAAAGAGCAGCGCCCAAGAACAACATCCCAAACCGAAAAATACATGCACAGAAAGGTGACATAAACATAACACTCAATGAAAAAGAAACTACACGGAACAAACAACACCCTCTGAATAAGGATCTAAGAAAAATTCTTGTATTGGCTGACGATCAGGGGAAGAATGTCAGAAATATGCTGCAGACACATCTAGGCTCAGAATTTAAGGTGACTAGTTTCTGGAAACCCGGCGGAAAACTGTGCGACGTCTTAGAGACAGTAGCTAGTGAGGTAAACTTATTTTCTAAAAATGACTGCGTTATCATAATAGGTGGCCTGAATGACGCTGATCCATATGAATTCCATTTCGCTATTAATTCGTGGTTGAAATACTTAAATGAAAAGAAACTAAACTATGTTCTTAGATTTACATGCAATAAATATGCTAACACTAGTTTTCTGGACATGGACTACAGCCGAAATCGTCCCCATCGCAGTAATTATCTAGGACTCAACTTAACAAGAATAATTACACGGGAAGTACTTCGTTTGAAATACAAGAATGATATGGTACAATACAATCAATATATCAGTAATGCACTGAAGATAAGTCAAACCAAATCTTATACAGACAAGGGTACACAGACAATCGAGGGTGATTCAGGCGATAGAACTAGCGAAAAGGTACCAATTGCTATAACTGAAAATGAGGAAAAGCAACAAAAATTTTTTCGTGTATAACTGTTTGTACAAAATGCATCAGAATATCAATGGATTAATTAGTAAAGCAGATAGACTGATGGTCCATATTGACAACATGTACGCCAATGGGAAAAATGTAGATATATTGTGCATCACAGAGCATAACATGGTTGTTAATGACCAGAGCCGGCTTATAATAATTAATTACAAACTAGCATCATCGTTTTATCGGACCGCACGACATGGTGGATCATGTATATTACTTGGAGATCGTTAGTTTGTCTATATCGGACATAGTCGAATGCTCAGCAATCAAGCTTGTATCCCATAAACTGTTTGTTGTGTGTATATACAGACCCCCAAAAAACAATACCAACCGGTTCGACAAATTTTTAGATAAGCTAGATAAAATTCTATCATATTTATGCAATAAGAACAATTACAAAATAATGATCTGTGGGGATTTCAACATAGATACGTTAAAAAACAGCAAACGCATTAAAGAATATAAATCACTTGTACTAGGATACAACTTAAAATTCCAATTTACTGAAGCAACCAGACTTAGCAGTAAAACATGCATTGATAATATTCTACATAACATACGTGGTAGTACAGGGGAAATCATTGAATTAGCGCTATCTGACCATACAGCACAAATCCTAAAAATTCCAACGAAAAGAATTTACAATATCAGACACTGGTTCGTAGTCAAAAGAGATTATTGCGCAGACAATGTAAAGCTCTTCAAGAAACATTTGAGTAGTTTGTCATTCTCTGATACATACCAATGCCAAAACCCTAATGAATCATATGATATATTTGTTGATATGTTCCTACTATTGTATAATCTATGCTTCCCTTATGTAAGAAAAAAAATTAACATACACAAAAAGCCTAAATGGATATCGAAAGGCATAAGAAAATGCAGTGTAGTGAAAAGAAAGCTACTCTGGAACTATCGTCATAAGCCAAACTCCGAAAATAAACACCAATATAAAACATTTACGAAACGATTCAAAAAAATTATAACGCTTACCCAAAGGTCACAAAACGACTATTACATTAAAGTAGCAGCAAATAAATCAAAAGCCACGTGGCAGATTATAAATAGAAACACAAACAATCAACCTAAGGAGAGTGTAGTAAAATTGAAAATTGATAATGAAATTATATTGAATCCAACTACACTTGCTAATAAATTTAACAACTATTTCATAGATATAGTATCTAATAATAATGCTTACAATTTGACTAATAATACTGACATACATTTATCTAAGACCCATGACAATATCAATTCAATATTCCTACTACCAACAACTCCCTTTGACATCCTCAAAACAATAATGTCTCTTAAAAACACTAACAGCGTAGGATACGACGGAATAGCAACGCACATTGTCAAAGAAGTTGCAATGATAATAGCACCAATATTAAATCATGTTGTTAACTTGAGTATGGAATGTGGAATATATCCAGACAGTCTCAAACTATCAGTAGTCAAACCTTTACATAAAACCTTTACATGTAGCAGAGATGACATAAATAATTACCGTCCCATAGCACTGATACCAGTATTCTCGAAGATCCTTGAAAAACTCATATACAATAGTCTTAATAACTTTTTAGAATCCAACCATATTTTATCGGAACACCAATACGGTTTTAGAAAAAGTAAAAGCATAAATATGGCAGTTTATGAGTTCCTTCATAAGGTAACTATCAATGTAGATAAAAGAAAAAGCGCTATAGCCATATTCATGGACATGTCTAAAGCATTCGACCATGTAAACCATAATTTGTTACTCCATAAACTTGAATCCAAAAATATGGTATCAGAGGTAACGCGATCAGTTTGATAAAGTCATACCTGACTAACAGAAAACAGATAGCACACATTACCAAGGTATGTCCTAAATCACTTACCGAGGAGGTATATGCATCAGACGCTAGAACAATTAGTTATGGTGTACCTCAGGGTAGTGTATTAGGGCCACTTCTATTTATTATATATATTAATGACCTACCAAATATTACAAATCACCCTATGACTTTGTTTGCGGATGACAGTACTGTACTTTTCGACAACTGTCCTACTAACACAGAAACATAAATAACACCTTGACTTTAATAATTAACTGGATGACGTATAATAATTTGAAAATAAATTTAAATAAGACATATTTAATGAATTTTAAACAGCGAAATAATTACCCAATAAATTTACACGATTTATTTTAACACGACATTATATTAACACGAGAATTAATGAAATCTGCTCCACCAGATTTTTAGGTTTAGAAATTGACAGCAGACTGAATTGGAAAAACCATATAGACAATATATCCAAAAGGCTCAATCAATTCTCATATGCTCTATATAAACTACATAAAATAGTCAGTACTCCCACATTACTAACAGCGTACTACGGGCAAGTGGTATCAATATTAAGATACGGGCTTATTTTTTGGGGCAACTCAACAAACAAAATGCAAGTGTTCATAGCCCAAAAACGCTGCATCCGATCTATGTTTGGTTTGCAACAAACGGACACCTGTAAAGATGTTTTCAAGCAATGGGGGTTACTTACTCTGCCGAGTCTTTATATACTCGAAATTGCAATATTTGTTAAAAAGAATCACGATATTTTTACATTCTACCCCAACGGCAGCCGTCGAGAAGATACTCTGCACCACCATAAATCAAATACGGCACTTTTGCGAAAGAGTGTATTCAGTATGACGCCAATTATCTTCAACAAAATACCGTCGTCCATACGGGCTATCACAAATTTAAATATTTTCAAAAATTCACTGACATAACTTCTAGTCGAAAAAGCATATTATTCAGTGAATGAATTTCTAAATGACAATTTAATTTAGTTTTAAATTAAAAATGTCACATTTTTAATTTAAAATCATTGACATAAATACTCATTAAACATTGTTAATTGTAACTTATGTAGTTTTGTGTGTTTTGGACTGTTCTGTTGGTTGACTTTTGGTCGCTAGGTATAAATGAAATTTGTGTTTAAATATAGATAACTAAGTACTCTTTCTGTATACCAATTAATAAATATTATTAGTGCATGCTATCCTAATGTTTGTATACCAATATCTGGTGGAATCATGTGAGACCTAAACTATCTGTAAGAACTTTTTATGTACCATGATTGAACAAACCAATAAATCATTTATCATTATCATTTTATCATTTATCACAAAATAACTAGTGTACAATGGGTGGGCATAATGCCGATGGCATTTTCTAACTGCCAACCAAACCAAGATTGTAAGAAAAAAACAGAGGTTGGCGTGCTAACATACCTACCTATTAATAATAAAACTAAGCAACATAACTAATTACCTAGAATTAATACTTACTACCTATCTTTATATCTACTATACTATACATATATTATTATACTAAGTTAAAAAAAATACCTACATCCCAACAATTAAGAGGAACCAAGCGACACCTCACATCTATCAAGCCATCTAGGCTGACAAATTGTAATTTGTTTCCAGCCAGAAGCAACGGACACGTCCCCGGGCGGCGGGCGGGCGGGCCCGCGCGTCGAGATCTCGTGCACGAACTGCGGCACGCACACCACCACGATCTGGCGACGCGACGCGCGCGGTGAGATGGTCTGCAACGCGTGCGGACTGTACTACAAGCTGCACGGGGTACCGCGCCCCACCGCCATGCGTCGGGACACCATACACACGCGTCGGCGGCGGCCCAGGCACGACGCCAAGCATTCCAGAAACAGTAAGTATTACTTCATCTCACCTGGTAACAAACAAGTTATGATAAAGCCCAAGTTGGATGCGCACTTCACTCGGAATCCGCGACAGACTTCGGTACGATGGTGGAAGCTAGCCAGGCAGACTTAAACACAGTCCTACAACCAACCAAACCAAGTACAAAATTGTACCACCCCTGGGTCAATCCCCTGTGTCTGTGACATTAATAATTATAATTGTTTATTTGTCTCTTAAAAACAAACTTACATTTAAGTAGGTATTAATTAAGTAGTTAGGTACGCACAAGAGAAATAAAGACAGGAGTATTATAATTAAAACAGAGAAAGGTACCTTATTGAGATAGTGTTAACTGGTAGTGAAATTAACCTGTTATGGAATGCCATAACAGGTTAATTCTAATAAGATTATAAAATCTTTATAAGTCTCGATGCCTGAAATAGGTCAGTACCTGTACTACAGGACACCAGTGCCAATACACCGCAGATTCACTAAATACCGCAGGTAACCAAATAACATAAAAAAAAAAGAAAAAAAAAAAAAGACTAACTCAAGAAAAGTTACTATTTAAAGTAGGTATGTTTGTGTATAGTGTTTTAGTGTTTGGGTGTGGTGAGTTGTGTTTGTATATGATGGGTGTGAGTAAGTATAGATTTATTGTTAACCATAAATTGTGTGGACCAAAGAATGCATATTTATTTATGGACTTGAGACTAGGGACAGAAGAAATTGACTAAATCGATAACGACATAATACCCTTCGAGGATTACCGATGGGCGATCCACTACTAGACTACAGAGGTGGTTAAATCAATTTCAATGTCATTAGTCCCTGAACTGTCGCTACCCCGCATACAAGGATTATTTGACATTGTAATTAATTGTAATAGGGACATAAATAACGATATATACATAACCCTGACATTGTAATATATGCTGCAAATTACGTATTATTATTGATGAATTTACATTGTTTTTAGATTACAATTTTATTTTTGAGTTATTGCATGCTTGTAACGCTGAAAATGGTGACACAATATTATTATTAGTTTAAGACCTACGTAACGTACCTACCCATTTATCGCAATAAATAATTTGAATTTGAATTTGAAAAAAGGAGTCCCCGCATGCGCTGTATCGACCGAGATATCGGTCAATGAAACAGCCTTATCGCAACAAATGCTATAAGCAAAAAAGCACTGATGCTAAAAAGTCAGCTACGTGTCAATTAACAATATGAATGAACATTTTCAGAAAACCGCCGCAGCAACACGTGTCCGGAACCCCCGGAAGTGCCGACCTCGAACGCCGCGAGTACACACAATACAAACATGGCGACGTGCGGAGACAACGCGCCCGAGGAGGCCGTGCTGGCGGCGCTGCGTCGTCAGCTGCAGCCGCACCTGCTGGCCGCCCTGCACGCGCACAACAAGAGGACGCTCAGTCCGCAGGTAGGTACACTTCACTATTGAACCGCCTCTGTGGTTCTGTGCTCTGTGGTTCACTAAAGATGGCAATAATGGTTAAAATTAAATATTAGTTAACTGTTAATTGATAAAAAAATATATCGATATTTTTATTGGTTGAAAATATTTGTTAATATTATTTGTTTAGTATCTACACGATTTGGTTATTGGTTGATGTTAATGCAGTTGAATATTTTATTTCTATTAATCAAATAAAAGTAACCGCTAATTCGTATCTATCATAGTAGCACTATGGGTATTTGTTTAAAATATCACATCACTTTGTATTGAATAAAAATATCATATACAGCAAATCAGAGAAATTTAATCTCTATAGTGAGGAGTCGAAAGCATACAATTGAATGAAGTCAACCTAATACATAGTTGAAAACTCTGCGAGCAGTAACATGCGAAAATTTTTCTTATTTGTAGCACTGTAAAGTTAAAATTTCAATGCATTCAATTATGTTAGTTATAACTCAGGCTGAAGTTGATATGATATTTTTATTCGATAATGTTAATTCTGATTATTGAATATAATGGTTGATTTTAAATATTAGTTAAATTTATTGGTTGATAGTTATATTCGTCATCTCTAGTTCACCCAACGGTGTCATTTTTTTTTTTTTTTATGATTGAAATAGACCATTGTTTGACCACAATCTCACCTGATGTTAAGTGACGATGTAGCACGATGGTCTAGGAGACACCTATTCACTCTTGCCTTAAAAAGAGATCTCAGATCAGATGAGGAGATGAGGTCCCGGGTTCGATCCTAAAGGGAAGCACAATGCTTGGTTTGGTTGGTGGTAGGACTTTGTTGAAGTCCGCCTGGCTAGCCACCACCATCTTACCTAATTTTGTCGCCATAACAAAAGTTCTTTGTTGTTGTGTTCCGGCATTCAGAGGTAAGATAGCCAGTTCCTCATTTTGTTGAGGATTCCAGGCGCTCCCAGACTAGATTACGGATATATGTTTACTTATATACCTTTTATTTTTTTATAAATACATACATATCATTATATACCTTACTTCTGCGCTGTAGGTTGTGGGTTCGATTCCCACGCAGGACAAACATTTGTGTGATGAATATAGATGTTTGTTCTGTGTTTGGATGTTGTATAATATAGTACGTATGTATTTAAAAAAAAGTATAAAAAGTATAAAAGTATTCTATCCGTAATCTAGTTCCTATATTACAAGCTTTGCTTAGTTTGGGGCTAGATGGCGCTGTGTGAAATTAACGTCCTGTAATATTTATTATTTATTTATTTATACAACACCCGAACACAGAACAAACATCAATATTCATCACACAAATGTTTGTCCTGCGTGGGAAACTACAGCGCAGAAGGAAGGAGCTAAGGACCAACTGAGCTATGAGTCTTGTCGATATACTGTTATGTAGGCTAGGCAATCTAGAATTTACTAATTAGTGCAAAACTCTACCACAACAAACCCCATATATTTATTCGTACCATACAACCTTTTGTTATTTTTCCAGGCAGGCATCAACGCTCCCGATTACGATGAGGCGCCGCTGAACCTTGTGGCGAATCACGTGGCCGCTGAAGAAACGCATTGAATGCCGCACTGTGATACCACGCCCGCTCCACGATAGCGTGAGTATGGTGATATCGATACATGCTTCGACTATCAACAAGTATCGATAGATGGATACAGCTCTAATCGAATCTGGCTATAGTGATAGACGTGGCGTATGCGAAATGTGTGGGAATGTAAAAATTGCAACTACTCTCATACATACAGTATGAGATACGAAGAGCCATGATAGTTGTTACTTAAAAGTTTGATGTACCTCTTACATCTTAGAATACGTGTGTAATTGAGATTGTTTTCTCAATGTTGAAATAATTGTATTTACTGAAAACACTTTGATAAAATAGTCTCCATTCTACATCTAACATATTCATAGTAATCGAAAGCAATATTGAAATTTGTGTCTTAATCTCGTGTTTTTTGTTACACTTACCGAAGAGTGTTATTGATAACGTTTTCTAATAATTTGAAGCGTATGTTATCTTACACTCTTTGGAAAGTGTTTCATGAAGCGTAATTGTGAAAATTAAAAGCAATAATAGTTGTAACGTTTCGAAATAGTTATGTATTAAAAATAAATAGTGATAGTAAGGCCAGTGTATGAAGACATAATTCAAGTTGAATCATTCTATCGTACAATGTTATTTGTTCTCAGAAAACTATTTTAACTGTCGGTAAGGAATATTGTTATGGGTATTTTAATCAATTAATCAAAGATACAAAAAAGAGAGAAAGAAGTATTAATTTTCCTACAGGCATTAGAATATATTGTTACCTTTAAAAATAAAATATGGTTCTTATTACCTATTTGCAGTTCATTCACTTTAGGTTTTCTTTGAGTGTTTCTCCATTCAAATCAATATAGTTAGATATAACTATTGAAACAATCGTGGTTGTGAACGTTTTAATTATTATCAACGAATCATTTCACATGCATTAATGCATAAATCTGAAATTAACATAATCAATATGTTTGAACAAGGTCGGGTCAAATCATAGTGTGTTATAACGAGTGGTAAACTCAAATAGGCACTATTGTATTTTGGTATCACGATCAGTTTCCACAAAGACAGCAGACTTATTCAAATACTAACAAATTTACTGTTTTCACAACTTATATTTTATTTCATGACAAATATCGGATCTGATGTATGTCTAATTATTTGAATCTCATAAGTATGATATGGGGGTATGTTAAACCCTGCCTGATAATGCTCTCTCAAATAATTTTGAAATTATATTCACGGTTACCTAAAGCAGGAAGCAAGTATTCGTTTAGCGTTAGTTTATATTGTAAAATTTATTATTATTTACATAGTAATAACATAGTGATTAGTTTGATATACATTTGAATTGAGTAGGTATCTAATTTATTTCCCGTTTCGGTCAGTATTTAAAATTAAGTATTTTTTTATTCTTTCAAGTATTTTTTCTATATGTAGTATAGTGATGATAAGGAAAGAAAGCAATACACAATGAATATTGGTATTAACTACTGCTGTATAACTTGAAAAGTCCGAAAGTTGACCATAGTGTGCTAATTCAAAACGATTACAAATAATATATATTTTTCATCCAAATGGTTAATTTCCGGTCTGACAAGTTATAACAGCTGTATTGTAAGCATTACTAAATATAAATAAATTAAGTATGTTCTTGTAAAATACCAATACTTGAGAGAAAAATAATTTTGTGATAATATTAATGTGGAATATTTAAAAAATACTGCTTAGCACAACCAAGCAGCTCAAATTTAACCATGAGAACGTAATTCGTAGTGTAATTTAACTTGTAAACATACAATTTTCCAAATCGTTGCCTTTATACATACATAAATATAACTTTTGGCATTACAGTAGATTTACATTATAAATAGATGACAGATTTATTTTAGGATATAATATTTGCATAACATTATTTTATTTGGGCATTTTGGTCGTAAGCATTCTGATGGCGGAAGCGGTACGCTGTGGCATTATTTTGAGTATGTTTTTTACCGGAATCACCTCACGATGGTCAGTCTTTTGTGTTATTGTAACTAGGCATTTACTTTGACCTTTTATTGGTTCCACTCGCTGGTAGCTCTTATCGCCGTCCTCCACGTTCTACTTAATTTAGTGTAAGTTCGTTTATCAAACCCCCACGGGCCAGTACTAGAGCGGTCTATGAGACTTTGTGATACTTAGCTAGGCGAGCTTGGTTCTCAGGCGGTCGAGATCTAAACCTCTGTGTGATTCTATTGCTCTCTGGGTCTGGCCTTTAGAAGCTGCAGCACTGTGATGACTTTCTGCACTTTTCATAGAGCTGCAGTGTGCTTGTATAATTAGTCAAACCCCTTACCCTCTATGTCAAGCTTATACTTATTTTAAAAAGCTTTAAAATTGAGATTATTTATTCGTTTGTGGGATCACTGTACATTCGTATGTGTTGCTTATTTAGTATCGCTTATTTCTTAAGCTGTTTCGAGAATATGATGCTTATCATAAGGTGAGTGTTTTCTATGGAATCTCCTGCTCTCTATGTAAGGCGTTGTTATCTGTCGAATCCATTTTGCTCTCTAGTTGTACCTCATTTATTGATTATCCATAAAAATGTACTGACTTAATGTATCCGTTTGAATTACTTAATTATGACGTGCTTAATATTTAATTATTATTGTAAAATACAATGATATATCTTATAGATACATATATATGTATTATAATATTTTTTTGAATCTCTTAAAATAAAAGTATTATTGCTCATACTGAATCTGTAATGAGTTAAGCTTAGCGTTGACTACTTGTTTGTTATTCTTCCATATTGAAATCTGGCAGCTTATTTACAAATAATGTAAGATAAATTACTGATTTGCCAAACATGCGGCAGCTTAGAAGTTAAAACTTCGTAAAAATACGTGATCTTAGTTCTGAATTTAATATTGCTTGCAGCAGTGATACAGTATTATTTTATTCTACTCTGTATATTTGTGTTAGGTTTACCGTTATAAGAAACTTTCGTAGAATTTAGGCGTCTGAATCTTTTATACATAACGTAGCTATTGAAGTAGAATCTCTATTTACAGATTTGATATATCGTCTGTACAATCTTCCGAATTTGCATTCATTCTAGTATTTGATTTCCATTGAGATTGAAGAAAAACAATAGCTATGTGTAATGATCTTCCAATTGGGTTTATTTATTATAATTTAGGTTATGTAGGTATGTATAAGGATTGTCGGTAAGAGTTTGATGAACAATGTATATCGTCGTGTAGTTACTAACAAACCGGTTGTGTTGTGTGTGTTTACGCTCTAACAAGCATGTGTTTGTGTTTACTTGTCTGTGCACACGGATTGTACCAATTCTGTTGTG
Organism: Venusia cambrica; assembly: GCA_951394065.1. NCBI lineage: Eukaryota > Metazoa > Arthropoda > Insecta > Lepidoptera > Geometridae > Venusia > Venusia cambrica. Next base: position 14,359,437 of record OX596043.1, on the reverse strand, counting down.
TTATTATAATTTATGCTGGAATGTAGCCTTATTTTTAGAATTCCATTTAAACATCATTTTTCGAATTGTAAAAGACTGACACACTGATATTGTAAAGCGTCACTGCTCCGCACGCATTCACTCGACGTTCGAAAAATGATAAACTCAAAAAGTATTTTTATTGAAATGTGATAAGTAATTATGTATTTCGTTTTGAGAATGTACTCGTAGTGTGTATCCGAAAAGCAATAACATTGTGATAAGTGGTGATGTGTATAAAACGAATGAGCAGATCCATCTCGATTTATAGAAAGAGTATTGTCAATTATGTATATTGATCGCGCTGTGCGGTTGAGATCATATACCATTGCATTATTTAATTAGAAATACATACAGTATTAACCAGTAATAATACCAATATCTAATTACATTTATGTACCTACCTGCTAGTATTCTAAATTTTCGGTAACATTTTAAAACAGATGACATCAACTGTACAGCGCAGACTAATCTTTGAATTCAATTTAATAATCTCGTTGGTGAAATTTAAATGCTCCTTTTAACTTTATTTGAAGTGTACGTGTATTCTTAGTATGAAGCAATAATAATTTTCAATATGTAAGGCTTATGGACCATTGGTTGTTTGTTGTACCGTATCTAAGTAAGGTTTCAGCATAAATTATCTGATTGAGATTGTTAAGGACTTGTCGGAATACTCATTGTGAAACATTAGTTATTGTTGTATAGATGATAAATAATGTGACTTACGCAGGGATGGATACTTAAATTATTGAAGTTTTAACCGATATATTGGCTATGTAGTGAGTAGAATATTTTTTTACAAATAAATTATAGCAGCTACATAGTATTTTCTCTAAGTCCTTTAATTTATAACGTTGTTATAGTCCCGTCAACTTTTATATCAAATAATAAATGAATGGTTCCAACCATTCCGTTTGTTGCTTTACTTTATAGTCATCAGATTTTTTTGTTCTATGGTCGTTGGTTTTCTATTGTTCGTAGGAAGCTTTCTATTGCGCTATGACATGCTCAAGTGAATAAATTTCAAACTCATGCTATTTTTTTTATAAACGTGGCAGAAATGGGAACTAACCGCCTCTGTGGTCTAGTGGTTCAACCCACAGATTTCAGATCCAGAGGTCCCGGGTTCGATCCCCATGGGGAGTACCACAATCTCACCTGATGTTAAGTGACGATGTAGCACGATGGTCTAGGAGACACCTATTCACTCTTGCCTTAAAAAGAGATCTCAGATCAGATGAGGAGATTAGGACCCGGGTTCGATCCCCAAGGGGAGCGCAATGCTTGGTTTGGTTGGTGGTAGGACTTTGTTTAAAGTCAAATGTGTCAAAAGTTGTGTCGGCAAAGTTGTAGTTTATTCCAATCTCAAAAAATACCGAACTGTCCTTACCCTTACGATGATCATGAATGTTGACAAAAAGTTGAAGTTTTCTCTTCAAAAATCTGTTGTCTATGGTGTGGTGTACGTACTAACGCGTGTCAACTAGGGTTTTACACGGGTTTGTACTACTCTTCTACTTATCTATCCATCTTTGTCACTTACGTGAATGCGACTGTGCTATCTCGGTGTCCTGATCAGGACACATAAATTTGTTGTATTGCACGCCTGGTGCCCACTTTTCGTAAAACACCAATCAACGTTACCGACCGTTTCGAACATTGGCAAGGAATTTACAACCAACCTCAACTTTGACACCATCATTGAGTCTAAAGCTCAAATTGCGGCTATGAAGCTGGGCATCAGTAATAAAACAATTTTATCAAATATTAAGTTTATTAGGTAACGGTAACAATAGGTCGTTTGACGGCCTGCCTGGTTCGCCTGCGCTTGTCACGCGCTCGTTTCGCGACGGTCGCGTCTCGGAACAGTTGCTCGCTCTCAGCCGCCTCAGCTTCTCTTCGCATCCACTGCAGGGCGTGAAGGTTGTATCCAACCATGTCCTGAGAAAGAAACAAAAAAATCGAGGCTGAAAAAAAAAGTGCAACTGAGCTGTGACAGATGTCAATGTCATGTCAATTGACGTAACAATGATAAACTGAGAAGACGGGCTATTGGGACCGCTGCCAAAAAGGACGGTCCCGATCATCTGATCCATAGATTGAATTACTTTTCTTCAGGCTTCAGGGACCACAAGTTAATTGTAAAGTCGCCAGAAGTATCAAAAGCTAACGTTACAATATTTTTAAAACACATTCCCTACTACCGAATAACATTCAAGAATCCACCTTTATTATAAGAACATCCAAGGTGTGGAACTATGACACCACAGTATTTCCTGCTACATAAAACTTTGGTCTTTCCAAAGGCAAGAGTGAAACAACCTTGTCACTAAACATTTGACATATGAGATTGTGGTCAAACCCATCGTTTCATAAATAAAAATGAAAAACAATCTCGTTACCACGGGTACGTAAGATGCAACGAAAAAGTAAAGTGGTAAACTGTCAAAAATATTACTGCAGTATTCTTTTACATATTTTGAAGGATATACAAGTATTTAAACTTGAAATCGTTTATGGATTTTTTAATGAGTAGGTAAACTCAAGGAAATGTGCAGGTACCCTCATCTCGGCAAGTCTAAGAGTCGCCTTCGCCTGTATCTGTATCATATATTTGAGTAGCGCCTGGTTGGCGACGAGCGGCGCGTGATGCACCTTCAGTAGGAACATCGCGAGTCTACAGAACACCTCCGTGTGATCGCCTCGTTCTAGCAGCGAAGGCAACATCCTCACGATGTCGCACGCTACGCTGAACGGGATCAGTAGCAGCGCTTCTTCCAAGTCACTGAAAATAAATAAAAAAGTTACTCAATTTTTTTTTATACTACTAGGAACCGGAAAAAGCAAGTTTGATGTCAAGTGCATCTCATGTCTATAACAACGACTTACTGCGTATGTGAACATAGCCTACACGGCACTGCATTGCGCCCGTCAACTTTGTCTCAAGTTGACGGGCGCAATAAGGTGTTAACCCTCGCGTGCGATTTTTTTCAGGGCCACTGAGGCCAAGTCTGAAACCGTGAGAGTTATCGAAAAGTCATGTTAGGAGTTGAATTTATAAATTCTCTATTTTGAAAGTGTTCCAACAACTTTGGACACATAGTCATCATACATTATTTTGTTTATTATCAAACAAAGAACTCAAAAATGCAAAAAAAATAATTCACAAACTCACTTTTCCAAAAGAACTATAAAAACAACTATTAGATTTATTTTTAAATGCAGAACTTATTTTTTTTTAAATCAAGCACGTAACTCCTGACTTGACTTTTCGATAACTCTCACGGTTTCAAACTTGGCCTCAGTAGCCCTGGAAAAAAACTCAACCTATATATTCGTGAGTGTTTATTTTTTACATTTTAAATAAAAAAATAACACATAGTTTACAAGCTTGTGTTGGACTTTACCATTATACCCGTTATCTAGACCATATAGTCCTTATTGCTTAGACCGTATAGTACCCGTTAACAACTTTATTTTTTTTTGTACGATTTTATTATTATGGCCGAAGGAGGCGTACATCACCCGGAATCCTCAACAAACTGAGGAACTGGCCAACTTGTTATTATGGCGACCAAATTAGTTAAGATGGTTTTTGCTAGCCAGGCGGACTTAAACAAAGTCCTACCACCAACCAAACCGAGCACAATATTGTGCTCCCCTGGGGATCGAACCCAGGACCTCTGGATCTGAAATCGGTGGGTTGAACCACTAGACCACAGAGACGGTTAAAACAATATAGTTCTTGTTAACTAAAACTTATAGTACTCGTTAACTAGACCGTATAGGACAAGTTCTCTAGTAGTATACGGTACTTATAGTACCTAGAGTGTAGGTCCTAGACGGTCTAGTATCCGTTACCTAGAACGTATCCTCCTGACGGTCTCGACGAGGAAGTCTTCGGGCGAGGCGCAGCTGTAAGCCGACATCAGTAGCGGCGGCTGCACGGGCAGGCCGCGCGCTTCCGACAACTCGCGTTTGTACTCCGCGCCCACTTGCAGACATTCCAGTATTGAATCGGCCTATGATAAGACGAAAGGAATTATATTACATACATACCTCATAGCTCAGCTGGTAGTAACTCTGCCTTCTGGGCTGTATGTTGTGGGTTCGACTCCCACCCAGGACAAACATTTGTGTGATGAACATAGATGTTTGTTCTGTGTTTGGATGTTGTATCATATAATATAATACGTATGTATTTAGAAAAAAAAGTATGCATAAGAATTCTATACATAATCTAGTTCCCATATTACAAACAATGCTTAGTTTGGGGCTAGATAGCGTTGTGTGAAATTAACTTCCAGTAATATTTACATAGACACAAGCCTCACAGCTCAGTTTGTAATAGCACTGCCTTCTGAGCTGTAGGTTGTGGGTTCGACTCCCACCCGGAACAAACACTTGTGTGATATATATTGATGTTTGTTCTGTGTTTGGGTGTTGTACTGTATGATAAGTTTATATTTACAAAAAAAAACGTATATAAGTATTATGTCCGAAATCCAGATCACATATCACAGCTTTTCTTTAATTTTGGACTAGTTGGCGCTGTGTGAAATTAATGTAATATTTTTTTATCTTTTTAACAGGGAAGATGACGTAATAGGTAACTGAACGGAACGCACAGGCTAGACCAATCGGGCCTGATGGTTTGAAAATACATGATTATGATCTCTGCAGCCTGGAAATGCAAGAGTGCAAGTGCCCTTGTTAAACAGCTTCTAGGAAATCTCGTTTTACCGTAGATCTCATCCTCGCCTAGGTGCCTAGGCAAGCCTAAGCCTAGGCAAGCGAGAGCTTAACAATTTGTAATAAAAATAACAAGTAAATATTATATATAGCACGTATGTATTCACTAAAAAAGTATTTAAGTATTCTATCCGTAATCTAGTTCCCATATTACAAGCTATGCTGAGTTTGGGGCTAGATGGCGCTGTGTAAAATTAATGTCCTGTAATATTTATTTATTTATTATTATCATATTGTGACAAAGTTTAGGCTATCAACCGAAATAATATATGCTATTATTAAATGCTACTTAATTTATTAGGAATTGAACGTAAACTAGCAAATGCAAATAGAATTCTGGTTGAATGTGTACAGGAGTAACTAATGGATTAGCAGGGGTGAAATTATCTGGGTCTCCCAGTAGATAAGGGTTAAAATTAAATGAAGTTATTATAATAAAAAATATATTAAAGTAATAAATCGGATTAAATATTTAAATTTATAGAAATATGTCGAGCGGCAGACGTGAAACTTGACGAGGTTTTGAGACAATATAGGAAAAATATTAGTTCATCATCATCATCATCACCTTCTATGCTACATGTTACCTCCTGCTTCTGCTACAACAGTTTTCGGGAGGTCTGTGTCGAGGGGTACACTTCTACAATGGACGATTTTCTGTTTTTTACCTAGTCGCAGAATACATAAATATTGGAAATAGTGAAAGAGAATCAACGAAAATGAGAAGTTGCTCGACATCCTGTATGTTTATCGCATAATAATAAAATTGTTTGATTCATATAACTTACCTTACTTGATAAACTATGACAATTTCCAACAATTCTTTATCAAGATAAAGAATTGTTGGAAATTGTCATAGTCCGCCACAAAGCGATTGTTTGATTCATATAAATAAATATTACAAGATATCATTTTTGAAACAGCGCCATCTAGCCCCAAACTAAGCAAAGCTTGTAATATGGGAACTAGATTACGGATAGAATACTTAAATACGTTTGTAAATACATACGTACTACGTACTATATAATACAACAACCATCCATCCATATTCATCATACAAATGTTTGTCCTGGGTGGGAATCGAACTCACAGCCCCAGTCACAAACAAGGTAACCGCAAGGTACCTTGTTTGAAAGCGAATTGTTGAGAATTGTCATAGTCCGCTACAAAGCGATGCTACAAGGGGTTAACCTCAATCATGATCTAGTATATGGCGCCTATAAATCAATTATATTAATCAAAGTGAAATGTAAATTACTCACAGCTTTTTCTGCTCCAATTGTTTTCTTTGTTGCCATATTTAATCCCGGTAGACCTGGTACTGGTGCCTAAAAACAAAAATAATAGTTCAAAATGGTTGTTATAAATTATTGGATCGCAAGGGCCGCAACTGATAATTACTGTAACATTCATGGGGCAATAAGTGCATGAGGGGTAAGACGTGAACCAAACCAATATAATATCCACCCCAAGTGTAATCCTAACGCGTTGGTGGTTTGTATGAATAGCTGGCGGCGGCGGCTTTAAGGCCATCGTGGTGTTCCCTGCTAGACAACTGACGAGGCTCTGACGACCGAGCCATGGCGGTATAACCACACACTGGCGGTCAACCAGCTGGAAGTGGCTACAGCGGCTGAAATGTCAGGTGCAGAAGGAAAAGTGAAACCACTGCACACACACACACACACACACACACACACACACACACACACACACACACACACACACATTTTGTTTTAGCTTTGGATATTATATAAATATATTTAAATAACATTTATTCAATAAAAAGTACAATTAAACTAACTATGTACACAGGAATCAGTCAGATTACCTAAGGACCGTTACAAACGGCCTAGGCCCGGAGCGGGACTCTCTAACACAGGTATTTTCATACTTAAAAGAGGGTCTCAAACCATGAAACATGTATGTATGTTAGATTAAGTGAAATAAATTATTTGTATTTGTTGTATTGTATTTGTACTGCACTACCCCTCCCAAAAAAAAACACCACGGTAAAGTTTCATTCACCGCCTTTGTTGTCTAGTGGTTCGCCCACCGGTGTCAGATCCAGAGATCCCGCATGATTTCTGCTAGATTTATAAGTATGTACCTATTTTGTATGAAACTGTGTGTGATATCAAATGATCCTGAGTTGATTGAAAATAAACGATTTGTATTTGTATTTGTTGGACACTCACGTGCGTATCTCCGGTGGCCAGTCCTTCTTCCAGTTCGGCTGTGTCGTCGACCACGATCGTCTCATCGGTGCGCGCGAACAGACGGATCGCGGAGTCCCCGCCGCACGACGCCAGGTGGAGCCCCCCCGCCCCCACACTCAGCGACCAACACTCGCCGACGTGGCCCTGTGGAGTTGATGTTTCGTATGAGTTCTCTCTACAAAAAGTTTTGCTAACGTCTTGGCTGAATGTAATAACCACCTCTGTGGTATAGTGAACCACCCACCGATTTCAGATCCAGAGGTCCCGGGTTCGATCCCCAGGGGAGCAATATTGTGCTTGGTTGGTGGTAGGATTTTGTTTAAGTCCGCCTGGCTAGCACCATCTTACCTAATTCTGTCGCTATAATAACAATTCTTAAAAAAAAAAATGTGTTACGGAATTAACAGGTAATATAGCCAGTTCCTCAGTTTATTGAGCATTCCGGATGAAGTGCGCCTCCACCTTCGTATCTCAACTTGTTATCATGTGATATATGACAATTTTTTTTTTCATACATTCAATTAAAAATAAGTACCTACTAAAGGTTTGAAATTAAATATATACATAATCATATATATTTAGATATAAATATAATGCGTCAGGTAGCAGCGTCGCTCGCGTGTTACACGAATAAAAAGTAACGTACATATTTTCCTGGTCCAGAAAAATATCTACTCACACAAAATTTCAGCTGCTCTGTAGTTTTTGCGTAAAACAGCAACAAAGATGTTTTGTATGGCGATATTTTTTGACATCCCATTTCTATAGTCAATGTGTATCTCCAGGGTATCTTTGTTCCAAATTTCATTCATATCCAAATATTTTTTTTATTCCTATTTTGTGCAAATAAGCTATTGGTATGGTCTGCAAAACAAGATTCCCTCGATTCGATTTGAACCCTTTACTATGATACGGTGCCGGTTTCACCCATGTTTTTCTAAATAAATGTTGAAGAAAATATACTCACATTTAACGTAATAATATTGTCGTACGTATCACCGTCCCACTGCTTGATCTTGCCATCCTTAGAACCCGTGAAGAAGTAATGCGTGCTGGGCACAAACTGAAGCGCGGTGACGGAGTCGTTATGAGCGAATATCGACTTGTGGCAGTCTCCGAAGTCCATGCCCCAGATGTTGACGTTCCGGTCGGCTGAGCCGGTCGCGATAATGTTTGAATCGTAGCTCATGTCTAGGCAGAGAACTGGAAGCTTGTGTCCGTACAGCGATAGATAGAACTGAGAAAATCATTCATAATATAATGATAATGTCATTGCACCACTTTCTGAGTTGGTTTAACAGAAAGAAACATTCATTTATATGTACCTTAAAACTATCCAAAAAGAACATTTTCACGGTTGACTCCATTAGTGCCACTGCAATAAACTTGCTATTTGGACTGATTTTAACTGCTACTACAGCTTCTTCCAATTCTAAAGTCCTCGTGTGAAGTATTGATAAAACCTATAAAAAAATTAGATCTGAAATCTTAGCTAAGAGAAATAATATCAATAGAATAGATAATCCATACGTTATATCTCAAATAAATTAAACATTATGTCATTAAAGTTATGGTAGTCATGCATTTTATTTACATTTCTAGCTTACATAAACATACTTTTCCTTTAGATTCTCCTGTAGCATCCTGTATGAGTTCAAAAGTCCATAGTTTGACTGTTTTATCCGCCCCGCCGGAATAACACCCTCTCTGGAAAAAGACGGTAATGGTGAGGTAAGTGAACAGTCTTAAAACTACATTATAAATCACATCAAGTGGTACACATACGAACGTATACGTAGATACACAGATGAACTTCATATAAACTGCACGTCGGTTGCAAGATTGCATTTAGTATGACTGCATACACACAAATATTTAAGATCCTTTGGGGTGCCTTGACTTGAACAGCTTAACAACTGAGATGAAAATATGGTCAGTTAGCATTCCATCTCACGGATAAGACCTGCCGTTAGTGGTCTGTCAGAGTTGTAATTACCATAGACCATGGAACATGCCCAAGCATTAAATCACACCATATCTGGAGTGAGTCTTACACTTCAGCAGTCTCTTTGATGAGCGGGTACCTACTCTAGCAGTCTTCCCACCCCTACATCGACCACGAATAACGATATATAAATGATAATAAATAAATATTACAGGACATTAATTCTTACACAGCGCCATCTAGCCCCAAATAGAGCATAGCTTGTAAAATGGGAACTAGATTACTGATAGAATACTTAAATACTTTTGTAAATACATACGTACTATATGATACAACACCTAAACACAAAACAAACATCTATATTCATCACATAAATGTTTGTTCTGCGTGGGAATCGAACCCACAGCCTACAGCGCAGAAGTCAGAGTTACTACCAACTGAGCTATGAGGCTTGATTATGTCTCACCATGTCCGGAGTGAGTTCTACACTGCAGCAGTCTCCTCAATGAGCGAGTACCTACTCGAGCAGTCTTCTCACCCCTATATCGACCACGAATAACGATATATGTCTCACCATGTCCGGAGTGAGTCCTACACTGCAGCAGTCTCCTTGATGCGCGGGTACCTGCTCCAACAGCCGTCCCGCCCCTACATCGACCACGAATAACGCTATATGTCTCACCATGTCCGGAGTGAGTCCTACACTGCAGCAGTCTCCTTGATGCGCGGGTACCTGCTCCAACAGCCGTCCCGCCCCTACATCGACCACGAATAACGATATATGTCTCACCATGTCCGGAGTGAGTCCTACACTGCAGCAGTCTCCTTGATGCGCGGGTACCTGCTCCAACAGCCGTCCCGCCCCTACATCGACCACGAATAACGATATATGTCTCACCATGTCCGGAGTGAGTCCTACACTGCAGCAGTCTCCTTGATGCGCGGGTACCTGCTCCAACAGCCGTCCCGCCCCTACATCGACCACGAATAACGATATATGTCTCACCATGTCCGGAGTGAGTCCTACACTGCAGCAGTCTCCTTGATGCGCGGGTACCTGCTCCAACAGCCGTCCCGCCCCTACATCGACCACGAATAACGCTATATGTCTCACCATGTCCGGAGTGAGTCCTACACTGCAGCAGTCTCCTTGATGCGCGGGTACCTGCTCCAACAGCCGTCCCGCCCCTACATCGACCACGAATAACGATATATGTCTCACCATGTCCGGAGTGAGTCCTACACTGCAGCAGTCTCCTTGATGCGCGGGTACCTGCTCCAACAGCCGTCCCGCCCCTACATCGACCACGAATAACGATATATGTCTCACCATGTCCGGAGTGAGTCCTACACTGCAGCAGTCTCCTTGATGCGCGGGTACCTGCTCCAACAGCCGTCCCGCCCCTACATCGACCACGAATAACGATATATGTCTCACCATGTCCGGAGTGAGTCCTACACTGCAGCAGTCTCCTTGATGCGCGGGTACCTGCTCCAACAGCCGTCCCGCCCCTACATCGACCACGAATAACGATATATGTCTCACCATGTCCGGAGTGAGTCCTACACTGCAGCAGTCTCCTTGATGCGCGGGTACCTGCTCCAACAGCCGTCCCGCCCCTACATCGACCACGAATAACGATATATGTCTCACCATGTCCGGAGTGAGTCCTACACTGCAGCAGTCTCCTTGATGCGCGGGTACCTGCTCCAACAGCCGTCCCGCCCCTACATCGACCACGAATAACGATATATGTCTCACCATGTCCGGAGTGAGTCCTACACTGCAGCAGTCTCCTTGATGCGCGGGTACCTGCTCCAACAGCCGTCCCGCCCCTACATCGACCACGAATAACGATATATGTCTCACCATGTCCGGAGTGAGTCCTACACTGCAGCAGTCTCCTTGATGCGCGGGTACCTGCTCCAACAGCCGTCCCGCCCCTACATCGACCACGAATAACGCTATATGTCTCACCATGTCCGGAGTGAGTCCTACACTGCAGCAGTCTCCTTGATGCGCGGGTACCTGCTCCAACAGCCGTCCCGCCCCTACATCGACCACGAATAACGATATATGTCTCACCATGTCCGGAGTGAGTCCTACACTGCAGCAGTCTCCTTGATGCGCGGGTACCTGCTCCAACAGCCGTCCCGCCCCTACATCGACCACGAATAACGATATATGTCTCACCATGTCCGGAGTGAGTCCTACACTGCAGCAGTCTCCTTGATGCGCGGGTACCTGCTCCAACAGCCGTCCCGCCCCTACATCGACCACGAATAACGATATATGTCTCACCATGTCCGGAGTGAGTCCTACACTGCAGCAGTCTCCTTGATGCGCGGGTACCTGCTCCAACAGCCGTCCCGCCCCTACATCGACCACGAATAACGATATATGTCTCACCATGTCCGGAGTGAGTCCTACACTGCAGCAGTCTCCTTGATGCGCGGGTACCTGCTCCAACAGCCGTCCCGCCCCTACATCGACCACGAATAACGATATATGTCTCACCATGTCCGGAGTGAGTCCTACACTGCAGCAGTCTCCTTGATGCGCGGGTACCTGCTCCAACAGCCGTCCCGCCCCTACATCGACCACGAATAACGATATATGTCTCACCATGTCCGGAGTGAGTCCTACACTGCAGCAGTCTCCTTGATGCGCGGGTACCTGCTCCAACAGCCGTCCCGCCCCTACATCGACCACGAATAACGATATATGTCTCACCATGTCCGGAGTGAGTCCTACACTGCAGCAGTCTCCTTGATGCGCGGGTACCTGCTCCAACAGCCGTCCCGCCCCTACATCGACCACGAATAACGATATATGTCTCACCATGTCCGGAGTGAGTCCTACACTGCAGCAGTCTCCTTGATGCGCGGGTACCTGCTCCAACAGCCGTCCCGCCCCTACATCGACCACGAATAACGATATATGTCTCACCATGTCCGGAGTGAGTCCTACACTGCAGCAGTCTCCTTGATGCGCGGGTACCTGCTCCAACAGCCGTCCCGCCCCTACATCGACCACGAATAACGATATATGTCTCACCATGTCCGGAGTGAGTCCTACACTGCAGCAGTCTCCTTGATGCGCGGGTACCTGCTCCAACAGCCGTCCCGCCCCTACATCGACCACGAATAACGATATATGTCTCACCATGTCCGGAGTGAGTCCTACACTGCAGCAGTCTCCTTGATGCGCGGGTACCTGCTCCAACAGCCGTCCCGCCCCTACATCGACCACGAATAACGATATATGTCTCACCATGTCCGGAGTGAGTCCTACACTGCAGCAGTCTCCTTGATGCGCGGGTACCTGCTCCAACAGCCGTCCCGCCCCTACATCGACCACGAATAACGATATATGTCTCACCATGTCCGGAGTGAGTCCTACACTGCAGCAGTCTCCTTGATGCGCGGGTACCTGCTCCAACAGCCGTCCCGCCCCTACATCGACCACGAATAACGATATATGTCTCACCATGTCCGGAGTGAGTCCTACACTGCAGCAGTCTCCTTGATGCGCGGGTACCTGCTCCAACAGCCGTCCCGCCCCTACATCGACCACGAATAACGATATATGTCTCACCATGTCCGGAGTGAGTCCTACACTGCAGCAGTCTCCTTGATGCGCGGGTACCTGCTCCAACAGCCGTCCCGCCCCTACATCGACCACGAATAACGATATATGTCTCACCATGTCCGGAGTGAGTCCTACACTGCAGCAGTCTCCTTGATGCGCGGGTACCTGCTCCAACAGCCGTCCCGCCCCTACATCGACCACGAATAACGATATATGTCTCACCATGTCCGGAGTGAGTCCTACACTGCAGCAGTCTCCTTGATGCGCGGGTACCTGCTCCAACAGCCGTCCCGTCCCTACATCGACCACGAATAACGATATATGTCTCACCATGTCCGGAGTGAGTCCTACACTGCAGCAGTCTCCTTGATGCGCGGGTACCTGCTCCAACAGCCGTCCCGCCCCTACATCGACCACGAATAACGATATATGTCTCACCATGTCCGGAGTGAGTCCTACACTGCAGCAGTCTCCTTGATGCGCGGGTACCTGCTCCAACAGCCGTCCCGCCCCTACATCGACCACGAATAACGATATATGTCTCACCATGTCCGGAGTGAGTCCTACACTGCAGCAGTCTCCTTGATGCGCGGGTACCTGCTCCAACAGCCGTCCCGCCCCTACATCGACCACGAATAACGATATATGTCTCACCATGTCCGGAGTGAGTCCTACACTGCAGCAGTCTCCTTGATGCGCGGGTACCTGCTCCAACAGCCGTCCCGCCCCTACATCGACCACGAATAACGATATATGTCTCACCATGTCCGGAGTGAGTCCTACACTGCAGCAGTCTCCTTGATGCGCGGGTACCTGCTCCAACAGCCGTCCCGTCCCTACATCGACCACGAATAACGATATATGTCTCACCATGTCCGGAGTGAGTCCTACACTGCAGCAGTCTCCTTGATGCGCGGGTACCTGCTCCAACAGCCGTCCCGCCCCTACATCGACCACGAATAACGATATATGTCTCACCATGTCCGGAGTGAGTCCTACACTGCAGCAGTCTCCTTGATGCGCGGGTACCTGCTCCAACAGCCGTCCCGCCCCTACATCGAGTACTAACAAGGAGCCGTCAGAGCAGCCGACAAGCGCGTGTCGGTCTCCCGGCGCGAAGCAGACGGAGCTAGGTCGGCCGGAAGGCATGGGAATCGAACGGAGACTGGTTTGGTTTGGTCTGTAAAAAAAAAAGAAATAATCATTCACTTTTTCCCATTCGAGGAAACACCTAGACCAGAGCTTGGTCTGAAATGATAGTTTCTGATGAAAACACTATTGTAATAAATTTAAAAATGTCTTTGGCCATGAAACTGCTCAAGCGTATCAAGATTTATGAGCCTTTAAGGACAAGTAATACAATAGTGCGCCAATTTACACTTATATCGTAAAATCCGAATACAGAACTCAAAATAGTTTTTTATATTAGAACTCAAATCTCAACCATTTCAACCAATACGGCCTGCCCTCACCGGACGTGGTCCAAGGGTTGGAGATAAACTCTGAAGAGTTGGATAAGCTAGAAACCTCACTGATTACTGATTACAGATAATAAGCCAGCGACTACTTCAACGAAATTGACTTTCAGCACAGATTCAACAATAGAATATGCTGGCAATAGCCATAAACAAAGCTCTATATTGTTTTAAATAAATACTCTACGCGGACGGAGTCGCGGGAAAAAGCTAGTAACTGATAACATAGTTTATTTTAAGCTTTAGCTTATAGGAATTAATAATGAAATTTAATTTAAATATATAACATAAATCACACACCAATTAAACAAAACTGCGGTGGCTGTCGCGGCCTGAGTATCGACCCCTCCAGCTCAGCCCATGGCTGTCGTAAAGTTAGACTAAGGGATCTCACTAGAAGCAGGGCAGCAGCTTCCTTCTGTGTTCTGCTTCACCACTGCGATCACCAATGCGCCTACCAAACGTGGTGATTTTGGCAAAACCCTCCAGCTTTGGAGGAGGTTCTGTCCAGAAGTGGACACTAATGGGCGATGGATGTATGATGTAATCAAACAAAAATAAAAATATAGACATTGGACACTCATTATGGCTACACCGCCGCCTGCACACGACGTATCCAGTGCGCATTTAAACTGCACAAGCTTAAATGTATAATTGTGTGTGCAATAAAGTATGAAATAAATAAATAATGACTCGGTTTTTAAGCACTACTAACTCGTGTCTTAATGACCTTTGTAAGGATTTTAATAAGCTACTATAAAAAGTAAAAAAAATATTAAAACAATTATGGTAACGTAACAGACTCCGACTTATTCCCCTTCGAGGATTCACCTGTGAGTAGAGTAGGTCAAAAATAATTAAATATTATTTATTCAAATATTACTTACCGATTCCAAAGTTTGATAGAATCAGCTGAGGCGGAAAGTAACGCGAGGTTGTCTGAACTGATGGCTACGCATCTCGGGTCTTTACGATGACCGTATAGAGACAGTTGTTTTAGGCATTGCACTGAAAAGTTAATAGATTCATAAGGACACAACTACGACTACTAGAAAACTAAATAACACTAGTTAGTATTGAATTCATAATAAATGTTTCATATTCATAGTTCATTTAAATAAAATAAACCGGCAAAGCGCGTGTCGGACCCGCGCACGAACCGGTTCTAACTCACAGTTCTATCCGGATATAAATAGATACTAAATTCATGATAGTGGATGGTAAAAAAAACTGACAAGCCTGTGGTTTTTGCCATTCTGCGTGCTGGTCGCGATACCGAACAGGAGAATTTTACGTTTCAAATGGATAATGAAGATTCTTACTGAATAAACAAATATACAAGAGTTTGATTTACGAGTCCAAATCACACTTGTAGTATTTGTTGTTATAATCAGTCAATAGTATTATCAGTAAGGTGCATCAGTCAATAGTATTCAATCTTTTTTCTTTTCAAAACGGTTGTAATTTAAATTTAGTCATATTTTTTTGGTATTATTTTTGTAAAACTGAGTGTAAAACTATTTAATTTGCATATTGTGTTCACATCTACAAGGCCGTTCAACTCAGAAAGTCTTGTCTTTTGTATATTTTTTTATGTTGCTTAAAGTTGTAACGTCCAGTTTGTGAAACAATAAATACAAAAAAATCTAGGATAAGCTCTACAATCGCGCTCATGAGCAAACACTCGTAGTGTGTTTTACATAGAGTGCGAGACTCGAAATTAGTAAAAGGAAAATAATAAAAAACGTCATAAAAGTAAGTTTATGTTATGTTGACAGGACCCTTTTTTCCTTTTTCAGGTAATCCGCCATAATAACACATATCCTTCCATCAAACAGTTTCCTATTACAAATCAGATACAGCCTTAAACGGCTGATATATGTATAGATAGGTAGTAATAATACCTACGCGGTAAAGCATTGCTATAGGCAAGAGATGCACTTAACACCAGATGGGTTACTTGCTTGTCCCATCTCCAAGTTGCATAATAAATAAATAAAAAGTAGGATAGACAGGAAGACGCCGCGCCGTAGGCTTACTAATAGAGTACCGTCAGCCTCCTTTTGGTAGGGAACCATAAAAACTGTATTTGATAATTAAGCATAAAGCAACATTAGCATCCTATTACCTTCGTTGCTATCACGTATCCGGGTGCTATGCAGCTCCACAGTGTTATTCGCGAGAGTCACAGCTACTCTCAGCTCTCCTGTAGTGCCCAGGAGTAACGACGTCGACTTCACCTTAGAGTTCAGCTTCAACGATGTCAGTCTCTTCACTTCATCACCCAGTGTCAGGATTTCTGGGATATCCGTTGCTTCAACATCCGCTTCGCTCGATTCTTTTAGTTTACTGCAATAAATCAGCACAAGAGGTTCGGCAACATTTTAACAAGCCTCATAGCTCAGTTGGTAGTAACTCTAACTTCTGCGCTGTAGGTTGTGGGTTCGATTCCCACCCAGGACAAACATTCGTGTGATGAATATCATCTATATTTTGTTCTGTGTTTGGGTGTTGTATCATATAGTTTGTATGTATTTACGAAGTATTTAAGTATTCTATCCATAATCTAGTTCCCATATTACAAGCTATGCTTAGTTTGGGGCTAGATGGCGCTGTGTAAAATTAATGTCCTGTAATATATTAGAATAATTAGGCGTGAACATAATCAAAACTATGGTATAAAGGTGTGTTTATTATTTTTATCTAAAAGGAGTAGCTGGATGGCGATGATGAAATCTGCGATAAAGCGAGCTTTCCCAGAAGCTGTACCTATTAAAGGCACTGACAATTCCACCCACCGACAGAACACAGCGCAGCAGCTTGGTGCAGCATTACCGACCACAATTTGTTCGCCAGCCTCGCGGAATTCAACAGATGCTATCAGCTTTAGGATCAGGTATACCGACCGCTACTAGGTCCTAGTTCAGAAAAACTTACGCTAGTTTTTTCCTCTGTTTCTTGACCCGCTTGTTCATCCGTTCACCAGCCTCGTCATCGGTACAGAACTGAAAGAGCTCCAGCAACGCGTCGGTGCCATGGCACGCGAGCACGGTTTGTCCGAGGTCTGTGGCGAGTCCTACTACGCGGCCCTTACCGCCGCGCACGAGGGTACCCACTTGGTGGCATTGCAGTACCTGAAGGTCGTTTTTAGGTAGCTTCATCATCATACCACAAAACTCTACTGAAGCATATGGGCCTCCACCAAAGTACAAAATCGAAATTTGTCATAATCACTTGTCTTTCACAAATGATATGTACAGTTAAACTAACTATTTACAATGGAAGAATTTGGGCTTCCTAAAAACCATCTCGTTAATAAAGCTGATGCCTAAGAACAAAAGACATTAGAACTCCCAGACCCCAGAAGCCAAATATCTCTTTTCTTTGTGGATAAACTTACAGAGCTGTCCTCAACTCCATCCGTCTCCTCCAGTTTTATGATTTCCAGCTGCCTTGACAGTTTCTGCTCATCCTTTACATCGTCTTTCCAATTTAGCTTCCACACCCTCAGTTCCTGATCTATGCTGCCCGTTACCAAATACCTTTCCTCTTTCAGGAGTACTGCTGACCATACCTAGAAATGTCATACAATTAAATAGTCAAATGAGATGACCCTTTTTTATTTTGTTTATCCAACAGTATTACAATATGTTGTAGTTATGACACATTGTTAATAATAAAGCTGATTAGGGTTACACAGATTATGGTTCATAAACATAAGGGTATAAAAAGTTAAATTATAAGAAAATTGAATAAGCATAAAAAGTAGGTATAGTGAAATTCAGTGGCAGATGCCGATAAAGTGTATCTGAGTGAAGTGATGATGTGTGAGTGTGTGTTGTGATGGGAGTTCTGTATGTTCCGAAATGTATAAAACTGTAGCACATAATATGAACAACTTTATTAAAAAAAAAATTAAGTTTACAGTGTATCTGTAAATCAACTTTTGTCACATTTACCTATAAGATCTTTTCAATCAGAACTTGGGCGAATGGGTAGAGTGAGTGTATTTCTAGGATTTTATTTTCTGATTATTTTCGTTTAAAGAAAACTGTTTGTGTAGAACAAAAATAATCATAAAAACTAAAATAGAATCTAAAAAAAATAAATTTAAATGCTACGTTAATAGCACTACCCACTTAAAAAGATCAGTTAAACACCAAAAAATTTCAGTCTCCTTTCAGTCAGCCGTAGCGCTTTAAGATAATCTCATCATTATTATCATAATTTCCATCCTCATCCTCATATTTTCACAAAGTGTATATTTCTATTGCTGCTCTACCAACAAATCATAAAAATATGTTGCCATAAAAATAGGTTACACCAATAGAAGATAGATCACACTAATATACCCCAAAACAAACCACTCCGTTAATATCAACCTTGCAATACATAAGGATCCTAAAACAATAATCCTAATCCTTCTGTGAGTTGTGTTTAGATGGCCTTAATGCCTACATTGGGGCTGTTGATATATGTAATATACAGGGTGAGTTTTTTTCCAGGGCCACTGAGGCCAAGTCTGAAACCGTGAGAGTTATCGAAAAGTCATGTTAGGAGTTACATGCTCGATTTAAAAAAAAATAAGTCAATCATCTAATTTTTTTTATAGTTTGTCTGGAAAAGTAAATTTTTGAAAAAAAATAATTGCATTGAGTGTTTTTTGTTTGATAATAAAAAAAAAATTGTATGGTGACTATGTGCCCAAAGTTACGCTTTCAAAATTAAAAAATTAGAAATTCAACTTTATGCAATTAGTAAAGGTTATACGTTCAGACTATGCGTAAGTTAAACTATTAAAACCTCTTTTGCACGGTTGTCCGCCTTGCCATCAGCTGCGTTACCATAAAAAGCGAACGTTTTTTAATCCGATGACGTTTCAATTTACGCTCACGAACTACGAACAAAAAACTTTTACAGCAAAAGAGGATTTAATAGCTTAGCTTAATGCGTAAGCTAGTCTTAGGCGTGTGTAAGTCTGAACCTACAACCTTTACTAAATAATGTTGAATATCTACATTTTTAATTTTGAAAGTGTTCCAACAACTTTGCGCACATAGTCATCATACATTATTTTTTTAATTATCAAACAAAGAACCCATTTTTTTTTTTTTTTCAAAAACTCACTTTTCCAGAAAACCTATAAAAGAATATTGATTTTCTTTAATGCAGAACTTTTTTTTTTTTAATCGAGCATGTAACTCCTGACATGACTTTTCGATAACTCTAACGGGTTCTGACTTGGCCTCAGTGGCCCTGGAAAAAAACTCACCCTGTATATTTAATCAGTTACATCTGACTTTTGAAGGAGATATTATGTTTGTTTGCAATGAGAATAGAATGTATATTTAATCAGTTACATCTGCCTTTGAAGGAGATATTTTGTTTGTTTGCAATGAGAATAGAACTGACTTATTTGTGTTAATTGACATTTTGACATCCTACTTATGCATACTTTACTGATGTTCTGTCTTATAAGGGTACCAAACTGTGTTCAGTTAGGAATCCTAAAAATGGGTAAAGTAGTTAATAGTAATTTCCTTTACTTAACAATGCTATAAATTCGAATGTGTTCTTGTTTGTTTATTTGTAACCTTTTCACAGTGAAACCACTGAATGGTCTTTTTTATTATTTACTAGTTTTTACCGGCAACTTCATCCACATCATGGTTTTTCCACACAAAGAGAGATAAGATCATTCCAGTTCTCTAAGCAGTCATAAAGTTTCTTTTGCCTTGACATGATTTTGATCCATCTTCTATTAAAACTTGAGAGAATGTAAAGAAAAGAGCCCCATAAAATATAGGTCATAATGTGTTTTTGTTTGAAAACTACCGTAAGTGTCACACACTTTCATTAGTAACCATATTAACTAACATACCAAAATTCTTCCCTTTTGCACCCCTACACTACAAAAGGAAGCTAGGTTTAGCCTTTGGTCAAGGACGAAACGTTGGTGTTTTACATCAATAATAAGGTTCGTGGAAATTCCCATATGTCCAAAAATGAATTTGTTGATCCACAATAGATATTTTAATTAAATTGACCAGTTGTATTTATTAATGTACCTCAAAGCATGCACTATATTCACACATTTGACTGATATTGTTACAGTTCAAAAGACATGGCTCTTTAATTTTGTTTCCTTAAATATTGTAATTTCTAAAAAAAACATAAAATTTGCCATTGCTAGACTTTATATCACAATTTCATAATCTACAAGCAAATTTTCAAACATCTATCATGTACAGTTTCGATGATATGCAACATTGCACTTTGAACCCCTTATGGTGCAAATTTTCTCTAGACCTTGCTATTTTACTAAACAGAATAATTACCTCCATCTGATGTCCACCTAGTGTTTTGAAGCAGTGCTTTGTCTCAATGTCCCAGAACTTGATAAAGGTGTCTTTAGATGAACTGACAATACAGTTCTTGCTATTTAGGAAAAGTACACTAGTTATAGCTCCCTTGTGGCCACTAAACCTCGCTTTTCCTGTCTCTGCAACCACATCCCATAGGATTACTTCGGTATCCTGAAAACATACAGCAACATCAACCTAATAACCTAGGACGCTCATTTTCCCTAAACTATATCACACTTGTATTGTACCTCAATGCTACCAAATGAGCACTGGCCTAGTGAGTTTGCATGTTTGATATTATTTCAACACTCTAGTCTACAGGCAGGACATGTGTTTCAAATCCTGAGTGGGGCTATTAAAGTTGTGTCAGTTCTCAGTTTGGTTAGGAGATAGCATGGTTGATCACCTGATAGTCCGTAGGTAAGATGATTCATTGTTTCAGAGGACATGTGAAGCAATTGGTCCATAGTACTAAATATAATATAGAAGTTGTTGTTAAAGAGTCATGTCAGATGCCTATGCCAGTGGCTCATCAAACTCTAACACCAGGGCTGGTAATGCCCATATAGAGAAATAATGTGCCTCAAATATAAATTTTAATTTTAGGGATGAAAATATTTACCTTAGAACCCGAAACCAATCTGTGACCCTGCTCATCATATTGCAAGCAAGACACAGCACTCTTGTGACCAGCGAACACACAAACAATTTCATTGTTTGATAACTCAAACACATTTATATTGCCATCAGCATAGCCCACAGCTACATTGTTACAAGATGGACTGGCTGCTATTTGAGAGACCACTGTATTTTCACCTGGTAAGACTTGAGCCTGAAAATATTTGGTTGGTTAGTTGTAAATTTTTATTATGAAAAAACAGTTACTACTGTGCTAGGAATGTATGTTTATGGTGTCCTCGAAATAGTTTTTCATAAATAACCTTTTCGCCAAGCCGCATATCCCAAATAATAACATGCTCGCATGCTCCAACAGCAATGTATCGACCGCTGATTCCGTTTAGAGTTACATGGGAGCTGTTGCAGTCTGCACTAGCTATTACATTGAATGTTCCACTGGACGCGTAGCGTAAGTACTGTTTCGTGAGACCCATTTCGTTGGAATATCACAAATAAATTACTAAATATTTCACGTAAACATTTCACGCGCAAATTATTTAAACATGCAACCAAAGAGTAAGTATAAGTAAAGATAGAATCAAAGAGTATATATATAACACACACAGATCAAATTACTATAGAACAAATAATAATCTTTATTCAATAAAAAGTACAATTAAACTAACTATGTACAAAGGAATTAGTCAGATTAAGTAACGGTCCTTAGGACCGTTACAAACAGCCTAAAGGTAACTCAACTGTTCCAGCCAAGTACCAGACGGACCAAGCGTGCCAAATTAAATGGGATTGGAAGATGTTTTTTTTATCCAATTTTACTCTGCCAATGCAATGTAATCAAATTACAACTAAACCACAGAACATCATTTTGTAAATCTACATATAAAAAGGTGATAGAGTCAAATTTTTTGTTAAACTAAAATGAAATTTATTCTTTAAATTTAAGGCCCGAGAGAAAAAAAGGGTTTTTGTTATAAATTATATATATTGTATTGTAGATTTTCGAAGAATGAAAACCAGTACTTAAATTGGGAAAATGCAGTGCCTGAAAAAATTTACAAAGTCGTCTGTTGCTTGCAGTGCCCGTTTAAAATGTGACGACTTTATTCCTGGTTATTCTAGGAAAATGCTGAAACCTAATGCTGCTCCGTTAATATTTCCTAAGGTAAGAATAAACCACCCGAGCGTGTCCGTACATAAACCTAATAACCTTGAGAATTCAACGCCTTTTCCACATAGTTCTACTTAACCGATTTCCATAAAATTTTGCACTCGTGTAAAAACCACGTGCGTGTATATGACAAACATGTTAAAAACATGTACAAAAAAGTATGACCCTTAACCCACGTGTAGGGAATAGTGCTATAGATTCCAATAAAAATATACATACGATGTTTTGGTTATTATTTTTACTTAGGTACAATAAATTAAGTAGGTGTAGTTAGCGCAGTAAGGTAGCATTCATATAATCAGGATACTTACACAGACGTTTTAACAATCAATTTGTCCTGTGTTCTGTTTGGTCATGGTCACCTCATTAGAAAGGGACACACTACCAAACCTGAGCCATCTCGCGCGGACCGGTTTTATCGCCATAGTGTACACTGTGCACAGTCTACTAGTAAGTAAGTATAATTTCTTTGCATAGAGTATGGTGTAGATACACTCTACACTGCACTATTCTGTTATGCTCTTTGGTACTGTTGAAGTTGAAGAAGTTGGTATTCGATTTATGTTCATTTCGTGGGTCGCTTTTACGAATAGAATATAAATAGTACATAATTATTGATCTGAATTAATTTGAAGATAATCTGTTAATTGGAAAGAAATACTTCTGAATCTAAATTCATTCTTTGGTGTACCTAAATGTAATTGTTCTTTCTCAAGACCTATTTTCTGTAGTACTGTCTTCAGGTTATTATGTTTCTCAACAAGACCAGGTTTTATTGTTTTTCTTCTTGATCCAACGTGATGCCCCTTTTCCTATTACATTATTTTCTGGTTTTACCTTAAACAAACGAGTTGATTGAGTTTTAAGCTTATGTTTTAGGCTGGTGGGTTTCACGAATAGATCCCGTAAACGCAATATGGAAGGTAACCCTACATCTGATATTGTAATTCTGAGCGGCAACTCTCATCCGGAGCTGGCCGAGTTGATCGCCAAGTAAGTAGTTTTTGATAACGTGACCATACAAAATAACAATAAACCAATTTGAATAGCTCATATACACAGAACATACATGTAGAGGTTAAGTAAATTGATCCTATTACCTTGAAGGTTATAACAATTGTTAAACAAGTCAAGCAATATTTACAAGTTGTATAAAATTTGCAGCCGCCTCGGAGTAAACAAGGGAGGATGCTCTGTCTATCACAAAACAAACCGTGAAACTATTGTAGAGATTGGAGACTCAATCCGTGGGAAAAACATCTACATTGTACAGACTGGCACCAAGTAAGCAAATTTCTAATATGTAAAAAGCTATGTTTTTTTTTATTTTGGTCCATACATAATGAATCATTATTTGCCTGGCAGGCAACTTGTTTTGACAATTAATTTTATTATTTTAATAAAAATGCTCAATTTCTAGGGATGTTAACAACAACATAATGGAGTTGCTTATAATGGCCTATGCTTGTAAGACTTCTTCAGCAAGGTCTATTGTGGGTGTAATCCCCTACCTACCATATAGTAAGCAGTGCAAAATGCGCAAACGTGGATGCATTGTCACAAAACTACTTGCAAAAATGATGTGTAAATCTGGATTAACTCACATTATTACAATGGATCTTCATCAGAAAGAAATCCAAGGATTTTATGAGTGCCCGGTTGATAACCTCAGAGCTTCCCCATTTTTGCTGCAATACATCCAGGAGAGTGTAAGTAGACAGAATAAATATAACAACCATTTTGAATAATATAGATACTCCTCAATACTGATAAGGTAAATTTATATAAGTTGCAGCAGAAACAAAAACAAAGTCAACACACATGTACTGCACTTATCAATATTTGTGTCCTCATTCATCTAATGAGATCAGCATAAAATTAAGTTTACACATTCCCTAGAATCCTAGAATGATGTAATATGTTACAGATCCCTGATTACCGCAACTCTGTCATTGTGGCCCGTAACCCTGGCTCTGCTAAGAAAGCCACATCTTATGCTGAGCGACTGAGACTGGCTATCGCAGTCATTCACGGGGAACAGAAAGAAGCAGAAAGTGATGAGGTTGATGGCCGCTATTCACCACCATGCATTCCAAGGTAATTTAAAAAATCTTAATTTTTCATGGCATGGTTTATTATCGTTTTTTATGTTATTGTGAAGTACCGTGGGAAGAAGAATTATGAATTCATGAGTCAAGGATGCAGGCTTCGTCATTCATTGTATGTTTTACTAGCTGACCTTGCTCAGTTACACTTGCATCAAGGTTCTAAGTTCATTACTAACATTTTGGGGCCATATCAGCCCACTGCTGAACAAAGCATCTTCTCTTCCATGTAGATCTTATTCTTGCTCAGGCAAGCCTCAAGATCCAGGGCTGATCCTATGTATATATAATCATGAGCCACCTCTAACCTTCAACTCGCATGTGACCACTGGTCATATCATAACCACTCAGCCCGAAATGAGTTTGCTGCCAATTTGTCTGCTAAGTGTAGTGTTTATAGGGAATGTTATACCCAGTTCAAGAGTTAAACCATTTCTAATGGAAAAAAAAATGGTTTTATACCTCATCACTTATACACACTTTATTCATATCAGGATTAATACCAAGGTACAAATTACGTGGTGTAGTTACTACCGGCGCTTATATTGACTTTTTAGACATAAAAATACATGATTAGAGTTTTCGGAAGGATCAAGCCTGATAAAAATTATAGCCTAAGTTACTCATTCAAGTTAGAGCATTCTACTGGTGAAAAAAATGATTAAATTGGTCCAGTACTTTTGAGTGTGTTCATTACAAACAAAAATAGATAATAGGTAGATGTACATATAATATAATATATATAAATATTATGCTGCCTATACTATTATTATAAAATAGTAGTGTAGATGTAAGTGTAGTTAGAGTTCCATTTTAAGAAAAGGATAATCTCAATCCTTTGATGTGTGACTTTTTTTTGATAACCACCTTCCATTAGCAAAATTTTAAAGGTTATCAGTAATGTGGCTGTGGTTTTTTAGTTCATTACTTTTTGTTTTGCTAATCTCTTGCTTGCATTTGGATTTTTCTTAAGGTTCTGTGTCTATTTCTCTTGGAATGGAATTTAATTTTGGGAATGCATGATATCTACTAAACTGCAAGTAAGTCAATGTTATTGGTCAGGGTTGAAACTGGTTTTAAACCAACTATCGAAAGATTTTTGGTGAAATTGTAGGGAATATTATTTAGTCAGCAGGTTGGTTAATATTTTTTTAGAAATAATGGGTTGGTCTTCCCGCCACCGCGCCGCACTTCTCTCAAAATCAATTACATTCTGTTATTTTGTTGCCATTTCATCTAAATGAATATTATATAGTAATCTGAAACCTATTTCAATCCCTGTCTGGTAACCATAATATTAATGTTTGTAATGTACATGCAAGGTGGATCCCCATATTCTTAGTAATTTGTATGAATTCTCTTACAGTGGTCGGTCTCGCACCATTTCATACAGTGTTGACAGGTCTCGAACAATGGACGTGTCTGTAGGCGTTCCAGTACACCCAGCTAAAGAAAAGCCTCCTATTAATGTGGTTGGTGATGTCGGGGGACGGATTGCTATAATGGTGGTGAGTATTTATATTATATGCTATGCTATCTATATCAATACAAATGTGGCGGTTGTGCCGCACCTCCATTGGTTCATAGACTAGTTAACCTTATATAATAACATGTATAAAGCTGTGGCTAGTAATAAATAAGTTGGCAATACTTTTTGCTCTTCCGTTTCCTTTTTGGATGGAGGCCATGACATTGCCCTTGGCCTACTTAACAAACGGGTGTTTATTTGGATTATTATAAGATATTATATTTGAGCAGTAACTCTATTATATAATTTTATATTCAGTATTGGTGCTTTGGCATGGTGTTTTATTCAACGCAAGGCAACGCGCGGTTCCCTTCACAAATAAATAAAAAAATAAAATATACAACCAAATTGAGAACCTCCTTCTTTTTTTGAAGTCGGTTAAAAATGAAAGAATCTGTTTGTAATTGCAAAATAACAGCTTTTTACTGATGCAAATGAAAGCATTTTATACGGTATAGTATTTTATACTAAAAAAAAAACACATTTTTAGGGTTCCGTACCTCAAAAGGAAAAAACGATACCCTTACAGGATCACTTTGTTGTCTGTCTGTCAAGACCCTTTTTATCAGGAACGCGTGGAGGTATCAAGCTGAAATTCATAACAAATACTCAGGTCTACAGTTGCTTGGAACTGTGAATTATCAAACTTCTAAGCCATTGCGATCAAAAGATACCGCAAATTTTCGAATCAAATCAAAATCTACGGGGTACTTCCCGTGATTTCAAAATCTTGAAATTTGATATGAAGCAACCTTATAGCAAAAAAAAAGCAAAAATTGTGAAATGCATAAATTTTTAGTTACGTCATAGGTATAGTAAAAATATTCTTAATAATTTTAAACTTACTAGGTACCCCTTTCCTCATGAACGCGTAGTGGTATTATATTGAAATTCATATCAAATACTCAGGTCTATAATACCTTTAAGCTGTAACAAAATCAAACATCTATGTCAACGCTATCAAAAAAATAAGCCGCATATTTTGAAACTCGATCCAATCGAATCTTGAAGTCATGAAGCAACGTTTTATAGCAGCCAATCCGCGCAGCTTTGCTATACAAATAACATTCATTTTACTTTTTTTTAATCCGTATTATTCATTTATCATATTAATAAATAATAAAAATATTTTATGGTTAAATGATCACATTTTTATTTTAATTTGTATAGATCATCATATAAATATAAGTCCAGGGGACTTATATCCAAGGTCATAACACCAATCAGGTGGGTAGCTCACCTCCCCCCCTGCATCTATCAGCCTATTGGCGTATCTGTCTTCATTCGCTAAATGCGTAAAAAAATAAAAAATAAACATTTTGTAAATTTTACAATATTAAATTATGTAGGTACATACTTAACGTCCTTAACTTAAAGTTTTAGTACTTAGTACTTAAATTCCAAGTGGCTTAACGGATAGTTGCTTTTTTTGTTACTCGCACATGTTTAGTTTCTCTATAGACCAAATTCTAAAGTCAACGCGACCTTAATTCGCTTAGCTATTGGGGTCGCGTCATGAATCATAATAATTGTAATCTATTTATTCTGTATTGTCATTTCAATTCCAGGACGACATGATCGACGACGTGCAATCATTCGTGGCGGCCGCCGAAGTTCTCAAAGAATGTGGCGCGTACAAAATATACGTCCTCGCAACCCACGGTCTGCTTTCTTCCGACGCGCCGCGCCTTATCGAGGACTCGCCCATCGACGAGGTAGTCGTCACCAACACTGTGCCCCACGAGCTGCAGAAAATGCAGTGCAACAAGATTAAAACTATCGACATATCCGTACTACTCAGCGAAGCCATACGACGCATCCACAACAAGGAATCGATGTCCTATCTCTTTAAAAATGTTACTCTTGAGGATTAAACCCTTTTGCTCGTTAATTGTAAGTATCGATTAAGTTTTAGTATTATAAAGGTCTGCATATGCGAAACCGCTAACATTTTGTTTTCTTAGTAAGCGGTACTAAAAGTCCGCGGGCAATGGTCTTTCATCTGCGCAGCCTTTTCTTGCCCTGCACAGGGATGTTAAATGGCACGTAATGCCATCTGAGGTATATATAAGGGTCAATTCACACCAAACTGCAAAACATTCACACTCTTTTTATGACATATAATGAACTGTATTACCTACATAGGGGTCAGTTTAGACCAAACGTATGCTTGTGTATGCTAACGCATTCTCAGAATTTTTATACCCAGGGAAATAATAAAAGTGACGATATTCGTTTATCGTTTGGTGTGAATAGACTCATTTTCAATGTTTACAATTAA
Organism: Venusia cambrica; assembly: GCA_951394065.1. Taxonomy (NCBI): domain Eukaryota; kingdom Metazoa; phylum Arthropoda; class Insecta; order Lepidoptera; family Geometridae; genus Venusia; species Venusia cambrica. The sequence goes on along the minus strand of OX596043.1, from coordinate 14,331,347 downwards.
GCCAGTAGGTATGTTATACATACATAAGTTCACAATTCCAAAATTATAGAGAGTGATGTTTTGTCACAATAATTTGTATGTGAAGTGCATCATACTTAAATGTTTTAGTGCATTAATATGCATGCCAACAATAAAATTGTTAAACCTAATCCTGAATCATTATATTATACACTTAACACTTTTATTTTCATCTTAGAAAATGGTCTATTGTATAATTGTAATTATAAATGTATTCACTTATTGTAGGTAGTATAATTAATCCACAATATGTTATGCTATGTTTAATATTTGATGTAAGGAAGTATACTAAAAATGTGGGTAATGTATTATGGTATTTTAAATTTCTGATTGGGTATGTTAAATTTACTGTTATGATTCTGTTATTTTTTCCTAAACGCTAAAATAAGTAATCTACCAAATACAGTTAATTTTTTTATAATATTAAACTTTTCTATATTTATGGATAGGTATAAAAAAATCGAGTACCTTCCTATGTATGTTATAAAATAAAAAAGCATTTTTTTATGCTAAAACACAAAATTATCCATTTTACTATCACGTGATCTATAGGTACCTAGTAAATATAATGAAATAGAAAGAATTTTATATGTGATATACTATTAACCACTAACAAAGTATACTTACATAATATTTATATATTTTGATAAGAGTTTGCAATACCTGCAATAATTATTCATGAATGATCTACATTTCAATAATATAGGTACAGTGGTAATTTTAAAGCTAGGGTGTTGTGCTGTTAGCCGTCTAGCAAACGACTAAAGCGGTGATGGACTTTCGTGGATATTATCAAGTCCTGGATATCTATATAGATCTTTCTTTATAACCGGTTCTCTTTGTTCAGCGTGATATTAACGTGAGCACGCTTATACGAATGAATCATTTCAGATTAATTCGCTGTGTAAACATGTAAACTGTAAAAGTGCGCTAACATGTAAACTGCCAAATGAACCGCACCGCTCAATCGCTTAAGCATGCAAACGTCACGTCTACACAAGGCTTTAGTTTTTGTGCATTGGGTTTCGGGTTTTTTTTTGTCTATCTGTCGTCTGCTAGAGGCTTAACAGACAGACCGTATCTATTGTATTGGAGGTATAGTGTTAAGTAATGTAAGTATTACCATCGTATTGCGAATAAATAGTTTGTGGCAAAATCTACCATTGTATTTTCTTAAAAGTTGTTGAATTAAAACATTAGTGACAACCTAGTACCTACCAACTTATCTTGCAAGAGGAAATAAACAAAATATATACCTAGGTATATATTTTTTAGACTAATCTAAAAAAACGAATGTAATTCCAAGTAGGCGGCGATAATACCTACGACGTGGCGGATAAAAATAAAAGCCGGTGCCGGTGTGCGTGCTCCCAGCGGAAACATGACGAATTTCATGAGTTTGCTTGCCTAAATAATTAGTTAGTGACGCCGTGTAAATTTGTATGGTACTTTTAAATTTGTGCATCCAGCCGTTTTTGAGATATTTGAAAAAAACAGTTGCCGCTGGAAGAACGCGTGAAAATGTTCTCCCAGTGGCATCTTTTTTTCGAAATGGACTTACGTTAAAAAAAATACCTCATCAGTAAGAGTACGATGCAAGGTAAATGTATGCTAAAATAAAATTTGTGCAGACTATGGTTACGGAGATACTTATTCAAGTTTCCCCTGGGAGACCGTTTGGCATGTCGCTGGATCTCTTAAAGGGTAAAGCGTATAGCTACGATTTTTTTAACACACGTTGCTACCAAATTGTTTATAATGTTTGTGAAAACAGAATTTAAAAAAAAACGTCCCGTTCGAAAGAAAAAAAAATATACATGAAATGAGGTTTTCAAGTTCTAGCACTTCGAAGAATGATTTTAGAGACCAACTTTAAACCTTAATTTGTGCCTTATTACTGTTTACAACGTCACCCCAAGTCTTATTATTATACTGTCAGTAATTAATGAGCTATTTGAAAAATACCGAGATGAAGCCAGGACCAATTTTGCCATTAGATTGGACTAGTTTTTTTATGGTTTGGCAAACTGAAAAGTACTTCAGCAATTAGTTAGTCTATTCAAGTATCTGCCTGTAAAATTTTAGCTCAATACACTCTGAAATTAAGGAGATATCATAAAAATACGTAAAATGGTCCGTGCAATGGATAAATCGACCAAGTTTAAATGGTATCTGAAAAGCGGCCTTACCATAGATAGTGTTAACCTTCTTAATTAGTACAGGTGCGCTCACTCTACTTAGAGAAAAATGAAACGATCAAGTGTAAGTAGGTTTCGCCTTGAAAGGGTTCTGTCTGTCCCCAGTTATGCAGCTCAGCGTTCGACGTGTTAACAAGGTGGGTTCGGCGCTGTCAAATTAGCAACGGGTCTATTTCTTCCTGAGGATGCCTCGTGTGGAGACGAAACTAGCGGAATTATTACCACTAAATATTTCTTTGTTTTTAGATTAACCAGCTCTACGAGAGTCATCCAGATTTCATTCAGTTATAATATTTTGGAAAAATATCTCTGAGTAAGTTACAATACAACTTACATAAGTAGGTAGTTAAAATAATATACGTACTCATACTTATAAATGGAATTGAAATATTTTTTGGAATATGGAGAATACGTTAATCCTAGGAAAACTTACTGATAGGCTAGGTATTATATTAGTAGGTACTTATCTGAGAGGTGTTAGTAGCGAGTAATGAATAGAAAAATAATAAGGTACCTAGGTAAGTATTTTATTTTGTTTCAATGTAGTTATATAGTAAGTAGTAACAGATTATAAGTATACAGTGACTCCTACCCCGCTTGATAGGAGAGATATGTACGTTCCGTAAAATATTGCTAATAATCGACATTGCCAAAAATCAGTACAAGATCCAAATCAATAGTTAGGTATGTACGTTAATTCTAAAATCAATTTGATACATACGGCAACTGTTTTTTTCAAATATACCAAAAACGGCTGGATGCACAAATTTAAAAGTACCGTACACATTTACACTGTCACTAACTAATTATTTAGCCAAGTAAACTCATAAAATTCGTCATTTTTCCGCTGGGAGAACGCTCACGTGCTAACGTCGGCGACACTTGTTATCAATAATCTTAGGTCTCGTGAGTAATAATAGTAGGTATTCTATGGGCGGAGTCGGTGAACCTTACCGAATCAAAGCGTTACAAATTTACAATACAATAAATTTATTGATATCAACAATTTTTAAGTCGAGTAGGTAATCAAGTATCTACTACCTACGATAAATAGTGGCTTATTTGTTTAAACGTGGGCCACACAGTTGCCAACAAGCCATTTCTGCAGAGGTGACCTTGTCAAATATTGTCAAATCTGCTTTTTAATCCGATGACGATTCAATTTAAGCTCATCACGAACAGAAAATACAGCAAAAGTGGATTTAATAGCTTAGCTTACGCATATTCTGCAACCTTTATACTAAATGCATTAAGATGAATTTATAAATTTTCAATTTTGAAAGTGTTTCAACAACTTTGGGCACATAGTCATCGTACATTATTTTTAAAATACGCAAAAATTTTTTTTTTTCAAAAACTCACTTTTCAAAAAAACTATTTAAAAAAAATGATTTTCTTTAATGCAGTTATTAATATTTTTTTAAACCGAGAACGTATCTCCTAAAATTACTTTTCGATAACTCTTACGGTTGCCCTGGAAAAAAACTCACTCTGTATATTAATTTATTAGTCCTCTCCGCCTTTGCGAGAGGAACTCGTAGACACCAGATTTGACCTCCTAGGTCCAGGGGAACATGAGTAATCACTAACGTTTATTCATCTATTTGCTCAATAGTCTTAAAGGAAAAGTGAACGAGGAAAGCATCGGTTATTGTGCTCGTTAGTCAGCTGATCCTGCTCTAAACTAGAGGTGAGTTGACTAAATAATTCTGCTTTGTTTGCTGATCCTGCTTTCAAAAAAAGTTACATGGTTGGTTAGGAATAAGGGGGCTCGCGACGCGAGGTCTACTCTTGTTTTTACAGAACCACAATACTAACTAACAATAGTAAAAAAAATATTATACATTCGTAGAACTCGTTAATCGAGTAGCTAGAACGTCTTTTCTAGGAGCCATTTGCGTACTTTGCGTAGAATGATAATATATTCAAAGTCAAAGTCAAAATTTCTTAATTCTATAAGATTTTTTATGATCATTTTGAAACGTCAAATCTACCGCCTGCTCGGAATCACGACCAGCACACACATACTCTTTGATAGTAGGTTTAGTGTTCTGTGTACTTGTGTAGGTATAGTATAGGTACCGGTACATATCTACCTACTCCTACCGTATGTATGTTTTTATTTACATTTCGGCTCGTATCACATCACACCGCACAACAAATTTTCACGATTTTTTTCATAAAAAGCTTTGAGAACAATCTTTATTTCTGAAAATAACAGGTGTTCTATGCCTACGTATTGAGACGAGAGGACTCGATTCATGATTGAGGTGATATCATTATTGACTTCACTAAAATGAACTATTTAAAACAAACAGCAGGCTTTTCAAAGCAGTATTGGATGTGTTTATCAAAACGCCAGTATGCCAGCAGGAATATTCTAAAGTTGAGTGAAAGAGGGATGTATCAAGACATGTTCCCAGACACTGCTGGGTAAGTGCCAAAATTATTAGGTAGGTAATTCAAAGAATGGAACTAAACTTATACCAAATATCTAACATTTTCTAGGGCATGTCAACATTCCTTTTTGAAATAAGCTATAAGGATTTATTATATTGTGCCCCAAATGTTTCACTTAATGTTTTAAAAAAATAAGAAATTAAGGAGGTGATAAGATTTTACTTGAGGAAAGTTTAATGAAAGGTTAACAAAATTTTCTTAAACATTGCCTTTTAAATGATATTCGGCCGATTTGTAACTGGCTGTCTCCTCCAAACACTCTCTCCAAGACCCTCCAACTCAGTAAAAATAAAGTTATTCAGAGCTTATTGTACATCTTTTTAAACCTACTTGCTACTTGTGGGCAGAAGGGCCAGTACTACAGTAATGCTGATTTTCACTCTCCTGTTCAAATGCAGGTTGTCATTCATTTTGAAAAGGCATAATAATATGATTCAAATTTGACAATTTGAATTGGATAAAACATAATAAACTACAAACTATGTTTATATGGGAATGTACTTATACCTAGTAATCAGTTGTAATTTTATAAATTAGGTAATTGAAAAATTACTTCCTCTAGGTATCAGTTTTGACATACTTTTCTACTGGGCCTTACTTTTTTCTTATAAATTCTGTTTTATTGTTACAGAAACAACATATTGAATCTACTCAATGCTGCACCACAATGTGTGTATGCAGGCTTTGACCCAACTGCTAATAGCCTTCATGTTGGAAACCTCCTTGTTATAATCAATCTATTACACTGGCAAAGAGGAGGCCACAATGTTATAGCGCTGGTGAGAAATTGGACAGGCTTCTGCCTTCTATTATAAGATTTTCGATGATTCAAACAATTAATATATTAAGTAGGTATAGGTAGTTGGAGTAGGGTTGCCGTACGTCCGGAATGCGGGGGGAATTCTAAACCGTCCGGAATTTCTACAATAAGTAAAGTATAAGTAGGTAACGAGTAAAATAAAACATGAAATAAACTGAATATTTTAAATACAAATAAATGAACTACATTACTATGTTATTTATCATTTTAATATTTACTGATATTTATTATTCCCAGATTATTCTGCAATACTTCTGAATCTTTAATTATAGTAGTATTTTAGAACATTTCACCACTCATACTTTTAAAATTATACTGAGTCTGAATCATAATCTATTACTTTCTTTGGACCATTGGGTTACTATTAAGAAAAATACCCTTTCAACATTGGTATTTCGTGCCTGCATTGCAAATATTCATAAAAGAGAATGTCTTGGTTAATTCTGTAACTTTTCTTGGTCCTGGACTTTAGAATAATGGCCCATCGGTTAACAGCCAATGGACCATTATTTCATCTCAAAAAAAATCTTAATTTTGTTGCTTGATAATTCAAAAGTGTGATTTCATCAAACAGTTTGCTATCATCCATTTTTCCATTGAAAAACTGTTTTGATGGAATAATATTGTCAATCTCAATAATATTAACATCCATTTAAAATATCAAAGTCCACTAAAAGCTGCCGCCATTTGTTGAAATAGTCCCGAATACATTTATAACACTTTAAGATGTCACTCAAGAACTCATCTTTTTTTCTCTTCGCTGCTACAAGTAGAGATCAAATTTCTTACTTTAAGAGGAATACACTACGCAAACTTTCTTGTCTCTAAGGTGTCATCAAGTGTTTGCAAAATCTTTGGGATGTCCATGATGGAGTTGTTTTCTTTTTCAATTTAAAAAAAAAATGTCTGAAAGATTGCTATCAAGCTACAAACAAAAAATAAATAAGATTCGCACAATTCGTTTTCAAAAAAGTTTACGAAGTCCTTGTGGCACTTGTGGTGTACCTACCTAGTCTGAAAATTATTTTTTCAGAAGCTCATATGCTTTGAGATTGTTTCGTTCGCAGGATTTGCGTGCGCGAGCAAATTCAAGAATAGGGTATTTAACAATATTAAAAATAAACTACCTACAAATTGTGCACGATGCTAACTTATATTTACAAGAAAGTCCGGAATTTTCATCAAATGTCAGGAATTTTCTCCGGAAATTCGATTTTTAAATCAGGGAACCCTAAGTTGGAGTGGATTTCACCTCTTTTTTGTGGGACCCATCTGGATAAAAAATTAAGCCTATGTTGTTTTCCATGGTACACATTGAACATAATACATGTGTCTTTTAATTAAAATGGTTGTGAAGGTGGAAAGTAAATAAAAATCCAAATTTCCACTAAAAAAATATTGAAAAAAGTAATAAATAAATTGGTAAATTATGGTTCCATTTTAATTTCGGCAAGCGAGAGGTTAATATTGAACCTAGAAAACTAAAAGAATTCGGATGCCAGACGAGCACATTAAAAACCTTAATCCTTAACAAATCTCCAAGCTGTAAGCTGAAAGTTAAAAGTTACCATGGATATTTGAACTTTTAACCTCAAGGCCTGAGGGCTAAATTTATTAGTCCTAGAGACTAATGTTTGAACTATTACAGTGATATTTCAATCTAAATTATATCTATTATTCTATTGTTAGTACCTATAATTAGTTTGCTGAGATGCGGACAAGTTGCATTTTGTTCCATGGACTAATTTGTTACAAGGATTTTTTTTAATTTATATATATGCCTATAAAGTTTTACTTTGTTTGTCCAATATAATATACTAGAAATGTATCTATACTTTTTTTTTTTACTTTGTGATTTGTGAATTACGAATTAGCGAATTGCGAATGCATCTGCCGAAACTACTGGACCGATTTGAAAAAATCTTTCACGAATAGAATACTATAGGTAGTACTATAGGTCACTGAGTAACTATATTTTATATAATGCTATGTTTTATATATTTTTTTATTAGGTATCCTTACGAATACTCTAATAATATAACCCAAGGGGAAGGAAAATGACCCGAGTTCCTTACATTGTGTGCACTGCCAAAACATTTGATGATAGAGCAAAGTAATGTTCTACGGTTTTAGAGAACACAACAATATATACAATAAACTCAGCGATAGCATAATAATATGTCCAATCCAACTATTCCTCATCATCCTATTTATCAAAAACTTCCCTATTCAAAACTATATCTACAAGAAAAATATATGAATAAAAGTCTAAATTCTTAAATTTTGTATTGATTGGTTAAGCCATATACAAGTTATTGGTCAACATAATAACATCCTTTTCACCCCAACATCTCAAAAACTACCCCACTTATCAAAATTCCCTGTTAGGGTAATCAATTTTACTCACTCGACATCATGTCATTTCATAATATTTTAAATTTCATCAAATTGGATAACCCATTCGAGCCTTAAGCCGTCACAAACATTGCCCCATACCATCGACATTGACACTCGACAACAGATCTCACTCGCTTCGCTCATTCAATCAAGTATAGGGTTAGTGTTTATTTTTTCAGCTTGGTGGAGCCACAGGCCATATAGGAGACCCTAGCGGTCGCAGCACTGACCGCGTAGCTCTAGATAAACAAACAGTAGAAAATAATATTAGCTGCATAAAGAAGAACCTAGAAACAGTGTTTGATAATCATAAGAAGTATATTTGGGATGGCGATGAGGAGACTCTACAACCGATAAGGTAAATTTGACGATCGGTGCGTCGTTCATGTTAACTGCCAGCCCCGGAAAATGGCAGCTGGCAAAACATCCTTTCATAAATAGTTATTTACAAAGCTTTGCATTTTTGTTTGTAATTTTTAAACTCAAAAACTACTGGACCGATTTTAAAGGTTCTTTACCAAAATTCACCAGTAGAATAGTATCACTTTGTTATCCATATACCTACTAATAGTGGTATATTACGTTTTCACAGCTAAACGGCTGTACGGATCTCGATGAAATTTGTCAAGAATATTCTTATGACTAAGAATTTTTTTTAAGCACAATAAGGAGGTGCATGACCTTTGTCTTGCCTGATTTTCAAGTTATGATAAGGCCGAAGGTGGAAGCGCACTTCACCCGGAATCCTCAACCAACTGAGGAACTGGCTACTTACCTCTGAATGCCGGAACACAACTATTTTTAAGAATTGTTGTTATGGCGACAGATTTATAGGTATGATGGTGGTCGCTAGCCAGGCGGACGACGGTAAACCAAGCACAATATAATTGTACTCCCCTGGGGATCGAACCCGGGACCTCTGGATCTGACACCGCTGGTCGAACCACTAGACAACAGTCAGCTGGTGTCTATACAATTTTTATTGTATTTTTAAGTTTTTAAATACCTGTCTACATGCTCGATAGCCTGGCTATCATGTTCGAAAGATAAGTTAAGTGGCTGGGTATAGTTTTTTTGATTAGTTGAATATATTTTGAGTAACTAGGTACGTACCTCCACCTCACACTTTTATAGTAGGCTATATTTTTAACAGGTTATTTTAGGGATCCTTACAAAAACTCAAAAATGTAACCCAAGGTGAAGGAAAATGACTGATATGACTCCTATAACATCACGAGCGATGCGAAAACTATTGATGACATAACAAAATAATGTTCTACAGTTATAGAAAACATATTACTCAGTGATACCTACTATAGCAAATAATTTTTAAAACGAGTCCAGTAGTTTTTGAGTCTATTCAATAAAAACAAAAATACGATATAATAAAAATACTTTCTCTTTACATAATAGTGTAGACGGAATTAGGAAAACACTCAGTTGTCTCGACATTTTTTTTTTACTTGACAATGATCATCCCTGGGTCTCAAGGCTTGTCTGAACAAGAATGATGTCAAATGCTCGTGTGGGCTTAATGAGCCGAAATTATAGTATTGAACTTAATCTTGGCGCAAGTGTAACTACGCGGAGTCAGCTAATTTTATATAAAAAATGCATGACGTATTTTGTCCCTCCTCCCTTTTTAGGAAGTGGCTTTAGGTACAATAAAACGCTTTCAAGAATATTCTTGAGCAACGTACCTACTTATGCAATAATTTGTGTTTTTTAATAATTTAGGTTTGTCATTCATAATCGACCCGTTGCCGTAAATTAACCATAAGAACATGCTAAACATGCAAAATCATGCAAAAACTAAAATAACATTGGTGCATGACCCAAGCCCACGCTCTCCGAATGGCGGTTATTCAACCATTTGGCCACACTCTCTCTTTCGCCATCAGCAAAATTTTAAATTAATTTGTTGGTAGAATGAACGAATTCGCACAAACTTTTACTTGCTCTAATATGATGGGTAAAGGCAAAAGTTTGGAAGTAATATTCTACCTCTCATACAGCTCGAGATTTTCAGACACCAGCCTAGCTATTCTCAAACATCCGGGATGCCTTATCGGATCGAATTCAGAAATTTCTGATGGAGAGTGTGTTCCGGCATTTAGAGGTAAGAGAGCCAGTCCCTCAGTTTGTTGAGGATTCCGGGTGAAGTGCGCCTCCACCTTCGGCCTTATCTCAACTTGTAACCAGGTACAATAAAAAAAAAGAGAGGTTAAAAGCGGAAAAGGTTAAAATCACAATCGGATTCTAAGTCAAACTGACTAAAAGTGATGTTGCCGATCCGAAAACTTTTCGCTTGTTTGAGAATCGTTACACAGTAACTATAGCTATTCTCCAACATTCGGGTAGCCATATCGGATACAATTCGGAATCTTCCGATGGAGATTCCAAAAACGCTATCCCTAACTTCAATATAAAAAAAAATACATTATAGTATTCGAGACTTCGACGGAAGGTTTTGAGAAATGGTTTGAGAATAGCGTTGAAATCTATAGGATATACTCACTTTTGGTCGGATCCGACAGAGTGATGTTTCCGATCTGAAAACTGCGTTTGCTTGCGACTATTGTCATCATTGAAAGATGGCCACTAAGTAGATTACAATACGAAAAATATATAGGTATTTTACCTACTTGCTCTTTGGTTCCAGGATAGTCAACAATGCAACATGGTACAAAGACATTAACTCCATTCAGTTCGTGAGTGAAATAGGCCGCAACTTCCGCATGGGAACCATGTTGCTAAAGCAAACTGTTCAGACGAAACTCAACTCTGACGTCGGCATGAGTTTCACAGAGTTCACCTATCAGATCTTCCAGTCTTATGACTGGTTGCATTTACTGAAAGAGTATGATTGCCGATTTCAGGTATTATCACACCTAAATTTACTAAGCTGGATTTATTTCCATATAAACTAGCAACTCTTAGTTATACTTTTGGACGACCCCCCCAATCCAATAGACCTACGGCATTATTGATGCACTAAAGGAGATGTTGTGGATGAAGGCGGCGCAAGTCGCTCAAAGTCAAAGTATTTTTTTTTTAAATTCATTTTAATGATCATTTTGAAACATCTAATCTAAGCTCTTTGTGGCAGTGTTTGAGGAACGCATTTATTGTATTGTTTTTTTACATCCTTTGACAAATTTTATGTTCTTGGACAACTCGTAAATTACATAGAATTTATGATTATGATGAATTCTATGACATTTTGAGTTTCAACCTCTTTATTTAGTCTACCCACAGAACCTACACGTTGATATCAAATAATCACTTGTTTCAGATAGGTGGGAGTGATCAGATGGGTAACATAACAGCAGGACATGAATTGATCAGCAGAACTGCTAAGAAAAACGTTTATGGTAAGTACGTAAGTATAATAACTAGTATCTTCCTAACTGTACAGTTTCGAAAAGGCGTTCTTTAATAGAAACTTTAGAAGCACTGCAAATTACCTACCGCACCTGATCGATATTCCAAGGATTAAGCTTGCAAGTATCTTTTAAATTGCACACAGCAAAAACTTGGAATCGCCTGCCTGAGTCTGTTTTTTCGTTATGCTACAACCCTTATGGCTTGAAAAGAGTTATTGGGCACTTGTAGACTCGCTCATCGTAGACCTCATTATTGCCTATGCAATTTTCGAGGCCAGAGCAGAAGATTAAAAAAAGTATCTGGCTCAAAATTCAGTTGAAATAAGTATCACAATTATTGATCGAGTGAGCGAAGCGTACGAGATAAATCCGGCACTATATGTGACAATGTTTGTGACGGCATCACTCTAACGGGTTATCCGTTTGTAGTGAAATTTAAACTGTAAAGAGATAGATAGATAACTCTACTCCTCAGAGATACCTAACATAAACAAAAAAAAAATGTGGCGAGCTTCGAATAAATAATAAGTTTATTCATAGGTCGCGAGGCATTTTTGGTAAGCGGGGTAGTTATTGATATATTAGGGTGATAAAAAATACAACATTTCGCTTATATATATTTTGAATGGTTGATGCGATCAATTCCATTAAATATGCAGATATTACAATATATCTGTTCATTAATCGAGGGTTTTATGATATTAAGGTTGTTTTTGAGAAATAAACATGTTTTTTTAAACCACCTGGAGGATTTTTATACCAACTCTAACGAGGATACGGTTTTGAGTAGGTACACTTTTAGAAAATTAGACATCTACTTTTTCATAGTATAAGTAAGGGGCGACTTATTCAGTTATTGTATTCTACCTAACCTCTATGAAGTATGGTCGGTGCTTTGGTGCTGAAATGAAAATTGATTATAATTTTCAATTTTTAATTTATTTTCGAGAAATAGTTTGCGTGCAAACGAGACATACGAGATCTCAGTTTGGGGCGAACAACTTGTGATATATAAACTAGATGGTTAAAATGGTGGTTGGAATCTACCATCTAGTGGCCCCGGGCAGCAGAATCGTTGACCTTTGATCCTATCGTCCTAGTAAAGGTACGCCTGACTTGCGACCTCCCCTGCTGAAGTCCAGCGTCAAGCAGTACGCTGTTACGTTGGTGCGCGGGAGAGCCAGTTTTATTTATAGGCAGGTCTTGGGAAACCTCGCTCCATCGTAGACCTCATCCTCGCCCAGGTAGTGCCCAGGCGAGCCTCGAGGTCAGCTTACTCATTTCAAGTAAAAAAAAACATGCGGGCCAGTCTTTGGGGACTGATGATTTAAGTGATAACTAAGTAACTTGTGTTGTAATTGTATCGTCGAGCTATTAGCTTATTATTTTTGAATAATATTTGATTTGTAAAGATGATACTGACCAATTACACATTTTATCCTTGATCATAAACCATAAACGATACAATTCACAAGAGCGTGCGGTGACGATGACGTGAGTTTCACACATTTTGTTCACCAAAAGAGTACACATATATAAACACACAGTATTCACATAGCTCATAGAAAGCGTTCGGTGACGATGACGCGAGTTCCATGAATTTTGTTCACCCAAAAAGTGTTCAACGTAAAGAAGTTTTAACTTAAAACAATAATTTTCAGGATTAACACTACCTATAGTGACGTCAGAAGAAGGCGACAAATTCGGCAAGTCTGCCGGGAACGCACTGTGGCTCGACCCTCAGAGAACAACTCCGTTCAACCTCTACCAATACTTCGTGCGGTCAACGGACTCTGACGTCGAACGACTGTTGAAACTGTTCTCGTTCTACAGCTTAGGGGAGATAAAGGATATAATGTTCAAGCACAAACAGCACCCGGACCAGAGATACCCCCAGATGTGTTTGGCTGAGCAGCTTACTAAACTGGTGCATGGAGGTAATTTTATCAAGCTTGCATGCTGCTTATGTTAATATCTTTTTTGTGTTTGCTGTATATTAATGTTACCTTAGCGTGATCTTTGTCAATTTTATCCTAATTATAATCACATAAAGTGTTTTTAATATCTACCATCTATTGTATCTGCTTATTAGTATATTAGAAAGATTACAAATTAGAGTTAATTATTTTGATAGGGACGTTAAAATTAAATTAAATTATACCTACATTAAAACTAATTTCGAATATTCAAATTAAATAATAAACGAATACCTACTTACAGTTATATTGATTAAAAGTTCATTAAATACATTAAACATTGAAAATTAAGTTTGAATATTCATATTAAATAATAATCGAATACGTAGGCCTTATTCATGTAGTGTAAATTATGAAATTAAGGGAAACCACTCATTACCAAAACACAAGCCAATTGTAGCTTACATTGGTAATAATTATAAAATATTATAAAAATTATAATTATATAAAAATTATAGAGGTTCTACCTCTATAGATACTCAATATGTTATAGAGGTAATAATACCTCTATAACGTTTCGTTAGCCTTCATAAAACCTAGAGTGTGATATGGCAATGTTTGGTTTTTGTATTGGATAAATATTAATAAAAGCTTGAGGATTGGGTTTGCGAAGGATTGCCGATTGAGCCACTATAATGCGTAACCTACCATTGTAGGAGGCCTTTGTCTTGTAGGTAACTACTAATTTTCGGGCTGTCAGGATGAGGTATAAAATATGCTAAAAAAACCAGTGCAGGATACGTATCCAGCCTATTTCGAAGATTGAAGAAAAGGGCATGGGGAATTCCTTAATGATCACGTTTAGCAGGTGGGTTGGTGATCGCAGTTTGAATATGCATTACCTTCTAATGCGGAGCCTGTACAATGTCTCCGTCGCAACTTACGCCGCTCATGAGGAGATAACGAAGCCCATTTTCCTTGCCGGGTCCACACTGAGTATAACGGCCTCTGTAGTCTAGTGGTTCAACCCACCGATCTCAGATCCAGAAGTCCCGGGTTCGATCCCAGGGGGAGTACAATACTGTGCTTGGTTTGGTTGGTGGTAGGACTTTGTTTAAGTCCGCCTGGCTAACTACCACCATCTTACCTAATTCTGTCGCCATAACGACATTTCTAAAATTGTTTTTTTCCGGTATTTAGAGGAAAGATATCCAGCTCCTCAGTTTGTTGAGGATTCTGGGTGAAGTGCGCCTCCACCTTCGGGCTTAGTAAAAGAGTATCGAGAGTAGCTCAAAGTATCCTTGATGGTTGCAGAGGAAGGCCTAGCCCGAGCGCTGAAAGCGACATCAGCGATCTACAGTAAGGACGTGGACAGTCTCGTGACCCTCAGCCAATCGGACTTGGAACAGGCGTTTGACGGAGCGCCTGTTGTTCAGCTGCTGCTGTCCCCCGGTATCACGGTTCTGGAGCTAGGGTTGATGGCCAAGTGCTTCTCAACTGAGAGTAAGTACCTACCTATATAGAGATGATAATACCATGTTTTCTATTTTTTTGTGTTGTGTAGCTGCAATCAACTACCATACTCCGCTACCGACTGGCTTTCACAATGCACTGAAATAAATTTCAGGCCTAGACGAGCATATCGGTACAACTTCCTTATAGTGTAGTGGTATCATCATCAACCTATTGCAGTCCACTGCTGGACATAGGTCTCTCCCAAATTTCGCCACCGAGTCCGGTTTTCGGCACTCCCCATCCAGTTTGTGCCAATCACTTAGAGTAATTCATCGAACCGGTGGTTGTCTAGCACTACATTAGCCGAGACGCGATATCCACTCTAAAACTCGCTTACTACAGCGATTGTAGTGTAGGGGTGTACTAAAAGATAATGTCTGGGTTCGGGGTAACTAGGTTGAAATCATGTCCCATACGTTGTTTTGTCCTATTTCCATACCAAAATAGGTAATCTTCGTTTAAAAATATGATCCTCTGATCTTTTTTGTTTCAGATGACGCGATTAGAATAATAAGAGCTGGAGGGTTCTACATTAACCACCAAAGAATAAATAAAATAGACGAAGTGATCACGGAGTCCGCACACATTCTCCCCAATCTGATCTCATTGCTTAGAGTCGGTAAACGTAACCATTACATTGTGAAATGGCAAACGTAGAGAATGTGGTAATAAATGTTGTTTTGTTCATTGGGCGTCTATTATTGTCACAGCACACTGAAATTGGAATGAGATTCAAACCCGACGAACGGATCGGAAGGCATTACACTAGCGAAGGAACCTTAATTTGTTTGTCTGATGCCAAACGATAATAGGTACGAAATTAGTTCCCTAGGTGTAACGGCTGCAAGAGACTTTTGAATAGCTTCCGAGCTATGCAGAGCTGCACGAGTTGTTTTAACATAAAAACAAACGTAAACTATAAAATCATGTGTACCTACTGTAACACCTGTGTTCAACCGCCTCCGTGGTCTTGTGGTTCAACCAACCGATTTCAGATCCAGAGGTCCCGGGTTCGATCCCCATAGGGAGTACAATGGCAGGACTTTGTTTGGGTCCGCCTGGCTATCTACCACCATCTTACCTAATTCTGGCGCTATAAGTACAATTCTAAAATTGTTCAGTTCCGGCATTTAGAGGTAAGTTAGCCAGTTCCTCAGTTTGTTGAGGATTCCGAGTGAAGTGCGCTACCACCTTCGGTTTATCTGAACTTGTAACCAGGTGAGATGAAAGCCAAGCGCTTACCCGTCGTACAATAAAAAACAAAAACAAAAAAAAACATACAATATGTAGTAAACTTCTTACACCTCTAAACTAACAGAGCTTTTTGGTAATTATTAAACAAATTAAAAACGTTCACTGTTTGGGACTTTATATTACTTACAACAGAAGCTTGTATTGTATACTTGTAGTATAATAAAATGCATATCACATAAAACGTTATAAATACTACATAACATACTTATTGCCTAGAATAATATTCACTGCATGAAATAGCGTCGCTAAAACCTACTCGAACGCTCGTCAAGTACAATTATGATAAAAATATGGCTAGTAGTTACGATATTTTGTGCTTTCACTCCTTTCCACTTTTATGAGTATGTGATTATGTAATTGTTTTCCTAATATCACAAACATCAATTGCAATATAAATTGTACATTTTCATTTAAATAATCCTAAAAATACAGCCTATCAGTGACGAATCATGAAAGCGAATTGACTTAATAGAAATATGTCTTTTAGCGTGTCCAGCTTTTATCTCATAATCATAAGTAAAGCGAAAGCATATATCCTTACAGTTATGATATTTATCACAAAATACCCTAGTAGCAAACATTTTTATAAAAATAAATACATAATACTCGTTTGATGCAAATTAATTGAATTACGTTTTATACATAGCCGATTAATTAATCGCTCTCATAAGTATGAGCCTGCGCAGACGCGGTATTTATATTCGCAGACTTTTTTGTACGTCTAAAATTCTAAATTGATCACGGCGCCTGCTACAAAAATCGAAATACGTTTTATGCAGGTATGCTCGTTTTTAAAACAAAAATATCAAAATCTGTAACAGCCCCGACAATTCCTGCATCGTATCGTATAGTACCTCGTAAAAAAGGAACCAAGGCACAACTGGCGCATGCTACGAAAATGCAAATATTTTAATGCCGGTACGCACGTTTTTGAAACAAAAACATCATAATCCGTTACGGCTCCGACAATGTTTGCATCGTAATAGTACCTCGTAAAAAAGGAACAAAGGTACTTCCGGGGACAAAATAGTCCCTCGTCTGCGCACAGCTCAAAGGGCAAAAATCAGTCTCGTTACGATTTCAAATCGCGGGCGGACGCACAAGGTCTAACGGGCCTGCACGCACGCGTGGACGTAAACGTGCGGATCGCACGAGAAAACCGCACTGGTACCATCACTGCTCGTCTAAATCCACTAACCTGTCCCATGAGCGGAACCATATCCTAAGTTCCGTCACCGACTGGACTGACAGCGAATCCGCGAACAAACTCGGTAATAACATGGTACATAGAGCGTTGTGAGTTTACTAAAGCTAAGACTATACCAGTGACCGGCATCAATCCAGCTCTTTAGAATAAGGACAATGCTTATACCTGAACGCGGAATGTCACTTCAGCATTCAGTCTTTGCCTCATTACACTAAAGATTGCACTTCCAAAGGGTAATCAGCGAGGAACATCTAAACAAAACCGTGTTAAAGAAAATCCTAGTGATGTTAATCATTGTCAGTGAAGGGGAAGTTAGAGGTCAGTTGCTGCAGAACCCTTACTACCAGCGTACTACCAGCTCGCTTAAAGGCTGTAAAGATGAGGCCTAAGATGGAGCACGCTCGCCTAGAAGGAACCTATTCTCTTAAGAGTTCATTGACTTGGTAGTGATGTGATCAATCACTCATGGGATATGGTTAGAGGTCGGTGCTTTCGTGTTGAGCCAATGGCGCGGGCGGCGGCGGCGCCGGGACCAACGGCCTCGGCGGACGGGAGGGCTGCCCGCGTGGCGCCGGCGACTCCGTGATACTCCCCTCCGACTGCGACAACTGTCTGCTCGCCACCGTCAAACTCTTCGGTTCATCCAACTCCGCGTCTTTACCCCCCGAGCTATGCGTCCGTTGAACTGTCACCCGGGGACCGTCGTCGTCTTTATCTGTGGCACCGCCAACCTGTATCATGGTCGGGTGTTGCTTATCGACGGTGTAGATGTGCGTGCGTTCGAGCACGGTGGGGCTCGGCTCGGAGCCGTCGGAGCCCCTCGGGCCGCGGAAGCTCTGCGGACGTAACGTCGCCGGCCGCTCCGGGACCGCGGGCTTGTTCCGCAGTTGGACTTCCACGATCTCCGAGTCGACGGGGAGGATGGTTCTGGGCGCGGCGACCGGCCGGGGCGGGGGCTGCCCGGTCGGTTTGGTCGACGGCTGCAGGCGTTGGATAGCGGCTTTGTCTACAGGCATAGCGCCCAACGACGCCGGCCCGTCCCCGAGCACTTTCATTCTGCTGACTATCCCGCTCTGAGCGGTTACGTTTTTGACGATAAGCGTGGATTCCTTCTCTTTCTCTCCTTTGAGAGCGTCTAGTTTCTCTTTCTCCAGCTCGAGGCTCTGCCGCCGCGTGTCGGTGAGGTTGTCGCGGCTGCCCATGAGTCGCGCGGCCTCTTCTTTCATAGCCTTGTTCTGTTTGTATGTGGATCGGTTGATAGTTTGTACTCCTGATATGACTTTCCCGCTGTCGGATAACACGGGTCTGGGCGGTTTCGCTGGTTTGTCGTCCGTTTTGACTGGCTCGGTCGTTTGCGTTTGATTCTCGACTTTTTTGTTTTTGTCCGGTGTGAAGTTTGGAGGTACGGGAGCTAAGGGTTTGTTTTTTCGCCTGAGTATAGGTTTGGGGCTGCCGTGCGGGGGACTAGATTGGTCGGATAAGGAGCTGTTCGACTGAGTTTTGTTAATTTCGGTGTCTAGCAGTATGAGGCTGGTGTCGTGGCTGTTGCTCCGGCTGTGGCGGCCGGCGCCGTCGCTCAGTTTGCCGATGTGGTTGTAATCGAACATGGACTTGCTCATGCTGCTGCAATCCCCGTTGGACTCCTGGTTCATGACGGCGGTCTGGTGATACCCGGGCCCGAAGTTGGAGAATCCGTAGTCGGATTGGTCTAGCAGTTCCTCTTTGGTGAATGTGATGAAGAAGTTGACTTCGTCGGCGAAGAACCAGTCGGCGTGCTTGATGAGCAGCTCGACGACGCAGTTGGCCGCGGTGGTGATGTGCATGTCGTACGTGCTCTCGTCGGCCGCCCAAAGCAAGTTCGGCGCGATCACTATCGCCAGGTTGGACGGTGTCATCTTGTTTGTACTTTGATTTTGCGTCAAAGTAGACAGGAATTTGATCAGATATCTAAGGTTTTGGTAGTTGGCGTCGGGCAGTAGATGTATCGCCTCCCATATCGCGTTGAGCCGGAGTTGCTCCGAGGTGCACCGAGAGGCGGTTATGAAGTTTTCGTACAGTCTGTACGTGAGGAGAGGCTCGGGGAGTTCCCGCAAGTAGCATTTGAGGACGGCCGCGACCACGTGGACGTCTTTGTAAGGCCCCGTCACTGGGATGTTGAACAAACCTGCGTCGAGGGATAACTTCATTCTTCTTACCTTTGACGAACCTGGAAGAAGAAAATAGATTTCAAATTGTTTTTTATCGCCTTTATATTAGTTTTTTTGTGATTATTGTCAAACTTGACCAATATTTATTTATTTAGAAAAAACATCATTACAGGTTTTTTTATTTAACCCTTAGGCGATGCTAAATCTTGGTAACTTATATTCATTAATCTAAGGTACTAATGACGACCTGTGTCGTTTCAGCAGGTTTTAGTAAAATATGTCCACGCTGTTTTCGGACAGAATATTGAGCAAGTATATAACGAGTAACATGGGTTAATAAAAATATGGGAAGGGTTAAAAATACATTAGGTGGGGCAATTGCTTATTCGTCATACTATAATAAGCAATCGCTTACAAATTCTGTTTTCATAAAGGTAAAAGGAAAATAATTCAAATAATTGCTTGTTTCATATAATACCATAAATTGCCTTTGTGTGGTTTCATTGTATTTCAGTTGCTTGTGGCCAGTGAGTCAGACATTAACCTACACACCAAGAATAATCCATGTCTGTCCTTACACGATATTATCGTCGAGTTATATTTTTTCATTCCTTCTCTGTTTATAACGTTAAAATACTATACGGGAAAATTCCGTATTCCGTATTCCGTCCGGAAATAGCGGAACTGAGTCATAGACATTAATCTACACACCGAGAATAATCCACGTGTCTGTTCTGGATACGATATTATTGTCGAGATTTTTTCCATCCTTCTATGTATAAAACGTTAAAATATACGAAGCAGGAAAATTCGTCCGAAAATATCAGTACGGTTGTCAACGTAATCAGTCGACCCTAACGCCAAGAGCCGGCGAGTTGCGAGTGTTTCTCATTCAACTTGGAAATGGGATACATATTCCTGAACTTTCTGAAGGTTCGAAGGTGGATACAAACAGAGTACATTTTTTTTATCCCCGACCCGTGCTGAGGGCTGGTGTCTTTGAAAAGTGTTGCGCAGTACATCGTTGGTGTTAGACTGAAAGGTACTCTTACCACCAGCAATCCGGAACAAGCCCTCCTCGTTCAGCCCAATCTCGTGGAGAGTGCAGACGCAGAGTTCTATCGGGAACGCGATGGAGCGCCCCGCTACCCTGAGGTGCTCCTCCAATGGATATCCAAACACCGGCTTTACGGAACTGTCATCTGCGAACAAGAGAAAGTCCTGATTGTGGTTTCGTGAACGTGCTTGTTAAGTTTATCGCGTAACATCATAATCTTTTTTTTTTATTGTACGACGGTACGAAGCGCTTAAGCTTTGCCTTCATTTCACCTGGTTACAAGTTGAGAAAAGGCTGAAGGTGACGCACCTCAGTTTGTTGAGGATTCCGGGTGCATTCACCCGGAACTAGCTATCTTACCTCTAAATGCCGAAACAACAATATTTAGAATTGTTGTTATGGCGACATCATTAGGTAAGATGTTGGTAGCTAGCCAGGCGGACTTCAACAAAGTCCTACCACCAACCAAACCAAGCACAGTATTGTACTCCCCCTGGGATCGATAGATCTAGAATCGGTGGGCTGAACTACTAGACCACAGAAGCGGTTAAATCATAATATAGATAAAATAATTAAGTTCGCTAGGACCATTAGTGCTAGCGACTTGAACTGTGTTGTGTTATAATCTGTAGTGGTATGGATGGGGGATAAAGGGATACAAGAACGAAGTCCCAGGCGTTTCAGTACTTGCATATAAATTTAAGCTATCATCATCATCAATAGTCAGTACTTAAACATCTACTTTTGAAAAAGGCTTACAGTAAACGGGAGGTTTTAGCCGTAATCACCACGCAACGGTAGGCATTCTGATTGCAAATGTATTTATTTTGTAGATATAAGTAGGTAAGTACCTATTATAGGTACTTAATATTATATTATATATATTATAGGTACTCAATTCACGAATATTTACAAAATACAAGTCTGGATGGATTATGACTTCCACCTTAAAATTTAATTAGATGTTAAGTATATATGGTTATTACAATGGTTTTATAAAAAAACATCCATCCATTATCAACTCCATCAAGTAGGTTTCATATTATATAGTAGTAGTACCTCTGTGAATTTCGTACAGTGCTCGATTATCAATTAGCATCAGAGACTCATAAGATAAACTAAATACTTTGTGTATTAAGGTAAAAGCTCTTGTCATTAACATATTTATTTATATTGTAATCCCTTGGTCGCTGTAAATGACATACACAGACGCTAGAGGGGTGATGATTGCGTTTTACTTTAATTTGTTTGTCTTAGATTTTAAGCTATTGTGGTACCTACCTATGTGAAATGAACTAAACGAAAGGTTTATATTACACGACAAATAAAATCAGGAAACTAGGTAGGCATAGAAAATCAGCAATTTACCGAAAACCTAATAAGTAGGCTGTGGGTACTCTATTCCAACTTCAGAATAACGTAAGTGTGGATAAGGATAAAATCTATATTAAATTTAGTTGATTATGATTATGTAGGTATGCCTATATATATATTATTATAAAGCATTGTTTTTACCGTGTTTATGGATATGGATCATTATTTATGTAAAAGTTTATAACTAAGACGTATAGTAACCATAATTCAACATGAATACGTGTGGAGATCATAATCTCAAGTGGTTTATACGCAAACTACCCCTGCCTCTACAACATACCTTATTTCTAAGTAGTTACAGACTTTATTTGCACGAGCCTGACTTATCTTGTAAAGTGGTTTATTGGATTGTTGTGGTTGATTGAGCTATGAATTGAAGCAGCTATTAATCCTACGCATCTTGTAGGGGAAATTTTAATTAAGATGTTTTAGTTGAATCATTTCTCGTATTTTGCTACTTGATTTTGTAGTCTTTGGAAAAATCGATTATTAACTCTTTATCACAAAAAGAAATAGAAATTAAAACAAAGAAACCATTCAATTGAGGTACCTATCTATAATAAACGGTCTTATTGAAAAATGGGATCTCTTCCAGACGACCTTAAGCTGTATAGTATATAACCCTAGATGCTTTAGGGTTTCAAGCCAAAGAGTGCAGCTAATAACCTCAATGTAAAAAAGAATATACCTAACAGTTACATTTTATATACTGTATACCAACAGCGTCTCCATATTTTCTAACAAAATTCGATGTCTGTGAAATGGTTTCTGATTCATTACGTATGTAGGCACCAATATTGTAATTTATATTCACAAGCCCATCCATGAGTGTTATGCTAATGCAGTTGCAGACAATCTTTGTCCCGATGTCCGGTATATCAATTAGGGTCAGGCAAGGGAAGTTGTCTCAAATAAAACATTATCCTTGTGTATGTAAGATATTCATTATTTATAGTACCTGAGAAGAGTGGTCAATGCTATAAATTATTTAAAATATACGAAAGCAATTCTTTATTTATTTGTTATTACCTACAGAAAGACAAAAATTACATTCATAATACTAACATGTACAGAGTGTGTAGTTTAATGTAAATGGGGCAACCTATTGATGCAGCTTGAATACCATTTTAAGTTGTCCCCGGTTTTATAAAATAAAAAATACAAAAACTTGCTGGTTACTGTTCAGAGGATCTTTTCACACCTAATTAATACAAAGAGAAAGAAATATTCATTGTGCAATTGGTGAGTTTCTAGGCATTTTAACATATTGAGTGCTTAGTAGTGGAGGAGAAAGTGCTGTGCAGACCCCATATAAGTGTGGGGTAAGAGTAGGAAAAAGGGTGTTGAGCTCCTTGATTACCTTATCCTCTAGTCAAGATCATTAACACCCGCAGTATGATCAAAAAATTTGACTACAGCATCAGGGATAAATTTAAAATGATAAAATAAAAAAAAAAAAATTGGGATAAATTCCATACTAATTATGTATAATAAATAAATAAATCAGTCACATGTGAATGTTTTCACATGACGAACAATTATACTTTAAACAGGTGGTAATGTGAAAGGAAAGTTGGTTTAAAGAGGAATATCTACCCACACATTTCCATCCAACCCTATTTCTGAAGCTGGTTCCACTCTATTTGGATTTAGTGTCAGATCATACTTACTTATGAACCTCTCCAATTCTGGTACAGTGTCTTGTAAGGAGTGCAATGCTGACTCGTGATAGGCTCTCTGTAATTTTACGTACTGTAGTAGTGTATGCGCCAGTTGGGCCTCTTTAGCGACTAGAGCAAACATATCTGCAGCTAAGATATCTCTGGCGGCCTCTACTTTGTTGCCAGCCTCTTCTAATTCTTCCCGGGCTGCTATAAATTTGCTTGGGTTCTCTTCTTTTTGCTTGTCGAGGTGCTGCAATGTTTATCAAATTGATTAGCTGCTAGGTGAGGTAATACCAATGATGTGAAGGATGATGCAGGATAAAAATGACAATATAAATCAGCAAAGGTTTTATCATTTAGTTAGGTTAGGTAAGGAGTGTGAATAAATTAGAATTGTAGTTAATACATAGTGCATCTTCTGCAAGTTGAAATCAGCTATAAAAACAGAATGAATATAACTTTTTAGAGGGAATCTAACTAGGACAGAATTTTAAGAAATACTGTTTAGGATCAAACCACAGATGTCATTGAGTTAAGTTAGTACCATATACATACAGGATAAGTAAATGCCCATGACTCTATTCTTATTAGAACCAATGTAAACCTATGTATAAAAAATAAATGTTTTTATTATTAATATCATTACAAGGTCATGATTTAATAAACATATATAATATACATATGCAATTTACCACAATATTTTTTGAGTCTATAAAATCATCAAAGAAAGTTATCCTAAAATATGTCATGTTATGATCAGCTTAACATCTATTCATCAAATTTATGTATTCAGATTAGTCCAATGGAATAACTGTAACAGTTATTGAGCATAACATGAGTCACATGTTTATTTTGATAAAGTTATCTAAGGTGATAAGGTACACTCACATTAAATCGGCTAGCAGCTGATTCTTTCTCACTTATAAGTCTACCAAGTTGTTTTTTTGCTTTCATTATAGCTGGCAAATCTTGGTCGTGAATTGTAGTGAGGGGGCCTACCACTAGTTGCTCCACTTTCAATTCATGTTCCGCTATTTCGTTTGCTAAAAACTTTTCTGTTTTACCTGTAAATGTTAACAAGACATATAAAAAAAAGAATTATTAAATGAATAGTCAAGGATGAATAGAAACTAAAAGTGGCATTATTTTAAAGACAATTTCAAAAATTTTGTCATCTTACAAAATTGAAAACATCCCATAGCCATTTCTAAACTGGAGGGTTTTGTCACAATCACCATATTTAACAGGCTTAATTCTTATTCAACACATCACAGAAGTTACAAAAAATATATCATGAATATTCTTACCACATTCAAATAAAATGTACTTAAGGATGCTGTCATCGTCATCATAGTTACTGGCATCTAACATAGCAAGTCCAAGTGTATATTCAGGCAGTTTCTTCAGCCTCTTTTCTCTGGCTGCTGGGTCCTGCCCTTGAGTGCTTCCAGCCCCAGTTGTGATCTTCTTACTGACTAGTTGCAAAGCATTTCGAAGGTGCTCAACTTTTCGGTCAGCTGTTTGTAGTTCATCACTCAAAGTTTCTGACTTTCCAGACCTGCACAAAAACAATATAAATACTACTCAAAGATTGTAAGTCGTTTGTAGTTTTGTGGTGTTTACTTGACCAAGATTTATTTCAGCTTTGATCAGGAAAGCAGAAACAAAACTCTTATCTGATAAAAAATTGGATAGATACCTTGAAAACGTTTGGTCGGCAAGCTGCTTCACCCTATAAAATTGTTTCTTCATGTTGAGGAATACGACTATTTATTTTAGCTAAACTACAAGGTCATTGGACCCTGTCGCAAATAAAACAAGATTTTCAGATAGCAATGTCAGTACGTCAATGAGATCATCCTCAACATTAGAGATGCACCACACACTTTATTCACAACACGCCGACGCTAAATAGTAAGTAAGGCACTACATTTCCAATGATAAAGCATATATAAAAACCGATGACTTTTTACAAAATGATCGACAATAAAAAGCACAAAACATCAAAATATATCCACCGAACACCGAACCGAATCAATTGATATACTCTTTGCAAGTTTGCAACAACTAATGCAATTTCATTGATGGCTATTACTATTATACTCTTTGTGACAAAAATAATAATATGTCTGTGGCTATTATAATTTTACCACAGACAAAAATAGATATAGGCTTTAAAAGTTGTTCAGACTGTTTTGAAGACACATGCGACACATTAAACGTAAACAAAATCAGATGTGCTTGGTTTTGTTATTGTTATTCTGAAGACATATATCATGAGGTACCATTGCGTACAATTGCAGTAAGTATGGAACTGGCGGAATGACATTAATGCAAACTATCAGCAAATCGCTTTCACATAATTTGCTGGCTCGGCCGGTAAATAGGGCCAAAGACACATAAACCACGCGGTAAATGACTATATTGCATACAAGTAAAATATTTGATTAGTCTTTTTTTTATTTTCGCAATTTGAACATAAAAAAACAAATATGTGTATATCTCAGTCTGCCCACGACCCGCGACCACGGCTGGAGCAACCCCGCCGAAACAACGGGATAAACATCGGTAAAATAGGTACATACTTGATAAAACACCGTTTCTTTTTCGACCAGGTACCTACTTTGTTCACATAAATAGAGTTACTTACGTTATTGCCACAGGCTTCTGAGATATAGTTCTGTTAGCAATTGCCTTTCAATTGTTTTGTTAGAATTTTAATGGAATCCTTATGTAAAATAGCCGCCGCATTTATAAAGAAGAACAACTTATTTATCAATGACCTATCTATTATGGTAACCCATTTTTTCACATTACTTTTATATTGAACTAGCCGTGAAACTATGGGCCCGCGGCTCCACCCGCGTGGAAATTGATGTGTCACGAGTGAAGAAGTGGAGTAGTAGAGCTTCTTGTGAAAGGGCTTGTCTGGGGAAGTGCTACCACCATACCTATTTCTGCCACCAAGCAGCATTGCTGCGTTCCTTCTATTTATTATATTTGATTTGTTTAATTTATTTGCGTTCATTCTATTTTGAACTGACTTTTGAACGTGCATGTCGTTTAAGTCGAGTAAGAGATCTTACCAGGCCTAAGGCAGCAGTTTCCTTCTGACTATTAAAAACTTTTACGGCTATCACCAATCCAGTTGCCAAGCACCTACCTATGATCTTTTTTGGTAACAAATTTTAAAGAGCGCTGCCTATTGGAATTTGCATGTTTTAAAGTTAAAATTAAAAGGTTGTTCCAAATAAGTATGGCGGTCGTGGGTTCGATTCCAGTGATGTGCCTATAATATTTAGGTTGAAGACCAATTTGCATGATTATATTTTCATTGACTGAATGAATGAATAAATGATTGAATGAATAAATGAATGAATGAATGAAAACACTTTATTGCACATCTTAAAAATATAACTAGATAACAACAAAAAAATTTGTACATACAATGGGCGGTCTTATCGCTAAGAAGCGATTTCTGCCAGACAACCTTTGGATGGAGAGGATTTCATGGCTAAAGAGGTGGTTGGTGGTGTACATATTTATTAGGGGTCTAGCTAAATTATATGTCATACATTGATTAGTAACTACTTTAAAAAATATTTTTGTCTTTACCAATCAGTATTAGGTTAGGTACTGGGATGTCCTTTCCGGGAGAAGGAGAACTGACAGTTCAGGTTATCACAGAACGAAAAACGTTAAAAGTTTAAAGGAAGTGAGTTTGATATCAATATCCGCCACTATTCGGCCTTGCGTTCTTTGTTCTAAGTTGCAATAATGGTTGCAACAGCAGGCTGCACAGAGTGCTGCAGTACAGAGTAGTTCTATACTCTTTGCTTTACTTTGTAATCTATACATTTCCCTTCCTGTCAAGTCAAGGTAAATAATAAAAAAAAAAATTTATGTAAACAAAATAAATCGCTTGACGTTTACGATACGATACGCACGGAATACGTGCATTGGTTTTCAACTAAAGATATTGTTAATTATTCATAGAAAAGGAGATTATCTTATCTACGTTAGAGGAACTCTCAAAAAATGTGCATAAGCAAACCAATTTAATTTAGCCGAGTCAATATTTGTGATAGGTATGCTGGTGGAGTGGAGGGAGTAAACATTGTTATCAATGCAATGCAAGAGAGCGTGAAATAATTGCCTTGTCCTGCTTGGTGCTTGCTGCAGTGCGTCGTCAGCCGCTAAATACTTATGTCGTGTTGTCTGAAGACTGAAGGAAAAACACTGATTCTCTAGAAAATAAAAGATATTGAAAAGGATCACAATGGAGAGAAAGTTCATGAATGTTATCCTCCTGGGGTTCGGGTTTATGTTTGTTTTCACCGCCTTTCAAACCATGGGGAATATTGAGGTGAGTTCATCAAAACATTTTTATAGAATGCTGCTAGGGTACATACGGCAAGTAGGTACCAAAATTTAAGACGGTACTACCTTTTTTTTGATTTATTTTTACGACAGGGGTTTGGTTGGAGGTAGGACAAAAAAAAATACATATGAAGGCAGTTGTTATAAATTACAAATATAGTTAACTATTGATCAATAGCAGATTTTTATAGACAGGTATATTTTTACAGTTGGTATTAATATACCTACCAAGGGTAATCCCTAGGTATTCTAGGTACTAGGTATGTCATCTTCAAACAGCTACTAGGTAGGTATTACTAGCCTCATAGGTGTGTCTACTCTTGGCAGAAAAGTATCAAATTTCTTAATTGAAGTTTTATAAATAATTAGTTTGTGACATTATAAGATACTTTAAAATTAGTGCATCCAGCCAGTTTTGAGGTAAAAACTGTTTCCTCTAGAAAACTAAAATGAAAATACAAGAAAAAAAATAACAGTAGATAAGGTGTGACAAAATGTTAATGTTTGACCTAAAATAAAATTTGTGTGTCTTATATCTTCGGAGAGATTAAGAAGTATCTGTTGAGAGAATGCTTGGCTCTTATTATTATTATTGTTTTTTTGTGTGATGGGGCTACCCCATCTTATATGATTTATAATATGATAGATATCTTGGCCTTCATCTCACCTCGTTACAAGTTGAGAGGAACTGGCTATCTTAAAACTTTAAAAACATAATTTATTAAACAACAACATAATTTCAAGCAACAGGAAAGAAAGTACCTACTTTAAAATAAATGAAACACATAATGTTACCTAACAGGTGTGTGTGTGCTACAGTAGCAAAAAAGTCCAGGCTCAGCCTTAATGCCCACTGCCACACACAGAGGGTGCTGTTTTTCAGTCTGGACTCAAAACTGTCCCAAGACCCTGTGTGAATGTAAAATAGTGCTATGAAAATAATATCATACATTAATTTTATTTAGGTTACATACATAAGTACCTATAATACATAACAAATGAAAAAGTTATAGATAATTTGATTAAAAAATATATTAATAATACATAAAATTGAAATCTATGAAAATTAATGACAAGCAATAATTAAAATAAATTTTAATCTGAATCTATTTGAATCTAAATTTATACCCACATTACAATATTGAAATGGATAAATTTATAAAATAATAATAAAATGGATAAATTAAATATACCTCTAATATAAATTTATATTATTTAGCATAAAAAATACCATATAGAATAACAAAGGCTTGTAAGGTCTGTGTTTGGGTGTTGTGTTGTGTCAATTTTAGTTCAGTAGTACTATCAAGTTTATCACCTATCATTTCAGCCCATATAATTCTACTACTGAACAAATAATTTTTTGGGAAGACTTGCTCTATTGTAAACCTAATGCTTGCCCAGACAAGCCTCGAGATTCAGGGCTGAGCCTAAATATATAATCATGAGAGTCGCCTCTATCCATCAACTCCTAGTGAGTGCCATTGCAGCACAGCCCCCATTAAGGTTGTGGCCAATTTGTCTGCTAACACTAAGTGTAACTTGCGAATGTTATAGGTACATAGTTCAAGAGTTCACCCATCTTAAATTAAAAAAATATGTTTTCATACCTCATTACTGAATCTTAGGTTAAGCTATGCTCTGCAAAAAAAAAAAATAAGAAACAACTGGGGATTTCCCGAATTCAATCAAAAAACATTTATTTGCAACTCAGACAACATAATGAAATACATAAAAAACAAACAAACAACAAAATCAAAGTAGGGAGATAAAAAAACATAAGTACAATATAAATTACGTATTGCATTATGTTGCCAAGTTACCAAAAGGTTTTAATTCTGCATATTTTATGCAGGCTCAGAACCTGATCGTCCGTTAAAACCCTTTTGAATGGAGTCAAAATAAAAATATGATGATAGCAACTCAAGTCAACCTTTTGGTATTATTCGTAATTGAATGTATGGAAAGAGGATAGTATACATACATACAAGTTACGCACAAACGTTTTTACACCTTTTCACCCTTTCAGAGGGGGTAGTGGAGATAAAAACATGATCCTAGCCAATAAAAGAAATAAATAGAATCACGGAGATTTACTACTCAGAGAGTGGATCTTATGAGGATTATCTGCTGGAGGGGTCAGACGTCCAAACTGACGTTCGGCACATGTCCACAGTTTGCAAGTCGCTAGCATTCAATTCTTGACAGGTTGCAAGCCCATCACCGCTTAGCGGAATACTAGCCAGTGACACATGCCATTCGGACTTAGTCCTAGGGACATGTCGGTTTCCTCACGACGAGTCACACTTCACCTTTAGATCATATGCTTGTGTCACATGCGTACATAAACTTCCGAATAACCGAAAAGTACAGTGGTGCACGACTGGATTTCAACCCACAACCTCAGGATCAGAAGGCGAGCCCATACCCACTTGAACACACAGCTCCATCCATCCAGAGACTTTCTTATTCAGGATTATACAAAAATTGTTGAGTAACTTCCTACCTGTTTGCGTTCAGAATCATACCTACATTCGTACGGAAACTGCTTCTGACTGCGGCCATTAAAAATCATATTCGCTATATTTCATTGTTTATTTCGTAAAAAACCGTGTCAGTGATAAAAATGGCCATTTATTATTGTATTTACGATTGCGTCCCGCAACAATTTATTGTTGTGCATAATGACCCAGAATACCTTATACCTATGCATTGGCCATAACAAGTTTATTCGCAACTAGTTGCGTAACCGTACCTAAAAGGCTTAAGATCAACGTCCGCGATGGACATTACCATCTAGCCTACGTACTTATGTAACATTAGGTGCCGTGCCACATAAAAAATATCAAGCATTTTATAATTACAGAACTACATAACATAATGCGTGGGCGGTGGGCTAACACCAGCGTGATTCTATTAATGTAAAAGTAGAGTACAGAATTTGCCAAGTTTATGTAAATTCTCTAAATCGTAACATCTTTATCCGAGTTAAAACCAAGCTATATTTTTTCTATAAATCCAAGGATATGCGTTCGAATTAGGTCGCAGATCTACCTCTGAGATACCTACTACTACCTACCTATGTTTTAATTCAAGGGTCTATTCAATGGCAAGTTACCTTATCGAGGATCGAGATCTCAGATAAAACCAGTAACCTAATCGATAAAATTACCAAACTATACTCTTTTGTGTTGAAATATTGTTACCAGTTTAATATTATATTACCCTGCAAAGCCAGTACCAAAACTCAGGTATAAACTGTAGACGGGTAAAGGTAGATCAGGTAGTTAATCTTGCAAGTTTAGCTTGTATTTATTCATCAACCCTTAGAGACATTAAGACTGATCAATGCTTAGAGACATTAGAACTCATCAACGATAAGAGACATGAGGACTCATCAATGCTTAGAGACATTAAGAATCATAAAAGTTTAGAGACATTAGTCTACATTAACGCTTCGAGATATAAGGAGGTTCATCAATATAACATTAGGACTCAGTAACGCTTGTAGACATTAGGACTCATCAATGCTTAGAGACATTGGGACTCATAAACGTTTTGTGACATTGGGACTAATGAACGTTTATGAGAGACATTAGTAGGCACTCATCAATGCTTAGAGACATTGGGACTCATAAACGTTTTGTGACATTGGGACTAATGAACGTTTATGAGAGACATTAGTAGGCACTCATCAATGCTTAGAGACATTGGGACTCATAAACGTTTTGTGACATTGGGACTAATGAACGTTTATGAGAGACATTAGTAGGCACTCATCAATGCTTAAAGATATTAGAACTCCAACGAGTTCATTCGAGAATTCATAATTATCTGCATTTGGAGATTTTTTAGAAGTACTTGCAAGGAATTAGGTATTTACCGAATATTTCATAATTATTATTATTTATTACTCACTGAATCAAGCTCACACCGCCCCCAGGTAGGTACTTTATCACACCATCATTGTGTGTTTGTAATAGTGAAATAACGTTTAATTCATTAATAAATGCTCCACACAACACATTGGCGAAGAAAATTACCTCGTGATCGAAACATAATAATCAAATCGAATTTTCTATACTAAAATGATAACGAAATATGCTTATCCTCTTGTGCCAGCTGTTTATATTGTCAGAGTGCACTAAAAAGCATTTAGTGAAACTGCCACTAGATCGGGATATAAGTTGAGGGCATGAATGTATCATCCATGAACTTCGCAAATGATCCTGGTACATAACTTAGGCGTTCTGACGCCTCTAAACTTTGTACAGAGTCAGACTCTATACGAGTTAGGGGTAGGTCAATACCTACACCCAAACTAAATCGATGTCCTGAAATATTGATATATTATTGACTGTTTTTTATTGTTCTACGGGGAAGTGCTTGGCCTTCATCTCACCTGTTATTCAAGTTATGATAAGGCCGAAGGTGGAAGCGCCCTTCACCCGAAATCATCAACAATCTGAGTAACTGGCTATCTTACCTCTAAATGCCGGATCACAATAATTTTAGAATTGTTGTTAAGGTGACAGAATTAGGTAAGACGGTGGTGTGGTAGCTAGTCAGGTGGAAAACAAAGTCCCACCACTAGCCAAACCAAGCACAATATTGTACTCCCCCTGGGGATCGAATCCGGGTCCTCTGGATCTAACACCAGTGGGCGAGCAACTAGACCACAGAGGCGGTTAAACATCGAAAAGTAAGGTTCCTACAGTCGCCTAGCTTGAATAATTATGTCGCCATAACAACAATTCTAAAATGGTTGTGTTCCGGCATATAGAGGTAAGATAGCCAGTTCCTCAGACTGTTGAGGATTTAGGGGGGAGGGCGATTCCACCTTCGGCCTTATCATAACTTAAAAAACAAGTGAGATGAAGGCCAAGCGCTTCCCCGTACCGTAGTACAATAAAAAAAATGCTGTGTACTGATTCTCAAGAGGTAGGTAGTATTGTCATGATGTAGAAATCGAAAGTTAAGGATGTGTTGCAATTCTGCCGCCTTTTGGCGTATTTTATGTAACTGCAAAACTTTACTGTCGAATATCCAACGCCAGTTGGACATCCAACTATATACATTTTTAACTTTCGGAGCAACTCCTTATCTCACAACGCCACAATATAACATTTTATGGCATTTACATCCATAAGCGGCGGTCGCGGGACTTGCAAAATACATTTTATTCGCATTTAGCATATTTGGCACAGATTATTTGTCTTTTATTATTGTTACTACCTACCTATAAAATTATAACACCAGTATCAGCTCAAATCCTAAGGTCGGTCACTGGAAATTGCAACACTGCTTTTAACTAAATCTGTTTTCCAGTGTTCGCATTGTTTATTGCACTGCACTACAAAGGTCAATTAACAACAGGCACCTTGTGGATATAGACTCAGCTGGTTTAAAAAAAAACTAAAGATAAGTTAGAATAATCTTCAAAAAAAATCGATATAGTTATGATTTAACATAGGTATACAGGTGAGTTTTTTTCCACCTACTCAAAAAAACTCACCTACAGAGTGAGTTTTTTTTTATATATATAGTCTGTTTTTACCTTTTGATTACAACTTATAGACCTTTACTCAGGTCTGGGTTCATTGATCTTTTTTATTTTTCTCAGTATTTTTTTATGTTTAGGATCACCTCCTAGGATGTAACCCAAATAGAAACGTGGAAATGCAACACTGCTGTTATCAACAAAACATTCCAGTTTACGCATTATGAAAATGTGGGGTCATCGCCTTGATCTTAGAATCTAGATAATACAAAACTGTGTCAAGGTCTGTTATTGACAATTATCTAATCTGGTTGCCGTCCCCAGAAAACGATATTGGACAGCATATCGCAAGATGACAAGACCTTCTCCGGAGACGGGTATACTTCGCTGGCTATCATCTACGCGACCCTGGCGATATGCAACTGGATGGCGCCTTCCGTGATCAGCATCACTGGACCGAGGGGCGCTATGGTCATAGGAGCCTTCACATATTTGTAAGTACTGTAAGCAATGTCAGTGTAGGCAACAGCGAGATGTGTGTGTGAGTGTAAAGACTAAGAAAGCTTTTGGATGAAAATCTACCTTTTGGAGATAAAAACACCGTTTTTCAACCTGCCTACGAAATGAAAAAAATAATTGTGAAACATAATGTAGGTACATGTCAAATATATATTCAGAATTTAGTTGAAAACATCTTGTATGCATGCTCGTCTCTATAGTGGCCCATTTAACCAAAATGATCAAATGTACCTACCTGTTTAACTCAAGTACTAAAACCATGGGTGGATTGGATTTAATGGCGGTGATGTGCTATTTTGATCAACAGTGATATAAATAATGTATATAATATGTAACTAAATTAAATAGCCCAAGTTTGCATAAAGTATTATATTACTAGCCAAAGGTAGGTAACCATTATTGGTATAATTTAAGGAACAACTCGACTTCTCTAATTCCTACACTTCCTATAAGTAAACGTTTATATATAATAACATATTCGTAGCTTCGAAAATGACAAACTTCAATCATATTCACCCCTAATTTTACCCTCAATTAGGAAGAATTTAAAAAATGCCCCTTAATTGTAAATATAGGCCCAAACACAGATTTGTACCTTTATAAATTCAGTAGGTACTGTCGTTAATTAATTATCACCCTTATTTTACGCTCTAAGGTTTAAAGAAATAAGTAGATATTAACAATTGTTGATATGAATTACTTGTATATTTACTGTATATGAATAGGAGCCTAAACATCAGTTTTAAAATTTCTTACTTGAAAAATCACGATCTTAAATACCAACTTTCACCCATTATTTCACCCCCTTAGAAGATCAATTTTATTTGTAAATAGAAGCATAACCAACAATTTATATATTTCATAACTCGAAGGTCCATAATAACTTTCGCCCAGTATGAGTGAAAGTTTCTTGGAGACATCACTATAAGGTATTACATTTCTGTTTTGTTTGGTACGACAAATATTTTATTTGTACCTCAATTGAAGCCTGAATTTCAATTAAAATTTTTGTACAATCATAGATATTGATCGTGGATATAGAGTTTTGACTGTATTTCATCCTCTAAGTAAGGGAATTAAGTTTCCAAAATCACTAGTTCTTACTAACGTGATTAAAGGAACTTATGTGCCAAATTCATTTTTCTGAATCCGCCAGTTAGGACAGAGCGTTGCTTGTCTGTCAATGAAAGTAGATGGTATATGGTCAGCATTCATATGTGGGCTGAAATTATGTTTGCATAAATATATTAATCATGCATCCATCGAACATCAGGTACTTAGATGTTGCGATAATGTTGATTGTTATGTATACGGGTTGACAATCTCTATTCGCAATAACATTGTTCTCTACAATTGCGTATTAGCAGAATGAGTAATAGCACGAAGTAATAGTCTGTAGTAATTTGCAGAAGATTACAAAGAGCTACCTACCTATCATTCATCACACTGATGTACTATTGGAAATTTCCATGTCTTTACCATACTTAGCTGATTTTTTTTAATTGAATATTATCAATGCTTGGTCTACGGTCATTGTCACTATGAAAGAAAGCACACACAGCGATCGCGTATGCAGCCGCTGCGCTGCCGCCGCAGCCAGTAAAATATCAGTCCTATGTTTTCTTCTATAGATTTATGACATGAAAATACTTTCACTAGCCGCATACTCGCCGTTAGTTTATGCTTAGGTAACTCGTCTTGTATTCGAGTTACCGGTTTAACATTACAAACAACATTACAGCGCTTATTACCAGCTATTGGTTTCGTGGGTATCTACTAATTGTATCTAGGTATATTACGAGGGTTGATATCTAATAGCAGAAAATGAATGAAAACTCTTTCGTCACGGTCACGTGAAACTTTACAAAGAGCTATCATCATTCTCCCTTTCCTACGCTTAATGGTGTCACAACTTATTCTCTCCCACTCACTCCTATCAGCCGTCAAATCTGCATCCACGCCTCTCATACCCCGGGAGAGCTATAGCGTAGTATTTACTAGTGGTTCAGTAAGAACAGTAGACCTCGCGAGCCTTTATAACCATGCAATAACCGATGCTTTCCACCTTCACTTTTCCTTTTGTACTTTTGAGCAAATAGGGGTTTTAGCGATTACTCGCGTTTCCTTGGTCTGAGGAGATCGAACCTGGGGTCTATGGGTTTGTCTTGCAAAGGCGGAGAGGACTGCGTAGTCTGATAAGTAAACGTAGGTATACATTTTCAAAAAAAAAAAATCAAAACTACTTTTTTTTAATAAATCAAGGAACATGTGTGCCAATTTTCATCAAAATCGGTTAAAAAATTCGACCTGTAGGCGAGAACAACCCGACAGCCGACAGACAGCGGACAAAAGCATTTTTGGCCAATCTCGAAACTGAGACGTTTTGCTCGCTTCGCTCGCTCGGTCAATAACCCACCGCTGTCCATCCGACCTTCTAGCGTCTGTCTGTCAGCGGGCTGTATAAGCATACTGTTGAACATTTTACAGATTGTGTATTTCTATTCCCTATTACAACAAATGGGAATAAAATTAATAAATAAAATAATTTAATAAAAGTGCTTTGAAACGTGGGTTGGACCGGAACCATCGGTTTGCGTGTTCGCACTATTTATTCTATCTAAAAACAAAAATCGGGGTCGCAGTCGCGGGCGATATGAGTTAAATTGTATTTGAAAGGTTTCTAAGTATTAATTACATATTAAATTATGTTATCGACTTCGTAAATACGTTACGATTGAAGTGTATGTACCAACATTCACTCGAATGAACGCTCTCAAGGCCGTAATAAATAGTTTTCGTTGCAATCTACATTCCTTGTATAGAGAAATATGTAAGGTGGGGGCTATCACTCTGTGGGATGGCCCGAGCATAACTCTTCATAACATTGCTCACGATAACCCAGAAAATAATACTGATACAGAGGTAAATAAAAATATGGAATGCTGTGGATGTACGCTAGATAATTAATAACAAAAACGGGTCTTCATCGCGTCCCTTTTTATACGCTAGATAGTTGACCGTTGGAACCATATTGTATAATATACATTAATAACATAATATATATTCTATAGAACAATTTTAACGATAAAAAATGATCCTACGTAGTTTTCAAAACGTTGATTTGTGTTGGTTATTGACTGAATGACAATCTCGCGCATCCGAATCTAAATGTACTAGAGACTATTAGATACATTTTCAGGGCAGCTTTTTTGTGTTATTTACGTGTGCACTCAAAAATTGGGAAATTCCCACAGGAAGACGGGAACGAAGATCCGGGAGTTTGCTTGTTTAAGATGGTGACCTGGTAGAAGCTCTAAAAGACTTGAAGTCTTTCGATGATTGCTTCTTTCTTATTTTCTTACGTGACCCATGTGATTGCCTACATACATTGGTACATTACATTGTACTTAATAATATTTGCAAAAGGATAACCGTCCATCAACCTTTCAGAGTGTCCTCGTTCGGTCTTCTTGACCTGTATACTAATATTTATTCACTTGAAATACTGGTTTTGGATTATGTTATTGATTGAAAATGATCTTATGACCATATATGCGTTGAGGTGG
The DNA here is from genome assembly GCA_951394065.1 of Venusia cambrica. Classification (NCBI taxonomy): domain Eukaryota; kingdom Metazoa; phylum Arthropoda; class Insecta; order Lepidoptera; family Geometridae; genus Venusia; species Venusia cambrica. The sequence continues at coordinate 14,293,969 of OX596043.1, read as the reverse complement.
GCCGTGATAATGTACTTTGTATTCAAAATGATTCTGCAACATCGTTTTATATAGTTTTCGCCAATTTCTCAATCATGGAACGATTTCTTTTTATGAATTTCCAAAGAGAAATTCTATCGGCAAATGGATCTCAACTTGAGATGCGTAAGCATGCGTTATGATATATGTTTACAGGGTGAGTTTTTTCCAGGGCCATTGAGGCCAAGTCTGAAACCGTGAGAGTTATCGAAAAGTCATGTTAGGAGTTACGTACTCGATTAAAAAAATAATAAGCTCTGCATTTTTGGAAATCCGGTGTCAAATTCTCAAATGTTTTCTTTCTGAGTGAACTTGCTTTCTGCCGAGTCTGCCCAATATACTGTTACATAGTTCTGATACTGTAAACATAGTTCTGATACTGTAAACATAGTTCTGATACTGTAAACATGGTTTGATAGAGGGGCTCTTACCTTTTGCTTTCCATGCAGGTTCTTCATAATAACGTTCCTGTTCCCTCGAACATGGCTACTGTACGTGGCCAGTGTCCTGATAGGCGCAGGCGCGGCCGCCATCTGGACAGGCCAGGGGAACTATCTCACGATGAACAGCGACGCGGACACCATCTCCAGGAACTCCGGGGTCTTCTGGGCTATGTTGCAGTGCAGGTGAATATCTGGTTCCCAAGAGCCTTCTGACGACCTCCATAATTGTAGAAATATTTCAGGGAGGTAGCAATTTATCACGACACTATTACTTTCAAAGTTTTAAACCATGAATGAAAATACATTATTGCACACCTTAAAAATAAAACTGGATTACTATAAAAAAATGCATTGGGCGGTCTTATCGCTTGGAAGCCATTTTTTCTTGACAACCTTCGGATGGAGATGATTTTATGGCTGGTTGGTGGTTATGGGTAATCATTTTTCTTCCAAACCACTGTGAATAATGCTTTCAAACCCAAATGAAAACCACTATCAAGGAACATCGTTTTTTTTACACCATAATGTCTAAAAAAGGGAGTAATTTGATCTATAAACACATCCCTGATGTCCCAATAATCTGCAAAATACACTTCATATTTTTCGAAATTAAGCCCATACTTTTATATACACGTTTGGTAAATTCCGCCATAACTTTTGAATTTAGCATACCAAATTATTATTAAATTATTAACATAGCTTGGTAAACATACCCACATGTTTACCTAGCTACAAAACCGGCCAATTTTTTTTTACGAAGTGTACATATTAGTGCAGTCAACTGTACCTCAACAGCCAAGTCAGTTATATATAAGTATAATAACTTTTTTTTTTTCTTTACGAAAACGTATCAATTGCAGCATGTTCTTCGGCAATCTATTCGTGTTCATAAAGTTCCAAGGCAAAACGCACATAGACCTGGAAACCCGAAACGTGGTCTTTGGAGCCCTGACCGGGGTCTGCGTGGTCGGCATCGTGTTCCTAATGCTGCTGAGGCCGATCCGACGCGTGCCGGCTGTCGTGCTTGATGACACCGTCAAGGTAACATTTACGGAATATTTTTTATAAATAAGCATTTAAATTACAACACACAATCCATCTCAACGAAATCGTAGACCTCATGCCTTTTTTTTCTGCTGGGTAAAATGCATTACGCATACACTTCCCATCGGGGGTGCGAGGGTTATGTGTGACTCCCCGGTGGCCCTGTTTACTAGAGATGACGAATATAACAACCAATAAATTTAACTAATATTTAAAATCAACCATTATATTCAATAATCAAAGTTAACATTATCGAATAAAAATATCATATCAACTTCAGACTGAGTTAGAACTAACATAATTGAATGCATTGAAATTTTAACTTGAACATGCTATAAATAAGAAACTTTTTAGTATGTTGCTGCATCGCAGAGTTTTCAACTATGTATTACATTTACTAGGTTGACTTCATTCAATTGTATGCTTTCGCCTCCTCACTATAGAGATTAAATTTCTGATTTGCTGTATATGATATTTTTATTCAATTCAAAGTGATGTGATATTTTAAACAAATACCCATAGTGCTACTATGATAGAGACGAATTAGCGGTTACTTTTATTTGATCAATAGAATAAAATATTCAACTGCATTAACATCAACCATAAACAAATCGTGTAGGCACTGAACAAATAAAATTAACTAATATTTTCAACCAATCAAAATATCGATATATTTTTTATCAATTAACAGTTAACCAATATTTAATTTAACCATTACTGCCATCTTTACTGTATACCCACTAAACAACCTAGCGGCACTCCCGCATCGTCTGTGTGAGGGGAGGACTGGGAAACCGGCAGAGCCTTTACATCCAGTCCCACCTCATCATGACAAGCCTCATAGCTCAGTTGGTAGTAACTCTGCCTTCGGCGCTGTAGGCTGTGGGTTCGATTCCCACCCAGGACAAACATTTGTGTGCTGAATATAGATGTTTGTTATTGTATTACGTATTTACGTATTAGTACGTATGTATTTACAAAAAGTATTTAAGTATTTTATCCGTAATCTAGTTCCCATATTACAAGCTATGCTTAGTTTGGGGCTAGATGGCGCTGTGTAAAATGAATGTCCTGTAATATTTATTTATTATTTGTTATTATTTATTATCATGCCTACGCAAGTTTTATGGTTCAGAGCTGACCCATCTACACTAATATTATAAAGAGATAGAGCTATGTAGGGGGTTATCTCTGATACTACCGATTACCGTCCGATTAAAAAAAGACTTTATTTAGATTGGCTTTTAGAGTGGAATGGGATATAGGCTATATTATTGTTCCGCTAAAGTGAAATAGCTTTTAGTGGCAACCAATTTTGCAACGAATGTCAATCGAATGCGTATTGTTTTACGAATGAACTCGTGTAATTTTACCAAGCAAAATGGAGCGGGTTTATTTATCTACAATGTTTAAAACTTCATAGTTTTATTCATGAAAATTATGTTGATAAACTTGTAACAATGTTCTGGCTTTCCCCTTATCGGAGGAAGCCAAAATGTCGGTAAAATCTGTTGTCATAGGTATTAAGCGTAGGAGATCAGTATTTTTTTTTCGTCTGTTCCACCATTCCATGTTTAAATCCAACGTTCCTTGTTCTAGGTGGAAGTCGTTACCGAAGCGGAAGGACCTTTAGAAGCGTTCCAAGGCGCTTTGAAATTGTTCTGTACTCGAGACATGCTGCTTCTAAGCGTTACCTTTATTTACACCGGTGAGACACACCTCCAGTTTACCCACAACACGCTAGTTTATACCTTATAACACCGCGATACAGTTGAAAATTGTCTAAATACAAATGATAGATTATCGCTGTGAAATAAGACCTTATGGACCACATCGTAAAGTTTAAAATGAAATGAATAGTTGCTCGCGACTTTTACGCCAGGTGAATGATAATGAGTGAGGCAAGGTGAACGCAGGTTATTTCGCAAATTCCTTTTGTTTGTGAAATGAGAGTAAAACGGTGGAATGTGGAAAGGCGGGACTGTTTGTTTTAGAGAAGCCTATTGTGCTTGACAATTTCTATGAGTATCATACCGGTTTTTTGTGAAAATTGAGAGTGCCGAATGCACAATATAAAAGTAAAAACAAATAAATATTACTCAACATTAATTTCACACAGCCATCTAGCCCCAAACTAAGTAAAGCTTGTAATTTGGGAGCTAGATTACGTATATTTCTATCGTATATACATAATAATAAAAAAAAAAATCCAATGCTTGCTCAAAATGAAAAAAAAAATAGTTTTATGTTTCAATAAAATTACATTTAAAATGTGCTACTCAACTCTATACTACTCGGGCCATGTGATACCTAATTTAGTGAATGCACGTTCACTAAATTAGGTATCAGTAGTGAAAGCCTATTTTGTCTTTTTAACCGACTTTACAAATAGGAGGAGGTTCTCGATTCGGTCCTATACATGGATTAGGTAAAGCTATAAGTTAAAGGTTACTTACTTTGTTCCAGGTGTGGAGCTATCATTCTTCAGCGGAGTGTATAGCCCCAGCATCGGATTCACTCTGGCCATGGGAGAGAACGCTAAACAGCTGGTCGGCTTATCCGGGGTCTTTATCGGTTTGGGAGAAGTGCTTGGTGAGTAACGTGTTAGTAAGTAAGGCATTGTTATAGGCAAGAGATGGACTTGCTATAGATGTGAGGGTGAGTTATGTATTTTTTTATACAACTAGGAGACGGACCTCCTGATGTTAAGTCCATCTCTTGCCTATAACAATGCCTTACTGCGTAGGTCACATCCACAAAGAACATAGCCTACACGGTACTGCATTGCACCCGTCAACTTGAGGCATAAATATGTTAAGCCTCGCGTGCCCGTAATTTCACCGGCAACCATACTCTTCAAACCGGAGCACAGCAATGCTGCTTGGCGGCTGAAACAGGTATGGTGGTAATATTTCCCCGGACGAGCCCTTTCACAAGAGGCTCTACTGCTCTTAAAATTGTCTATAGGTACTGGATTTTTTCTATATGGTATATAAGATCACCGCAACCGATCTACCATCATATCGCTTTTTGCCGCCAACAGCTTTTCTGTTCTCCTGCTTTTTAGTTTAGTGGCCGGTGCAATTAAAAAAGAAGAAGAAATATACAACGATGTAAAAAATTAGGCAATTTTTACACAACGCCATCGTGCCCCAAATGAAGTAAAGCAAACAAGTTTTGTAATTACATAATGATATAATATCACATCCAAACATCTTTAACCATCGTACAAATGTACATTGTGTTGGTAAAATAGTATAAAACTAAGTAGGTAAGGTTTTTTATTAAAAATTACTTTTTCGTATAGTCCCATAAAATCCAGTAACTTTAACTAACTAACTGAAAACAACAATGAGCTACTACAGCATCTTCTTTATTAAACCTAAACCTATAAGCTTAGCAATTGCTTTAATAGCGTACCACAAAAAAGCAATTCTATACTCAGTAGTAGTACCTCATTATTATCAACCTATCGTAGTCCACTGCTGGACGTAGGTCTCTCAAAGTGCGGGACTGAGCCCGATCTTTGGCCTATCTCATTCAGTCTCTGCCCGCCATTGTACGGAGGTCCTGAACGGCGTCCTACACTACGCTTGATAGACGTGGTCTCCACTGATAGACTCGTTGACCCCACCGGTTGTTGGTCCTTCTTAAAATGTAATGCCCACTGCCACTTCAACCTGCTTACTCTACTAAGTAACGGAGTGTGGGATGACCCCCCACTCGATGGACCGACGTCATTGTGGCGGTCGCAGGGAGTCGATGGATGAAGGAGCCTCAGGATCGCTTTTTGTGGCGTCGTTTGGGTGAGGTACTCAGGAGTGACTCTACTAAGTAGCACTACTCAGTAGTAATACCTATCACCTAGCTACATTTTTGTAATGTATGTACTCAGTAGGTGATATTGCCACATTCTGAGTAGGTACTTATAACGAGTGTTTCAAAATCAGGTCATTAACACATTGATTAGAAAGATATTAGATGACCATTATGATACGATACTGTTTGATAGTTCGTTGCGTAATAGTCTCATTGTCATTTACTTCAACTAAGCACACGGGCTTATCGGCGTGTTTACTGTTTACGACTTTTACTAGATCTAATTTATGTTAGCTCAAGACAGGCATGATTTATTGATAACGGTGTGTGTAATTTAACATTTACTGTGTGTTTTAAAACTTTAAGACCGGGAAATCATCACCTGCCCCCCTATTCTGTGTGACCAAGCGTGTCTTAACGCGCCCGCGTAAATATATTATTTTCCATAATATATTTCATTTGAATCGAACGTGCCATTTCGAAATAAACGTCAAACTACGATTGTGCTGTAGCGCGAAGATCACTGAAAGCGGAAGTCTGAGTATTCTAAAAAGACAGATAATAACAATCATAAATAATTAATATCACATGACATTCACTGGTTACAAACCATTAAACTATTTCCTACAAGGAATAACAAAGTGTAGTGACAATCTAAAACCAACACTGTTTTTTTATAGTACGACGGGTAAGCGCTTGGCCTTCACCTCACCTGTTTACAAGTTGAGATAAGGCCGAAGGTGGAGGCGCACTTCACCCGGAATCCTCAACAAAATAAGGAACTGGCTATCTTACCTCTAAATGCCGGGACACAACAATTTTAGAATTTTTGTTAAGACGATGGTAGCTAGCCAGGCGGACCCAAACAAAGTCCTACCACCAACCAAACCAAGCACAATATATTGTACTCCCCATGGGGATCGAACCCGGGACCTCTGGATCTGAAATCAATGGGTTGAACCACTAGACCACAGAGGCGGTTAACAACTTACTAATAATAACAATATTCACATCAATTATTAAAGAAAACATCAACATCAACAATTACCTTGTATATAAACAGGTATTTTCTACAATACACTATTAGAATTGCTATTACAATTGACAGGAGGACAGAATTAAATAGACGCAAGGTATAGATAGGCGCTTTCAGCTTCAATATAAAAGTATCATTTTTTTTCTTGGGGATAATATATATTCTGACAAAACTGGTAAAGGTATTCTGTAGAATCCACTTATCAAATCAAATCAAATCAAAATTATTTCATTTGGGATATTACAAAACACAAAATAGGTAGGTACAATAACATTTTTAAAGGCAATTACGGTTAGTATAATATTAATAATTCAGAGGCGGTTAAATACACATCAGCTCCAGTGCTGCTAAAATGTCGATAATAAGTTTTCCCGACACAGGCTTAGCCTAGTGGGAAAACTGACAGATATACCTAGCTTTAAAAATTGCAGTCTGTTAAATATTTATTGGATTAGTGTTAAAATGTTAGTACCTAAGAACCTTTGTTTTCCTTGAAGTTGTACAATTTTATTTAGCAGTAATAAACTATTTTTACTTTTACTGTACTTTTTTGCTCGCCTACCAGTGTATAGTAACAATGAATTCCAGGTGGCGCCCTATTCGGCATCCTCGGCAGTAAGACTCGGCGCTGGGGCCGCGACCCGATCGTGATAATGGGCTACGTCATCCACCTGGCGTCGTTCTTCCTGGTGTTCATCAACCTGCCGAACGAGGCCCCGTTCGGAGACACCACGCAGACCTCGTACATCTCCCCCTCGCCGTACCTCGCCATGTTCTGCAGCTTCCTGTTAGGGTTCGGCGACGCTTGCTTCAACACTCAGATCTACTCGATCCTGGGAGGGAACTATTCCGATAACAGCACGTCTGCCTTCGCTCTGTTCAAGTTTACACAGGTCAGTGGAATCTATTAACGCCGCTTGTGGGTTGTTGTTTTATAATAAACTTTAAATACACTCAAATCGAAAAATTCGAATTACGAATTCAAAGACGGTTCTATACAGACGCACTTTATAAACGCATATACATAAAATTAAGAATAAAACTCATTATAGTACCGCCAACTGTATCATAAAACTCATTATAGTACCGCTATCTTTTTTTTTATTATTTCATTAAACTAGTCTATGGTTTTAGGCTGAATTTGAAAAAAAAGCGCACGCATGCGCAGTTCGAACTTTGAAAAAAATGGCGCTTAATGGCGTTTTAATACCCCTTCTTATATGACAGTTGCATAAACTACTATTAAAGGTTACGCTTAAAGTGGACCTGATGTCTTCAAGAAATGAATGGTTGGACAACTTTTGTAAGTTGGCTCCATCGTAGATATTCTTACGTATGCAAGTTTTGGGGTCAAGAGTTGACTAATAATCCACCGCAAGATATGGGACACGGGTATTATAATCCCGGGCAACGGAATTGTAGGTGACCTACGGATGTCGTAAAATCCGACTAAGGGATCTCACCTGAAGAAGGTCAGCAACACCCTTCTGTGTATTATCTACACCTTTATCGCGATCACCTATCCCCCTGCCAAGCGTGATGATTATGGCAAAACTCTCTCCTTTGGAGGGAGCTCAGTCCAGCAGTGGATACTAATGGGTTGTTGATGTGTGATATTTAGTTATTGTATTTTATTTATTTATTAATGAAAATAGGACATCCAACAGAAAAACAAACTAAGGGTTATTAAGTAAATACATCAATAAAAATATAGTAACACGTGGTCAAGAGCCGACCCATCGTAATTAAAAAATAAAAAGAATAAGTAATACATGCATTACTTATTCTTTTTTTTTTAACTGACACACTTTTTTTTATTGTATGACGGGGAAGCGCTTGGCCTTCATCTCACCTGGTAACATGTTGAGATAAGGCCGAGGGTGGAGGCGCACTTCACCCGGAATCCTCAACAAACGGAGGAACTGACTATCTTACCTCTGAATGCCGGAACACAACAATTTATTTTAAGAATTGTTATTATGGCGACTTAAACAAAATCCTACCACCAACCAAACCAAGCACAATATATTGTACTCCTATTATATATTATAATTGAACACTGCAGTGTTTTTATATTTAATAAGAATCCATGCCTCTTTTTGAATTTTGAATTTGAATTTTCCAGTCAATGGCAGCTGCTGCGTGTTTCTTCTACTCGTCGAAGGCGCTCCTCTCCGTTCAACTGATCATCCTCGGCGTGCTCGCGACGTTCGGCACGGCGACGTTCTGCCGCGTGGAGTGGGCGGGGAAGGCGCGAGCCGCCGCCGCCGCCGCCGCCGCCGCCGCCCTCGACGACAAGTCGCCCGCCTCACACTCATTGGCCGACAACTACCACTACGACTGAGAACTGACTAATATATAACTAATATAATATTCCCACTTATAGGACTTTGTTGAAGTCCGCCTGGCTAGCTACCACCATCTTACCTAATTCTGTCGCCATATTTCTAAAATTGTTGTGTTCCGGCATTCAGAGGTAAGATAGCCAGTTCCTGTTTGTTGAGGATTCCGGGTGAAGTGCACCTCCACCTTCGGCCTTATCTCAACTTGTTGCCCGGTGAGATGAAAGCCAAGAAAAATCTGACTACTTTTGATTGGGGTACGACTTTAAGGACTTTTTTTTATGGTATTGGTGGCCAGAGATTGGATGAGAAAGGCCAAAGATCGGGCTCAGTGGCGCACCTTGGAGACCTACGTCCAGCTGTGGACTGCGATAGGTTGATGATGATGATGAGAACTTTAAGGCCGCCGTCACGATTGTGTTCCGGCATTTAGAGGCAAGATTATTTCCTCGGTTTGTTGAGGATTCCGAGTAAAGTGCGCTTCTTTCGGCATTAATTAAAATCACCTCCCCATCGTACATTAAAAAAAAACATGTTCGTCTAGCAGGCGTACAGGTTATAAACCGTAACTGCATATGACTCACCTTTACATGTTGTGCCGAACACGCCTCTACCTTTATCATAAGTAGGTACTATTGTATATATTGTATTCTGCAGATATCAGTGGTGAGGAATGGTACTTGTTACCCCTCGTCTGTTTGTGTATCTGACTGGATAGGTCCTTTCACCAGCGTTCTCCATCTTGCGGCAAAAATAGAAACTAATGCTAGTTACTAACAGCCAAGGCAAGAAACGTTACTTTTGTAGTTTGACAAAGACAGAGGCGCCCTCACTCATGTTATGGTTTTACTGTAGGAATGCATTTTCACGAAATCAGGGTTGATATTGAAACGTGCGATTGATAGTTTGAATGTGCCGTCCGTGGCCGCTAAAGTAACACGAATGTGATTTTAATATATGATACTCAAATGAGTTAAGCATTTCAATGCTTATGGTTTTTAACCTATTTTTGAAATGTAAGCATCTCTTTTTTATCCGGCTTAATTCATTCACAATTAGAAAACTTCTTGGTATTATATTATTTGCGTATTTTAGTGTTAACAAACCTCAAACAGAATTCGCAATACGCGTCAGTTCCCTCGTAGCTCGATTGGATTAGAGCAGGGGTGCTCAGACTTTTTGTGTCAGTGATCTACCAGAAAATATTTTAAAATAAAAAATCGACGTAACTTCTATTTAGGCAAATTAAGTTGATGCAAACAATCCTGGTAACTGAAGAGCATAGAGATATGAAAGACAGATATTGGCATCAGTTGGTCTGGATTTCCTTATTCTCACTCGATAATACTTCACTCTCAGTAGATGTAAAAGTGTCGTAAATAAATAGATACAAAGTAGTAAATAGATGTAAAATATTTCAGTAGCAGATGTTTCAACGTCTTCAAAAGAAAATGGATAGGTATTGTCACATGAAAGTGACAATATTTTGCAGTTTTTCAAAATCGGAGAAACGTCTCTCAATATCACCTAGAATGTTTCTTATACTCAATCACTGTTTTGCTCCCGCCAAAGAGTGATTCATTTTCATAGTTTTTATGCAAAGTTTTGAAATGTATTTCTAATATTCCGCGCTTAGGCAATGCCACGAAACTTCGATAAACGAGGCAAATATACTTATTTTTTAATATAGAGAAAAAAAATCTTACTCCCAATCAGTATTAAAATGATACGTCTTGCTATATTTCGACGTAGGTACTAATTTTGTATCGCAAATTCTAAGAACTAGACAACAAGACGCAATATCGCGCCATAAGTGTTGTCTGCTAATAGGTGGCATTGTCTGAGTGATCGTCGATCGTCGCCACGTATCTTTCAATGTTACCGACCATTTGTTGACCATTGGTTGGTTGCAGGACTTTGTTTGGGTCCGCCTGGCTACCTACCACCATCTTACCTAATTCTGTCGCCATAACAACAATTCTGAAATTGTTATGTTCCTGCATTCAGAGGTAAGTTAGCCAGTTCCTCAGTTTGTTGAGGATTCCGGATGAAGTGCGTCTCCACCTTCGGCCTTATCTCAACTTGTAACCAGGTGAGATGAAGGCCAAGCGCTTCCCCGTCGTACAATTAAAAAAAAAAACATTTTTGTAGGGAATGAGTTCTATAATAGGTACCTACCTATATTGCTGGCGATCGACCGTTTGAGCATCCCTAGATTAGAGCGTTTCCCGCTTCATGAACAAATGCGGGTTCGAGTCCTGACGCGGGATGTTAATTTTTGTGTCATGATAAGTGTTCTTGGTGTTGTTCTAATCTATATGAATGATATTTAAAAAAGTACGTATTGGCACCTATAATTATTATATATTTAAAATGCATAATATAGTGAAAATATTATAAGTATTATAATGAGATGAAAAACATTCCATATATTTTTGTATTTTTAAGCTAAGATAAGATGTAACATAGAGTGTAGAATGTTAAGATCATATATTTTTTACTTAGTTCTTATATAAATGATAAAATTGCAAAATTTTATTTACAAATAAGTGGTTACTTTGGTTATCAGCATTACCCTAGTCATACAGCTTTGTTTAACATTTTTTGCTGTTAGTACCTAATTAGTCATTATATTAATACTTATGTACATGATTTAATAATTAGAATCTTCAAATTATTTTATACATTTAACAATCATAGGATAATAAATAAAAACTGGTTCACTTTATTCTAGTATTTTTTTTCGACAACCATGGAAAATGTTTCAACAACATTAAAAGTATAACGATGTGGCAATTTTTTTGTTTATTTAATATTAAAATAATAAATATTAAACACTGTGATGGTCGATATGTGGAAATATTGGTAAAAGCATAATTTTTGAACAGGTCATCCATTATTTGTGAAATTGAAAATATACATTTCTACATAATTATAAAAAGATTGGGGTACTTTGATTGGTTACCTGTAATTATGTTGGTTTTGAAAATAGCCTCAACAATTTGTATTATCAATACTTATCTCCTTATATTTTGAGATATTAGGGTGAGTAAGATTAAGAGCTGTGTGGCCAAGTGGATATGGGCTCGCCTTCCAAACCATAGGTTGTTGGTTTAAATCCTGTTGTGCACCAATGGACATTTCGGTTTTCCGGATGTTTATGTGCGCATTTGACACATGCACAAGCTCTGATGGTGTAGGTCACATCGTGAAAAAGCGGCATATCCCTGCAGGACCAAAAGTACAAATGGCACATGTCACTGGGATTGGATTCTGCGGCGGTGGAGTTGCAACCTGTTATGTATTGAATACTATAAACTTGCAAACTGTGGGCATGTGCCGAACGTATGGGACGTACGTCTGACTACCCTCTAGTAGTTGATCCTCACTAGGTCCATGCTCCGAGTTGAATCTTCAAATGGAAGAAAGTTGGTGAGTCTTTTACGTTTACTTACCTACTTATACTAGGGTGAAAAGAATTGCATTACCCAGGTATATATTTTTCCTTAAGCTTTTGTAGGAATACATAATATAGGAAGGATATATCCACCTGGATGAGACTGGACTGGCTTAAGGCTGTTCGGAGTGGTACGTACTTACATAGAGGCCTATAGGTATCCAGCAGTGGTTGAAATATAGCTGCAGATGTCGTTTTTTTATTTGTACAATGGGGAAACGCTTGGCCTTCAACTGGAGGCGCACTTCACCCGAAATCCTCAATACACTGAGCAACTGGCTATATTACCTCTAAATGTCGGAACAAGCTTAAGAGTTGTTATTAAGGTGACAGAATAAGGTAAGATGGTTGTAGCTAGCCAGGCGGGCTTATACAACTAAACATAGCACAATATTGCTTCCCTGGGGATCAAACCCGGGACCTCTAGATCTGAAATTGGTGGGTTGAGCCACTAGACCACAGAGGCTGTTAATGATGGAAGGTGGACAACGGTAGTTTCAAAAATGAGTAGGTACCTACCTAATTTGCTAAATAAACCAAACCTCTTGGCTCGTTTGTTTTGTACTTAGATGAAAATTTAAATGTTCTTTTTGATCATTATACACAATTTTGGGTATGTTTACATTCAGGGCAAACTATTGGTTTATATCCAGTTTAAAGCATAAAATTATGATCACTTGAAATTTTTGAGAACTGGTTTTCTAGTTTTCATATATCATAAATAAAACATGCAATAAACTCCAGCCATCAGGGCCATGTTTGTGTCAAGGGAAATAAACGCTAAAGCTTAAAATAGTATTTCTACCACCAGGAGGTATTTTACCTATAGAAAAGTTGCTACATAAGTATGAACTGTTCTGTTGTCTTCCTTGAGGTCACAGTCCAAAAAACAAAATACAAATTCAGTTTATAATAAATACTATAATAGTAAACTAGAAAGAATTAAAGTAACAATATGTCAACAGAGAATGGTGGAAAATTATTTATTTTCTTCTTGTGTTTCACCAAGTTTGAAGTCTAATGGCTTATCATAGCCCATTATTTTTGCATAATGCATTGGGTCTGAGAAGAATCTGGCTTCTATAAATAAAGGTGTTCCTTTAACTTTCATTGTAGTAAACATCCCAGGGACATCTGGGACCTCAACATCTTCAGACTTGAATTCATGCTGAAAAAAAGAATGTAGAATAAACTTGCACTGGTTTCGAAATATATATTAACCCAAAAGATGATTTAGCATCTATGGAGAACAAAATATTTGTAATGAAATCGGTAGGTACCTGCTTTCTTGCTAAGAAGAAGGTTATAGTGGTGGCTCTGTAGGTGGATGTTTCAGGGTTATAATTGATTTCAGTCACATATTTCTTTGTGATGAAGTGCAGTAGCACTGGAGTAACAAATGTGAAGAACCCTACTACGGAACACAGCGCTACAATAAGAGACGTGCTGCCTATGCTCGCTGCTTCTCTTATGATGATAGGCTGGGCTACAAGACCAGCTATACTTGAGCTCAATGAGAATACTTTTACTCCTTTGATCTGCGGTGTGAGTGGGCCACTGTATATTGTTTCTAATTTAGGATCCACATCTTCTGTTACTTTAATTGCAAAGTTTCTAGTCACAGTATTATTCCAAGAACTACTGCCTTTTAGCTGGGAGGCTAGTCGGCGAATTACTGGATTTATGTAGATTTGTGGGCCCATACTTTTCACGCACAAATGGAGCATCTTATATACACTATTCTCACAGAACACTAATATCCTATTCTACTAAGTATTTATGGAAGTAATAGTATTTTTTTTCTGATATATTCAGCAAGTTTTACTCATGGTGAAATAATAACAAATAAATTGAAATTGCTTTCGAGTCGAGATCGAGACTGTTTTGAAGACATATGCGTGCGACCGACACCAACACATTAAAATTTAAACAAAGTCAGCTGTTATTGGTTTGTTATCGATATTCTGAAGACATATCAGTAGGTGCCCTACGATTCAATTGCAGTAGACTTATGGAACGCTCTAACGAAGTCACTTCCAGATTTGTTTTTGTAAATAGGGTCAAAGACACATAAACCAAGAGGTAAATGACCATATTGTATGCAAGTCGAATACTTTGTTAATCTTTTAACTTTCACGATGAAAATGCAACGCATAGTAGGTATACCGTTGGATTGGAAAGACGGATACACCAAATAGTGTAGATAGATGATAGCTGAACTGACTAGGATTGGGTAAACATATCTAGGTATATTTTTTTAGAAAATAATACATATTTTACATAAATAAATGTCGATTTTCGATAATTATTTCCGAGCATAAAATTTGTATTAAATTCGAAAACGCCATTGTGGTGATTAAAATGTATATATTTCGGACAAAAAAATAAGACAAAATAGGCCATTTTTTGTTTACGCTATGGCACAAGTGTACAGTAACAGTGGAATCCTGTACACTCCCACGTTAAGTGTCAGAGTGGCTAGTAGCGTGGCTTATTGTTTGTTTTGGAGTGTTATCATTTTTCATTTTCGATCTAAACTTTCAATTAGTTAATTAATACTCAAATCTTACGTATTTTACTAAAATAGCGTATTTTTTACTCTACATAACTACATCGATGTCTTTTTTTAAATATAATTTGCCCATCCCTGCATCTCACAATTTAACATGAGAATTGCAGATTGTGACAAATTGATGTAATTACTTGCCCTTAGACCCAATACACCAAATAATAACAATAACATGGAACAGAAAAAACAGTGGGAGTGGCTAGGCTGCTACAATAATGTCTAATAGGCTCTCACCATAACCGGCGGCAGCTGAGTTCACAGAGTAACATTTATTATACGTACCTACAGGGTATTGGGCTTCTGCTATAATAAAAGAACGTAGGTACCTACCCGTACCTACCCATGTCACAAAATATGCACAAATATGGTAAACGCAGCCATTACCAGAAAGACCTCATCCTAGCTGTAGAGATAGGCAAGCATAGGGGTCAATAGCTAACCCATGTTACACATAGGTAGGTACCTATGTATTGACAATAACATTTAACTACTTAGTCACAAGAAACATGTGTTCCAATTTTTTATTAAAATCGGTTGAAAAATGAGATGCGAGAACAAACCCACAGCCGAGAGACAGCGGACAAAAGCATTTTTGGCCAATCTCGAAACTGAGTCGCTTCGCTAGCTCGGTCAATTAACACTACGCTATAAGTTTGATTTCATGACGTCTTATTCTGATCACACTTTGCTCAATCTCTCTTTATTCATCCGAGTGTTCGCTCTTATCATATGCAAAGCTAGAGTAAGAATGTAGAGTAAGAACCTACGTCATCCACGGATCTGCTTAGTTGTCTCAGTGGGCGGGGAGGTGTACTCCGACGTGGCGCGTCCCCAGGGTTGTGGATTGGGGGTACCGGTAGCTTAAGATAGGAGTTATCGGTACACTGGCGCCGTCAAAACACACTTCTCCAGTGTCCCTCTGAACTAGCAGAGCGCACAGTGTGATGACGCAGGGCAAACCCTGTACCTAATGGGTTTGTCGCGGGAGGGTCCGGACACTGCCAGGACGGCGGCGACGCGATTTATTCGCCTCGCAGAGCATGGGGTCCTTTAGGACCTGGGGGACGGTGGCGGTGATTCTCTCACCGGTCGCCCGATGGAAGTATAAGCTGTCGTGCGGTGGTTAGGAGACAGTTTTCATCAGGAGAAAGGACCAGGATTTCACCGTTTTTGTGGTGGATCCTGGTTAATTTGGCGGGCATGACCCCTTTTGGGGACTGAGCCTATTGTGTATTGTATTGTGTTTCGCGATCCCTCGCGAAAGGACGGAAAACAGGCGGGCGGGTACGTAGGATTACGTACCCGCCCGGACGGGACGGCGATGGGGCGGTTTTAATCAGCCGTCCTACGCTGCCTTACCCGTAAGCGGTTGTGCGCACTGGTAGAAGTTTCAAGAAACATCCCAATCAGGGCCGGATACTGAGGGGGTTTTGATGAGTCGTTGGAGTCCCGACAACATCACATAACCTCATCGCGCCCTCAATGCGGTGGGGTAACTTGTAGGAGATTTCCTCCTCGAAGAAAACAAAACAAAAAAGCAGTTACTACGTCATAGTACCCACCAGCCCACGGATGTCGTAAAAGCGAATCGAAGGGTTTACCAAGGGGGGGAACCAAGAAGGCAGCAGCTTCCATCTGTGTATGAAAACAAAGCTTTAACTGTAAACACCAATCTATCTGCCAAGTCTGAGGAAGTTCTTTCTACATTGTGGTGGACGATAATGGGCTGTTGGTGGGGATGTCAAATCCCTCGCGTGACATCCCAAAATAAATTATTGGATCATATCGACATATATCTACTTAACTTGACTTAGCTTCTTATTTTTTCTCTCAATATGGTGAAAGAAAAAATAAAAAACAAATAAACAAGTTTTCATTTAAATTAGAAACAATTATTATGCCTCACATTCTTTGCAATCTTAAAAACCATAACAATTGAGGACAATAAAAACTTATTTTAAAATCTGCTGTGTAAAGTTAAAATCCCTGTCATTGGACATTTCACAAGAGTATTATATTATTTGCCCCCCTTGCTAACCTTATTGTCAACAGTACAGGGGTGGTTTCAGTAAATAAATAAATTGTGATGTCAAAAGACATCGTTTTACGTTTAGTAATACCATGTTATGCTTTTACACTCTAAACTCGCCCCCCTGTTACAACATTTTATACATTCTTTCAAATCACACCCCACGAGACATTTAGTGAGGTAGGTATAGGCATGGACGAAGGAAATACAATAGACAGCTAATCCCATCTCTCTGTATATGTTCGTACGAAGAAAGGAGTGGGCTAGATTGAGGTTTAGAAAAAATATGATTCAATTATTATTACTTCGTTTGGGAACACGTAGCGACATCTCACGTCATAGAAAGTATGTATTTATCGTGCCACGCTCGATAGTAGGAAGATTGTCAGTCTATTGTATTTCCTTCGTCCATGGTATAGGTAATTTTGTATGAAATTGAAGGGTAAGCAGCTATAGCTAGGTGAATAACTAACTGCCCTTACTTACTGCCCTGTTTCTAAAATCCTATGCATTATGGATCAAGGGATCCATGAGCATGGCCATGGTATGAAATGTCCCTTATGACCATGACTTGAAACTTGAAACTTAGAAACCCAAGAGATTTCTAAAAATAGAAACACGCAATAATCAAAATCCACGGCATAAGAAAAGACAATGTAATATCACAAAAAATTAAACATTTTACTTATTAAGCATGCTTAGTTGGACAGTTATCCACATCATAGCAGTAACCAGTTTCTGTATCAAGCACCATCATGTTTGGGCAATCGCATCTTGAGAAGCCACAAACGGTGCCCACCAGCACTTCTTCTGGACGATCGCAGGTTTTCAAAGCACTCCAATACGTTGCGCTGCAGTCATTAACTGTTACCACCATCCAGTCCGGACATTTTTCTACACCTGTAACAATAATGGTGACCTGTATTACAAGTTTGTTTCAAACCTACCATTGGCACCAGTCTCACACAAAACTAACTAGGTAAGTACTAATCAAAATCATAGGCTACTTAACTCCTAATTACACCCAAGAAGTACCTATTTCCATCACTCATTTATCTACAAGACAAGAACAAATTTGACTAAGCGTTCATAGTTGGAACTGTTAACCTTTTCTATCATAATATTTGAGTCATTTGGACTTACATGAGTTATTGTGCCACAAGCAATTAGTGACTGTTGATTTCATATACGGAACTGCGGCGGCGGCGTACGCGCTTAGCCATATTGTAATCACCCATTTTATCATGATGAACATTTATATTATAAAAAAAAGAAATAGATTGACAGGGAAAGGAGAATTATAAAGGTATTCAAGGTTCGTTCCACTATCAATACAAGCTCAAACGAACCCGCACTTTTATGCTGTAGAAGTTTACTAACAATGACATTATGTTCGTTAGATATTGAACGAGGAAGAAAAATAATATTTTTGTGTAAAATTATAACATTAGCAGGTACCTAACCCACTGCATAGGATGTTATTGCTTTGTCTTTCTACGATCGTCCGTTGCCTACTCGTAGAACATTGTTTCATTGTTATTGTATGGATTCTAAAGTCATAAGCTATTTATTGGCCGAGTGAGCAAAGCGAGTTTGATCTCCGATTTAAGGCCCTGTCAGTAGACGTTTCCTCTTTCTCCAATGGAAAATTATAGTACTTCTGAACAAGTCATGAGTCTTATTTTTATACATAATATTACTTCAGGTACCTATCTACATTAAAGGTAAGCTGATATCATAATAGCAGAAAAAAATCTCGATAACAATATTTATTGAAACGTACCTAACGTTTCAAAATTTACAAGCAAATATTTTGATGCCTACAATGAATATTGACTTACGATTTATTTTAAATGATAGGTTACATGTTGATCTACATTAAGGGTAAGCTAGTTTTTTGATACAAATTAAAATTTAATTTTAATCATGAATTATTTGAAAACCTACAGGCGCACCGCGCGCCCGCCTTTCAATTAGTACCTCTGCGACCACTGTCGACGTCGGACGTGTGCTTGTCGTCGTCGCAGCGGTCAGAAAACACCTAGACTCAGAATAAATATTAGGACGAATGTAAACAAGTTATTTGTTCTGTGCCAGTAAAGGTACCATCATATGGTCACATTACCTGCCTACATACTCGTACCAGCAACGCGATCTCAGAATAAGAATTATCAAAAGGTTTTTTTACGATACACCTAGAGAGTTGACAACGGCAATCTGTAGGTAGCGCCACCTACAGATTGCCGTTGTCAACTCTCATAATACTTTCGGCCGCGATTTTAGCTGCATAGAGCGCCTTAAGATGGGTAATCCGACACTGTATTGTATATGGCAATGTTGGTGACATGACGGCACAATTCTCGAACGGGTATCCGATTTAAATCAAATTTAAATGTTAAAAGATAAAATTAATAAAAATTGATTGTCACGGGAGATTAGAGAAGAGAATAATTATAGATATAGAATATACCTAAACAGAATTCATAGAGAGGGATTTTTAATATTCGTAATAATAATTTTAACCGCCTCTATGGTTTAGAGGTTCGCCCATCGACGTCAGATCCGGAGGTCCAGGGTTCGATCCCTAGGCGTAGTACAAATATTGAGCTTGGTTTGGTTGGTAGTAGGACTTTATTTAAGTCCGCCTGGCTAGCTACCACATCTTAACTAATTCTGTCGCCATAAGAACAATTCTAAAATCGTTGTGTTCCAGCATTTAGAGGTAATATGATAGCCAGTTCCTCATTCCGGGTGAAGTGCGCCTCCACCTTATCTTAACTTGTAACCAGGTGAGATGAAGGCCAAGCGTTTCCCCGTCGTACAAAAAAAAAACAATTTTGTTAAGAATAGTAGAGAATGGTAATTTTAATAATTCTAGTACCCATAAATATATTAACATCAGTGATATTTACCTTAAACTAAAATACATAAGTATATACAACCAGCCTGCGACGTATAAAATACGCGAGTTTGAGTAAGCATTATGTAGGTATGTAGTACAAGTAAGCGTAAACGACTAATAGGTAAGTATGTTAATAGCTTGGGGTAGTATTTTAGACTAACTATGTACAAAGGAATCAGTCAGATTACCTAAGGACCGTTACAAACGGCCTATGGGTAACTCAACTGTTAGTTTAATTGTACTTTTTATTGAATAAAGAGATAAAAAATAAAAAATTTAGATATTGAGGTGAAAAAAAATACAATATTTCGCCCACATCTTTTGAATAGCTATTCCGATCTTAAAAAAAATATTTTGCAGAGTTTATCCTTAGGCACTATACTCAGTAATCGGTAATAGCTTTTAAACTTTGGTAGTCCTAAAGAAATAGGACAAGAAGATCTTCTAAGGTGTTATTTGTAAGGGTAACGACTGCACATTACAAAATAATATAATATAATATAAAATATAAAATTATTTTATAGTAACATGGGAGCGCGTTAATAAAGTAAAACGCTTGGTATGTCTTGAGGATATAATGTTAAAGGGTTTAACATAGAATACTAATTTGTTTATTTAAGTCCTGAACCTACCCTTGTATTGACGTTTAGGGTTGCAAAGGGGGTAACAAGATTAAGTCTAGTCCATGAAATCCTTGATTGAATACCTTGAAATACTTAACACAAACCAGATATAGCGAGCGAACTACTAGTAGGTACCTACCTATATTAGCTACTATTTAGTGTTGGTAAGTATTCTTAGGTAGGTTAGGTACCAAGTGGGAGCAACCAATTGATTATTAAAAATCTATTAACACGATTTTTAATAAATTAACACTATACTACGGTTGGCTACGAAAAAGCCTATTTTTACATAGAAAAAACATCGACGCGCGCGCTTCGCTTGCAGTGCTTGTACCGACGCTAATTTCATTTAAAGGGAAGCTAGGCGCTAAGCTAAGCTACCTAACCGGCGAGGAATTTAAAATAAAAATCCAGCAGAAAATTGCTGACTTTAAAAGAAAGTATAGAAAAATAAACTATCAGAAGTACATAATTTAATTTGAAATAAATTAAAAATGAATTGATTGATTTTTATTACTCAAACGATTGCCTACTTGTATTTTTTTGTATAATAGGTTAAGGTACCGACCTATGTGGTTTTCTGTTTTTGAAGTTAATATAAAAGAATGACCTACTGTCATGTTTTTTTATAGAAATAGAAAACCTTGTAAATGAACAAAATACTAGTTTTAGGCTTATAAATTCGGCAACAATGAATCTTGTTCACGGCCACCCCTTTTACAGTATGTAAACAATTGCATAATCGCAATTATCATACGATACAACACCCAAACACAGAACAAAAATCTTTATTCATCACACAAATTATTGTTCCGGGTGGGAATCGAACCCACAACCTGTAGCGCAAAAGGCAGATCTACTACCAACTGAGCTGTGAGGCTTGCAGGCCTACATTGTACACACACACCTACAATACCACAAATACCTACATTGTATTTTTTTCAAAAAAGTCCTATTTGCCACTACATTTCACGGTCTTACTTGAGATTAAAATAATTCATTAGATACCTACTGTGGTATACTGTTATAGGGCCTAGCATTTTGATTTCTTTTAATATATCGAATTTATATAATGCTCGGGGAGACCTTGGGACCGCGGGGAGGCGGTGACCTCCGGGTTTTCAAAAATCTTACGGGGCTTTTAATCGAGGCGACACGTGACCCAAGGGCTTTCTTATTGCTTGTAAGTATTTGCTTATTCAGCGTGGCAATGCAGCCAGTGCAAGACACTTCATTGCCACTGAATGGTACGCTTCCGTCTGTACTGGGACGCTACCGCCGACGGCGAAGCCGATCTCCATTGGCTTAAAATTAGCTTCATGAGAACTAGAAACGATTTTTACCGTCAAATGTACTGAACGGATAGGTTTCATAACATGTGTACACTTTTGAGATGGGAAACGCCATTTTGGATATGACACATACCCGGTAGTAAAAATCGTTTCTAGTTCTCATGAAGCTAATTTTAAGCCAATGGAGATCGGCTTCGCCGTCGGCGGTAGCGTCCCTGGTCTGGAACAGTTGAGATACCTATAGGCCATTTGTAACGGTCCTTAGATTCCTTTGTACATAGTTAGTTTAACTGTACATTTTATTGTCTATAGATGTAAGTATATGTAAAAAAAAATGCTGTACCCATACTACGACTTGCAATAGGGATCTCTGCTCAACACACAGGGTAGAATAAATGAAACTACACCAACCTGATCTGCTATCTCTTAAATTCTCCGTCAGCGAATTCAGCTTGATAGACTAGGTCTCCTGGTGTTGCACAGATCGTATCCACAAAATGTTTATGAAGCGATCAATATAGGTCACACAACATCTCGCATTACTTTACAGCAGTGAATGAGCTAACTTGGTGATTCCAATGTCCGAAATATGTAGGAGAAAGGAAGCGACTTTCATCAAAGGAGTACCGAAGTCAACTGGTTGAGGCCTCAATGCTCAGCGCTTGAGGCGGCTCGCCAAAACTTGCTTCACCGATTTTCAGAGGTTAGCCGAAATCAGATAAGGTGATAGCAAAATTAAACTACCCTATATTTTTATGAGCAGAGATCGAACACCTACATACTTACGTACAAACAAGTCCAAAAATCACCAGAATAAAGCACGGTGACGATGCGGATAGCGTGCGACCCGAGACGGCAGCCTACTGCCGTCATTCTCCCCGGGAAGAGCTCAGGCCAAACGTACCTAAACTTCGGAGTTACACCCCCCTGGTATGGTTATGTACCACATATCTGATGTGGAGTTTCGACCTGAGCAAACCATACAAGACCCTTCAGCTCAGTACGTAGGATGTAAGTCGAAGGAGTTTTCACCAGGGTTACGGTCATCAACAGCTACTATGGTAGGTAACCTCACATACCTCATCGCACCCTCAGTGCGGTGGGGTAGCTCAAGGTTTTCTTATCCGTGGTAGGTAACGGTATATCTAAATATATATAACTCAAAGGTGACTGACTGACTGACATAGTGATCTATCAACGCGCAGCCCAAAACACTGGACGGATCGGGCTGAAATTTGGCATGCAGGTAGATGTTATGACGTAGGCATCCGCTAAGAAAGGATTTTGATTAATTCTACCCCCAAGGGAATAAAATAGGGGATGAAAGTTTGTATGAAACTTTGTCAATTTTAAACCGATCGGGCTGGGACATTGCATGCATAAAGCTACTATGTCGTAGGCATCCCTAAGAAAGGATTTTGAGATTTTGCATTTGTTTTGTTTCGGTTTAGTAGTTTTGGTTATAGACTTTGCTTTGTATTTGGCATTTGTTTTGTTTTCGTTTGGTTTAAGTATAGATTTTGCCGGTTAGACTTTTTAAAATGGCTAAAGAAAATCTGAACGTTAATGGAGAAGTTGAAGAATGTAATGTCGTTTTTAAGTTTTGCAGGCCCTCATTTTTTAAGCTGGTAAAATATATAAATGTTACTAGATATTTTACATAACGCCATCTAGCGCCATACTAAGCAAAGCTAAATGCAAGAATTGAATTACGGAGAATACTTCTTTTTAGTACCTACCTATATCTCTAGGATAAAATGCCCAAACACAGAACCCTAAATTATAGAGACGATAGTAATTAATATAATGTAGGTACTCTTAGAGTACAGTAGCGTCTCATCTCAACAGCTGCAATACCTTGGGACACCGAGGTAGGAAACCTGGGTGGGACCTTCCCAGGAAGGTCTGCGTCGGCATCAGCGAGCTGCTGGCCCTTTTTGGAGGACATGAGGTGGCTGGACTATCAGGAGCCCACCCGTCACGAAAAAAGGGCCCACATGAGTCCTATTAGTTGTGGAAACCTGTCCGCGCTACAAGTAAGTAAGTATACCTAATATAATGTAGGAATCAAGGGCGAGATGCACTGCATGGCACGAGCGAAGTCCCTGATACTTGAATAGGACCCGTGTTTATTTATATAAGTATAGCTAAGTATGCCTTACCTACGTAGAAGGAAAGTTTCGCGTTCAAGATAAGGGGCGAATCATCGTCCCTAAACAAGCAAGTCAATGGGGACAAAGCGAGTATTTATCGCGCGGTAAACACCGGCTATTGATTCAGTTTATCTCAGAGCAAACAGCGACGCGACTGGTGTACTGCGGTCAATTCTATAGAACTATAGACTTCGTACAGTGCGGTCACTGAATCTAGGCAAATTTAAATAATAGTAAGAATACAGGATATTCATTTCACACAGCCCAGCCGTTTCTTATCTATCTCCAAACCAAGCAACGAGCATATAACGGTAATAAAGTTATACATGTAGGTACCTACTTATTTTTGGAAATACGTAATTATGATATAAAATGACACCCTTACACAGAATATATATCTCTATAAGTATTTATCACAAAAATATTTGTTGGGGGTTGTCCCATCCGAAACCTACAATACCTAATTAGTGCGTCGATCCCCCAAAACTACAGCGCAGCAGGCAGAGCAACTGCGAACTGAGCTTTGAGGCTTGTCATCACCTGTAAGCGTTTCTCTTAGTCATACTTACCTAAACCTTATCCAAAATTGGAGCAATTAAAAATAGACTAAACTATACAACTAAATGAATAAAGCAGCACTTTTTATATAAATTGTGGTTTAGCTTGCCCTTTGAGCTTTTTCAAAATGGCGGAGATTTAGAACATTTCAAAAAATGATCCAAAAAGTCACAAAACTTTTTTGATAAGTACAATTATGATATATGTTAACAACGTTTTCATCCGTTAAACTTCAAGGGGTCGGGTTTGTGAGGAAGTGAAAATAAAATAAAATAATAAAATATTGAGAAATAACTCGAAGTTCCTGTGTCACATCAATCACAAAAGAATATAATCAGCTTTCAGAAAGTGCATGGTATTTTTGAATTTTGGTGACCTATTTTCAAACGGATTTTGGGTAGGGGGGACCCATAGCCTTTGCTCGCTACTTTACTTGCGTTCGATCGATAAATGCATTTGGTAAAGGTGTAATTTCTTATGAATTTAGAAATGAATTTATTGTTTGTAGATCTAGGTTGTAACATTATGTTGGTCTTAAAATTATTTCTCGTCTCTCTAGTCCACCATGTGAGGCTTACAAACATCTACTTCCAAAATATTATTATTTCAAGTTATTTTTAAATAATATGTCAAAGTAAAATGCAATAAAATAAAATCAGACAGTACAAAATAAAAACTCAATACAAGTAATCAAAACACAATGCACAGTCCTAATTGTCAAATATTAAAATTGACATTCAGAAACTCATTGACCGAATAGTACTTATGCTTTTATTTCCAATCATTCCGAAAGTTAATTTTTAAATGCATTCAAATTATCTTCGGTACGTATTAAGGAGGGAATATGTTTTTATATGATTGGAGGCATGGTGTTAAAGCATGACCTCTCTCCTACTGCCTACCGGCAACGGGTTAAATCAATTCCAATTTGTACGGACAAATGTTGCAACATTCCATTTTCATAAATGTACAATGGAGAAAGAGTTCGAATTCTCCATTCTCTGAAAATACTTTGGCACGTGTCAACCTGACCAAGACCAAACATTGCTCTGAGGCATCTCTCTGTGCTTGAAATACTTTTGTTTTATTAGTAGTCCTTCCCCAAAAAATTACTCCATATCTTAGGAAAGATGCAGTATGCCCATAATAAGCTGCAAGTAAAGCCGAAGTTTACACAATTTTCACTTTAATTAGATTGATTTATTTATACACAAAATACTTCGTCAGATAACTTTTCCGGTTAACACAACAAAGAGACTACCTGCTAAATTGGCAGTGCAGATAGGTAAAACTGATCTAGTTAAATATGAAAAAAAAGTCAAATCATGGCGAGATGAGAAAATTAAAAGGGAATAGAGTGTCAGTAATTAAGTGGGTAGATTCCTAATGTGTTTCTCCACAAAACTGGCTGTTTTTGCAGTTTACCTGCCAAACCGAATGACTTTTAAAATGAAGACCCTAATCTCTGTTATTAGAAATATAATATATCACATTTAATAACATTGATTTATTTGTGCGATATATTCGTTATAATTAAGAAATAAAATACAAATAATTATCTAGGTACTTATTAGTAAAATATAATGTTGTAAGTATGTACGTACGTTATTTAAAAAAAATGGAACCGACTCCACTATAAACTTGAAAATAATAAGTATTATGGGTAAGTTCAAATATTATTTTTAAAGTTGATGCCGACTTGTTAAACCAAAGAATGGGATCGTTTTCGTAAAGTAATCTCATTACATAATTGCATTATAAAAGTGTTATGAACTCATTTATAGAATTATTTTCAATATTTAAGTAACGTAAAAAACATTCACACCGGACCACAATTTATAGAAATATCTATAGGTATCGATTTTCTGTGTTCGTTGAGGAGATTGGGTCCCGAGTCTACTTAGACACTTGAGGACATGGAGCAAGTAGAAACCTCGCCCAAAGCGAGGTTTCTACTTGCTCCATACCTACTCGAAAGCTTTTGATTTTCCACGATTTGTATGTAAAATAATACCTATTTAGCATTCACGGTGAGCAAGCATGAATCGAGTGAACTTCGACTGCGACTCGCACTACGCACTCAGGTCCAATGATTCAGGACCAACTTCAGACCTACCTACTATGGATCATAAAATAGATTGGCAAATCGGCGAAGAGCTCGCGGAGAAATCGATGGACAAACATAGTAAAATTACGTACCGTCCGAAACGAATGAAAACCTCCTTTTATGGAAAGTTGGTTAAAAATGCGATCGATACGGTAGGACCAATAATTAAAATCTGCATCAGGTAATCAGGTTATAATGCAACAAAGTCATGACTCTGAAGACAAAGTCGGTAAAAGCACAAATAAGCATTTGCGTACGTACGATTAACCTTTCCCGCCAATTTAAAAGTGCTACAGGCTTTATTTTCATAGATACAATTTACTATGAACCTTATCTGTACCGCAATAGAGTTGTCACTACAACGAGTTCTATTGCTCCCTAGTACCTTTAAAAAATGTGTAGTTACAACTAACTCTATCTTCCTCCGACTCGAGCATATCTTGTGGTGTTTCTTATTTCTATCCCATTCACTCTTCATCGAGATTGGTGTTACCATCCAAAGCTTTTCTATCTCCCTCTCATCGAATCAGTCGAGTTTCTGAGTTGTCGGAAGGCTGCCGCTGCTTGATCTTTCTACGCGAGTTTGTTTACAATTTTGTAAACATTGTTAAACTATGAGAGGGACATCGACGGTCATTGTTTTGTGATGTGTGGACTGAGGACTGAGTGACTATTGCTGGTTATATCTGGTTTCGTCAAGATGCAGGTTAACGGTGTGATTTGGACATTTTTGGGAGTGATAACATGCTTTGCGGAGGCGGCTCTGATGGGTGACCAGTGCGACTGGACTGGCAGGTATGTAGATGTCGAAAGTTCTATTCTATTATATTTTCGTGGCATGGCATACCTACTTATAAAAAATACATTTTAAAACGTTATTTAATGTTCTAGAAAATACTTTTGTAAACGTACCCTCGTTTGCTTAATTTTATTACTTATTACTACCTACTATACCTACCTACGACTAAAGGTAGCAATATAGCTGTTCTAAATAATGTTCGAAATATTTATTTACCTAAGGCACTTATATATAGTTAAGGTATACCTAATTGTAGATTTAAAGGAACTGCCGCGGATCATAGAAGTACTTACTTGCAAATAGCGACATAAACCATTAAATAACCAAACACCTTTTGTATGCAGTTTTGTTAAACATGATAGGTAACTGCCGAGAAAGAATGAAACCTGCAGCCTTATTGTGTGAGTCAATAAATGGTAATCAACAAAAAAGAAAAGGAACAACAGTAGTAGGTAGAAGATTTCTAGACGTATTGTGTAAATCGCTATGCAACCTATGGCAGACTTCTACTGTCCCTAATGCCCTAAACGCAGTTCTGTACTGTATACCCGTACGTACAAAGATACTTAGGTAAATTGAATATTGAAATACAGTGACATAAGTCACTTTGTATGACATCCGTGTGTTGGGGTTACGCTTTTCTAGTCATCAGTTCAGATAGGTATTCGGTTCCGGATAGCTCTGTGGTGTAGTTTGGGAGATGGTCTCTTTACATCGACGCTTGCCTGGGCGATGAAGAGGTGTATGATCACGATGGAGTGAGTTTTCCTAGAAGTTGCTTATTAGTAGCACTGGCACTACCGCCCATCATCGAAACGTAGGCTACAACCCTCCTTCGGCTTAACAAGAAGTTGAGCCGAAGAACTGTAGCTACCTAGGTACCTACCAAAACTGTCTGAGATAAGAATTCCGTTTTGCATTTCCAAGATCGCGTTATAATGATCCTGTCCCGAGGCTGTTCGCTCCATCATCAGGCGATCCGGACGATTGCTTATTATACCGCTATTTCCATAATATCTCGTGATTGCGTGCTTCAAATTGTTGGCATCCAATTCATACTATTGGGTTTTAGCATTCTATGAATTCCTTGATTGGCATTGTTTATAATTTTAATGATTCTCTGATGACAGCATATTAATACCTAGAGGTAACTTTAAACCTACACTAATTTACATTCTTGCACCTTAGATTCATTTAGAACTAAATACTTCGGTATGCCGCGCGGTGGTGATCGTGGCTTAAGGATCAACCACTCCAACTCGAGTATATGGATTTCGTAAAAGGCAAAGGGCGACTAAGGTGGCTAAGACACTAGCAGCTTCATTCTGTGTATTATCTACACCTTTTCACGATCACTAATCCGCCTGCCAAGCACAATGATTATGGCATAACCCTCCATCTATGGGGGAGGCTCTGTCCAGCAGTGCTTATTAATGGGCTGTTGATGTGATGATGACTAAGGTATTGCTAATGTTAAAGACCTGTATCTAACCTCGCTAAAGTGGAATGAATGATTCTGTAAAGAAAACTTCGGTTTTGTCAGACTCCTTTATCAATGTTGCAATTGACATTGTTAAGCGATCTAAGGACAGATCTTTGATCTTGAGTTTTGTGTACCTACTTACGAAAGGAACATAATGTTCACTGGGACCGCAACAAACATACAACTCCACAGTAATTAACAGGGTAATAAATAACAGAAAGCTCTTCCCGACGCCACTATCCACTAGTATCCTTTCTCACACATCAATAAGTCAACAAGCTAATAAAAATTAAAAGAAATAATCGTCATATGTCCGGTCCGGAAATGATACCATGGGGCTCGATTACGGAACAAAATCAACAAGTGGGGTTTCCCATCGGGGTGGTGCGTGGGAAAGCGGAGTGGAAACTGTTCACGTCGCCATCCCCCGCGGCCAGACACGTGACCTCCGAAGGTAGGGTTCGCCCTTACCCTAACTTCTCTTTCGTGGCGGCTATCACTTTGTTTGGGTTTCGAGTTACATTCTACATTGAATGTGAACAATGCCCTAGCAGGGGAGATAAAGCTTTATCTGTGTTATTCGAAGTTGTTTTGCTAAGTGTTTCCTGAGGAAATCGTTAACTAGTCATGTAAAGGCGTGGTGCCGGGGTTGGGTCAGTCAGGACATTACAGGACATTAATATGCTATATATTAATATTAATATGCTATGTAGACATAGATTGGTGCTAATATCCCAAGGTAAAAATAAGATACTCGCAAATGCAGTGAGAAAGTAAGATTGCTTGCGAACAAGGTATTAGTCGCGTCGTGGCTGCAAAAAGCAAATTGAGTATCAATGTACCAGCATCACTTCACTCCGCTCCGTAGGGCATTGTCAAGCATTCAAGTTCATACATTAATATTTATTAGGGAGGGAGGCAACGAGGGGACCGAGATCTGTTTATTATAATATCCTCCTCCATTATAACGCGTTCGCACGATATGCGTTCTGATTGACGACTGCCTTCATCATGATTTCGAGCTGTAAACTCAGTTTGATTCAACTTTATAGCTCCAAATGACTTATCAAATCCAAAATTGGACACTTCCTGCCTTATTCTTTGCGATTGTCTCCCCCTTTGGTGTAGACACTAGGTTGAATTATACTGTCGTGACCTAGAGTTGTTTGACCCGCCATTTTCCAGTGATCTACTGTTAAGTAGATGTTATAAAAAAATGCAGGATATGAATGATCAAATCAGTTGTGATGAGATTGCTGTGGTTTGATGACGTCACTAATTAATCGTGTAATTACATTGCCCCATGCAATTGCATGAGATGAGAACGGAGGATGTGCGCAATGCAAACAACTGGTCAAAAAGAATAAAACCCTTAATTAACAGGCAGGATACAGTTCCTAAGCAAAAACGAAATGAAGTCTTGACTTGTTTTTAAATGCAAGAAGAGAAACTCCATCAGTTCAAGAGTAGTAGAAACCCCTTCGGGCTCGTCCGGAGAATCACTACCACCATACCTATTTCGGCCGCCAAGCAGCATTGCTGGTGTTCCGGTTTGAAGGGTACGGTTGCCGGTGAAATTACGGGCACGCGAGGCACAAGCTATGCCTCAAGTTGACGGGTGCAATGCAGTGCCGTGTAGGCTATGTTCTTTGTGAATGTGACCTATGCAGTAAGGCATTGCTATAGGAAAAAGATGCACTTAACACCAGGTGGGCGACTTGCTTGTCCAGTCTCCTAAATGTATAAAAAAATAAAGTTTCTAACCTACTCGTTCGTCTATTGTTGATCGTTTACAATCTTATCAGAAGCAGACTTAGCTTTTTTGTAAGACTGGCGCCAATCATAGCAAAAGTTTGACTTACTTCCAAATAAGAATAAGATTATGACATACAAAAGAATCTGTGAAGTGTAAATATATAACATTTTCACAGAATGGGCACTATAACAACACGTTGTAGTTAAAGGGGGCTTTACAAGAAACGTATTTTTTTGGCTTGAAATGTGGGTCTCCTTTGCGTGGACCTCGGTGTGCGTGTCCTTTACAGGACAGGACATGGACATACACAGCGCCATCTAGACCTAAACTAAGCATAGCTTGTAATATGGGAACTAACTTTGTCTTCAAATGTGGGTTGGAACTCTTGATGTGCGTGTCCGCACATGGCCAGTTATATTTTATTTGAATTTGGATCGGTGTTGGTAAGAATCTCTCGGTTCTTGTAATTACAATGAAGAAATAACTTTTAGTTTTAGTAGCTATAGTGAATTTAATCTAATACTTATTCATAGCAAAACCCTTTCTCCATTGATGGTGTGAATGTATTATGCAAAATTATAGCCATCATTGATGAGAAGCGGATGTCTCGCACATTATTACTCACATTAATAATCGCGGGAGCATCTAAAACGATGACAAATAATACATTCCTTTCTTTCTTTAAGCTTTCCTTCTTTGCAGAGATTTGTTCCCCAGCTTGTATACGGAACGCGCAATCAGAAATGCGAAGTTCGCCACTCCTTTTAAATTATTTGTAATTTATCTAAACACCTTTAATGCGTTACCCAATGCGCCTGCCAAGCATGACGATTATGTTCAAGTGTTCGGAGGAGGACAGAGTTCCAGCATTAGACAAATATAATATGGGCTGTTGATGATGATGATTTTAAATTCTAATCTTAAATATATTTTTTTTCAAACCAAAGTTCGCTCAGTAAGGGAACCAATCCCCTACTGAGCGAAATTTGGGTTGAAGTAGGTACCTGAATCGCCTATTATTATTTCTTTAACGAATAAAAAAATTGGTGTCATGCAAAATTTTGGCAAATAGACTTCGTGTGATAGAATAAAGTATTTCCCTTATATCCCGCATACTGTGTATGAGATTCCGACAGTATGACTTCAATACCTTGAAGATGAAATAAATATAATTATGGCTTCATATGATCGATCGAACTTTCCCATCATCATATGATGGGAAAGTTCGATTCTATCCTAATTATATAATCTACTAATTATATATATCCTAATTATAATTATATATAATTCAAAATGTCTAATGTGAAGATTGTCATTCCCACACTGTACCAAATCAAGGCTATAAATAGTTCACATGTTTGCGGTTTTACTTCCTGAATTTGACCTAGATATTGACCAGTCATTACAGTTTGCGGATGTCACTATCGTACTGCGGTTGATAAAACATCAGATGGTGCCGCACGCAGTCTCACGCCTCCCATATGGTGCGCACTGCACCAGACTTTAGGACGTGGACCAACTCATGTAATTCTAGATCCTGTGGAAATATCACGATGCAGGGCCAACGGAAGTGCTAAACTAAATTGCTTGCTATCGGAGATTGTGTCAACGATTAGCCGAATTGTCGATAAAGCTATTTTGCAAATTAGCGTAGCTTTCAGCGTGACAATGCATCTAGTGTCTTGGGCACGCTTCCGTCTGGTATTGTGGTCTAGAACAGTTGAGTTACCTTTAGACCGTCTGTAACCCGGCTGCTTGCTTATCTTGTGTAAAAATATGTAAAATCGAAAAAAAATGCGAATACAAACCGATTCTACGAAGAGAAGTTTCAAACAAATTCAGACATCTGTGTGTACCAAGGACTTGTTATATTCCCATCCCACATACGTTCAAGATCATTAGCGATTTAGACAATCCAGCGCTGGGATCACTAAGGATTCACATGGCTTGTGGGAATTGGTAGCTCCAGTCCACACTTCGTTAGAGAAAACCGTCACATGTTGCGGATGAAATCACGGTTATTTTTGTGAGCTCGATTGTTTTTATTCGCTCGCCAATTGGGGGCAATCAGCGACACGTGGTCCGTACAAGACGCTCTCCTTCGGCAGCTATTGAGTTCGTTAGTTTAGATTGTGTCTAGGCAAATAATGGTTCGTGGCGCACAGTACTGAAACTACGCACCAAAATCATGCAGCTGGTAATTGCTAGACACATCATCACATCAAAGCTAGTAAAGTTGTAGATAATACACGAACGAAGCTGCTGTCCTACTTCTGGAGAGATCCTTTAGTCGGCTTTTATGACATCCATGGACTGACATCTCAGTCCATAAGTTGATCATGACATGATCGGTCGATAAGCCGCGACCACCATGGCAATTATGCTAGACATGAATATATATTTTAACATGTCTGAAGCTTCCCATAGAACATGACCTAACTCCTCCCCCTCCTTACCTACTCCCATGTCAAACGACAGAGAAATATTTTAATGTACTCTCAAGCCCCAATTACAAGATATATTAGTTTCTGTTACAAGCTTAGGGTAATCCAATGCCTCTGCCATGTGTCCACTTACGTTATCTTTTTGTCGTAAAGTAAGCCTGTAGCCGTGTAGTGCCTGTAGTCCGTTCCTTAGACAACGTTCACAAGTTTTCGGTGTTGATTGTTGTAACGATTATGACCTACTTTGGCCGAGCTGGTTGCGACAGAGCTGTCGGGCTTTATTTGAATTTATACCGCAGCAGCTAGCAATCTACGCGGCTTTCAGCGCCCGCCGAGGTTTGTTACAAGACGAGACGTTGATTCTGAGAATACCGAGCTGATTGTTTCATTTCATCGAACACCGCGTTCCTTGAATGAAGTGAACTACTAATTAGCGGTAGATTGTAGGTCGGTATTGTATCGGTGCCGGCGCGGGTCAGATGAAGGCTCTCATTGTGTCGTTGTGTTTATTTTTTCAATTATTTCCCGGAGATCTCCACGCCAATTAATACGTGATAATTATACTGGATGCCGCCCGCTTTAATCAATATCTATTTTATGTTTTCTTCAGGGCTTAATTGCTTTTATGGCTGTTATTCTCGAAAATATGTATTATATTCAAAACTTTATATTACAAAGAATCATTATGTATTTTTTCAAATGTTTGCTTTACCATGTTCCGACACCTTCTCCGAAACTATTGCCGTGAACGGTGTGGTATCAGTTAAAATATTGAATTTTGGATATGGTCGACATCCGTTGAATAAAACATGAGTCGTCGTCGGCGCATTATTAGTGAGGAGGCGCGGGCGCAGGTCTCGCCGCACGAGCTGCATTCTAATGTGCAACAATTTGGTCGACACAATGTCAATTATAATGTTTCAATTGTATGTGCCAAAATATATTTGAGATGTTTTATGATGAACCGTTACCTATCCTTCGATTGATATCGATATTTACGCAAAACCGTAGGGATACCAATATATAGTGCAAAATGGAAACTAAATCGGTCTCGATTAAGTTTGCAATTTGCATTTAACTGCTATGAGGAAGCATAGATTTTAGTGACAGTTGTTTTGATGCAAACTGAAGGAAGGTCAATAATTACTGATAAGTGGTCTCCATTTGCTGGGTTTTGTTTGGTTTCACTTTACCTCAAGTGCGGTTGAAAAGCGTTCAGA
Organism: Venusia cambrica; assembly: GCA_951394065.1. Classification (NCBI taxonomy): domain Eukaryota; kingdom Metazoa; phylum Arthropoda; class Insecta; order Lepidoptera; family Geometridae; genus Venusia; species Venusia cambrica. The sequence continues at coordinate 14,259,875 of OX596043.1, read as the reverse complement.
ATATGGAAATACAATCTCTGTATTGAGGTTTAAGATTTGCTTAAATTTAATGAAGCTTAACCGCTAATGAGGCGGCACGGGCCTCCGGTAACCTGAGACCGTGCGTCGTGTGGACCCGCCTCGGCCTCCGGATACGAGTGAAGTCCGTCGAGCATGGCGACCATCCATCTATCATTAATTTTTGCAGAAAATCAATACCGAATCTTGTCCTACAATGTCAACCGAAATATTATTTCTGGTCGTAAGAGCATTTTTATTCAAATAAGAACTATAAATCACCGTCATTGAATATGTAATTTACTACATAAGCATTTCTATACTCATCGCCGTTTTGGAAGACCATCGCTTATCTGGACGGCAAAAAGAGGAGAGTGGCTCGGCGACCGACCGATTATAATGTAAAAAGAGGTTCGCGGTCGTTCCATAACCGATTGCAAATGGCAACTGCCGCAGGCCTCGCTCCGCCATTTATAGCGTCGCAATCTCGACTGCTAAAAAATAATCATGCAGCGATTTTCCTCTCTGGTCCATTTCTGTCTATCGGTTCCGATACTATACAACGAAAGGTGATAGGAAGCCTTGAGACAACTGGTTTCACAAAAAACGGTCGGACGACGAAGGTCCCTCTTCAAAATACCTGCTCGTACGACTCTCTTTTTACAGTCATTGAATTTGGGTGAAATCGTTTCTGTTTTCTTTATTGACTACAATTTCAATCGGTTACTGCATAGCTACTTATGCTGGGATTGAATTATGTTTTATATATTTTCACGACGACCTGGACTGAAATATCGCATTGCCGAGACAAGAATGCCATAAAATGAGCCGCGGGTCTCATATTATAACTCGTTTTGTTTACACCACGGCCCCAGCATGGAGTCCATAACTGAGTCGACACAACAATGGCTGCCTTACGGGCTCACTAGGACGTTTGTTAAAGATTCTGCCCGATAAAGGCTAAATTGGCTTTTACCGTACTCCAGCTTAATAAGGTCTACCTCCTTTATGCCTGTCGGTGACAATCGCTGTACCATTCTGCTGTTCCCGATTAAGTACTTATTATTCACTTGCGATCTTGCTTTTAACTTTATCTGCTTGTGGGCACTTGCTTTTATATGCTTTAAATATTTATTATTTATTTTAATTCTAGATGAGTGCGCATATGCCACGCTCGAAGAGAAGTTGTAACAGTATCCAAGAACACGCAAAACGACACTCGATACGTATACGTTCGACGGATCGAGGCGACGGATTTTGACGAAGTGCTTCATAAATTGCCCATAAATGAGCCTTAATAAAAATGGATTTTGTTACAGTAAGCTCAAGAAACTTTAGCTTTATGCTTTACAAACTATGGTATAATAATTCTTGTGATTGTTTTACAAGTTCCGTCACATCACAGTCACAGCTATTGCTAAGTCATTCTGCCCGATGATACTCGTAACGTCGTCGTTCTGTGTTTTTGTTTTACACATTTCTATTAACGATCGAAAAAAGAAAGTCTTCTATTCGTTTTCTAGTTCCCATATTGCAAGCTTAGCTTGGTTTAGGGCTAGATGGGGATGTGTGAAATTTATTTGTGTTTTATTATGATCGATAATCTATAAAATCGAGTAGTATTCAAAGAAGATAAAGGTAAAAAGTGCATTAAGACTTTTGACTGACGAATGCCAAAGGATTTACGAGTGGGGTCCAGTAAGCGGCTTATGGGCTACCACAATAAGAGAGCCTCGAAGCTTTTCACACCTCGATATTTGACCTACGCATTAGCTTCGACGCCTCTTGTGTGTTCACCCCTAAAGTTCGCACCTCGCTTTATGTAACACGTATCCTTTAGGTACTATTCCGATACCAGGTACTCTATCTAAAGTTATGGCTTATGCTAACTTGGACAGAAACTTCGTGGAGTGACCGTACTGTTTATTGATGCCCGATTTCAAAGTATATTAATACGAATACAAAAATAAAACAATCTAATGGATCTTATTCTTACAAGTTAAAGCAGGTTTTTAATTTTCTTTGGTGATATGAAATGCAAACAAAAAAAGTTTTTTAAATACTCCTATGGATTGATTGGACCGATTTATTTTTATAGATAAAATCATCATCGTCATCATTGTCATCATCATTGTTAAATTTTGTGCTGGGGTATGAAGAAGTGGACGGTGGGTTTTAATTTTGTAGCGCCATTTTGTAAATAGATTGCGTTTTTCTGTGAAAACAGGGATTACTGGGCAGTAGTTCCGCTTTCCCATACATACATTAATTCGTTGGCAAGTCCTCAAGTATAAGTTGTCAAGTATATTACGACTATTCTGCTCTGTTCCGTGGGTCTACTACGAAATACGAAACATAAATTAATAAATAAATAAATATTCAGGACATTAATTTTACATATAGCAACAAACTAAGCATAGCTTGTAATATGGAAACTAGATTATGGATAGAATACTTTTTTGTAAATACATACGTGGAATATGATGCAGTACCCAAACACAGAACAAACATCTATATTCATCAACCAAATGTCTGTCTGAATCGAACCCATTGCCTACAGCGCAGAAGTCAGAGTTATAGTACCTACCAACTGAGCTATGACGGATTCGTTAACGGATTGGACGTTCTTTCGGATCGAACGACGACGACGTTCATTTTCATAGTAGGCCGCCTGTTTCGTATACCTATGACCAATCCCGCAATAGAAGTTCCAATACAGAGAGAGTGACCTTTTTGCTAGACGTCTATCAATAAAACGTGTCACAATGAGCAATGTCGAAGCTAGCGTCCCTGCGTGACTCGAGATCGTGTTCTACAGTACGTACCCAGCACTATTATCCAAGTGAAAGTCTACTTTACGATGGTGTTGCGTGTTACGAAAACGCTTTGCGACAGTTTATTATCTAGTATAGTGAGTAATAAGATTGTTGTTCTTGAGAATAAACAGCTATATCTACAAGATAATACTTTTACGGTTTAAGGTCAATTTCATTTTGAAATCAAGGACCAACCGATGGAGTTGCAACGGAGATACTATTTTCCTGTTTTTTTTTTAAAGAACCGTATCTGAATTTATTTTTAAATAAAGATTCATTAATAAATAAACTCGGAATATATTTTTAATATAATAAAAGATTAATTAATAATCCTTCCCTTTTTAACCAACTTAAAAGAAAGGAGGAGGTTCTCAATTCGGTGTATTTTTGTTTTTCTTTGTTTGTTTCTTCAGAACTAACCGCCTCTGCGGTCTAGTGGTTCAACCCACCGATTTCAGATTCAGAGGACCCGTGCTCGATCCCCAGGGGGAGCAATATTGTGCTTAGTTTTGTTTTTGTCCGCTTGGCTAGCTACTAATTTCCGCCATTATAACAATTCTTAAATTGTTGTGTTCCGGCATTTAGAGGTAAGATATCCAGTTCCTCAGTTTGTTGAGGATTCCGGGTGTAGTGCGCCTCCACCTTCGGTCTTATCTCAACTTGTAACCAGGTGAGATGGAGGCCAAGCGCTTCCCCGTCGTACAATAAAAAATTTTTTACAAGCTATGCCTAGTTTGGGGATAGATGGCGCTGTGTGAATTTAATGCCCTGTAGTATTTATTTATTGCACGATAAATATGTAATGTCTACATTGGTCCCGTGATTGCGATCCACCTTTGTCACGAAGTTCATCAGAATTACATTACGTTTCGACACGGGCCGTCGTCGCTAAAGTCGCCGCCTCGCTAAAAAAGCGGGCATTCATTGCAAATGCAACACCCTCGTAATCAGGTTCTTTGATTGATGGGACAATTTATTGAGACCGGCAACTCAGTGTACAACACTTGGAATAGCTCGTATCTTACCATTTCAAATTGCTGATTGACATGGTTTTATATTTGCTTTTATCGTGAATCAAATCAGCTGATATTTATAACAATTTCTTAACAAGCCTCATAGCTCAGTTGGTAGTAACTCTGCCTTTTGCGCTGTAGGTTGTGGGTTCGATTCCCACCCAGGGCAAACATTTGTGTGATGTATATAGATGTTTGTTTTGTGTTTGGGTATTGTATTGAATGATAAATATTGTATTATATTTACAAAAAAAAAGTATTAACGTATTCTAGTTATCTAGTTCCCATATAACAAGCTTTGCTTAGTTTGGGGCTAGATGGCGCTGTATGAAATGAATGTCCCGTATTTTTTTAATTTATATTGTTAGAAAACATTCCTGTGGGTCCGACTCACACTTGGTCATTTTTTATATAATGTTGTGAATGTGTTATACATCAAGGTAAGTACTAAGTTTGAACTAACTAGGTACTACCATTATTAATGAAGAGCTAAAATAATAAACGTTTAAAAAGTTCGTTAATGTTATCCTTTTATTTTTTTTATTATTATATTTTAGGTAATCTGCTTTAACAAAACCGATTTATAAAAAACAGCTACCTATAACGAATCAAAAGATACAGCCCTTTAAAGGAAGGTCTGACAGACAGACTGTGTTGGCTTAGTAATAGGGTCTTCTTTTTGGCTACGGAACCCTAAAAAGTAAGATCAGAAATCACCTACTTTTACCAAAAACAAAAGTACGGCTATAATTACTCCACCGAACAATCAAAATCAAGTAAAACAACATGGTTACAATTCTTGACAACCTCTCAAACATGTGCTGCCCAAAGAACGGAGATGTTTGAAAACCTAACATGATCCAATATAACTTCCGAATGTTATGATAATCTCGAGGGGCAAGTGCACCTGCACATAACAAAGGAGCACTATAGAATGCTGGTATATGTTACTGTTAATGGAATATAGGAGTACAGCGTAGGCGTAGCCACGGCGTCTAACTAGTTATGTAAACAGCGTTGACCACTACCGACTGGCGCAAGCTTAACTAAACACACAAGAGTGGAAAGACACACTTACTGTTGGGTTAGGTGTCATTTCAAAGGTGGAATGCGTGACTTAGGTGGTAGAGAACGAATATCCGTATTGTATCTGTAAATATACACACAAATTATATGCTGACACAAGTGCAGGATATATTCGTTTCAGACAACATAGATGTTAGTGGTAGGAAAAGCCAAGTAAAGTAACTAACTCGCGTCTATTTCCTTTTTGAGGATTCATCTCTGTCAGTGCATGGATTTTATGAGGATCACCTAGGGGGTAGTCAGATTTACAAATACATATTTAGATTTGAAATATATAATATTATTTCCATTAGTGTTAAGAATTTATATCATAAGAGAATATAAATCGAATTTAGGTTTATAGGCTACGGCAACGCGAAACCTCACTTCTCACAACTTTAAGTTACTTAAGTCAACTTGCATAATAAAAAGATAGCCTTAAGAAGTTTCATTCATTCATCTATTGGTTTTTAACTTTGCCAGATTACTTTTAAGTTTACTAGATACATTTTAACAATTGGAAATTCACCCTATCTGTCAAAATGTGGTGTTTGTATAGGACGAGGACAGGCGTCAGTGCGGACAAAATATTTTATTTGCATGCGTCGTCATCGGAACACAAAGAAACGATTGTGGTCAGCCATTGTTGAGGTTTAGTGGTTTCTAAACAACAACGTTCACGTATCAATGCACCTTTTAAATTTAAATTGTGACGGGATATAGAATTGTTGCAAAATAAAACAGATGAAATGAGGTTTCGTTTTTTGTTTTTCATGGTCTAATAGAAGCCCCAAACTAGCATAATAGCGCCAATACCTTTGTGCAAGACCATTTTGTACTGCTTCTCTTGTAAATATTTCGTTTAATTTGAACATATTATTGCACCTACTTACCTGCCACTAATGTTGAAGAATACATATCTATCTATTGGTGTATACAACATTACGACGCACGTTTATAATGTGGTAGGTATAAAGCTGTATAAACTTTAGAGGAGTTCATAGAAGTGATTAAGTTGTTATTTGAAAGCCATAAAGTAATAAACTTGATATCGACCCAAAACCGCCTTATAAGCAAACTAGTTTTGTCAATATTGATTCTTTGTCAACGGTTTTACATGTTCAACACTTGAGCCACAATGAAATAATAACGAAGATTAATGTTGAGTTTCAATAAAAGGAATCGCATGTTTTGGTCAGCCTTGGTCGGTCGGGTGCGTCATCTCACCTAATTTATGGACTCGGCTTATGTGCATGGACCCTCACTAATTGGCTCCAGCTACCCAACTTCATATTTAAAATGCCACTTATTTGAATAAAAATTCGATTGGCAACACTGGCAATTTATTTTTTATACATTTTGATTCTGATTGAGGACGTGTCTTCGGGGCATCATTTTATGCCTCGCTAAATGACTGTAATATTTTGTGCTATACGGTATAAAATAGTTAAACTGTCGCGGCGTCGTCGTCGGTTGGAAAATGTTTAGATGAATGTAAAATGGCAACATTTGAATATATCATAAACATCTTGATTGGCAGCGATTATCGTTCGGTTAGCTCGTGTCTCCGAGTAGATAGTGATGTGGTAAAACCTACACAAAACTTTAAAATTATTCCTTTTGCGTTTCAATGGCATGCAAAGATTTACGTAGACGTTGCTCAGTTCTTGCTTCGCGAGCACTAATCTCGATTCGTGAGTGTAGTCAGCAATGTAAACTCATTTAAATGAGGTCGATAAATCAATTGGAATAATGCTGGTGGGTGCCGGCGCGTGCCGCAAGGCCGGTCAACTGAAGGAGTCAGGTATCCTGATGTTCTCGCTCACTCCGACCCGTTCACTGTATAAGGCTCGGTAGTATTACGATTATGCCTTAATAGTTACCAGTTCAGCAATCATGGACTGTTCGTCATTGCGACGTTTCGCCATCTTGCGCGACACCGGACACCGCTAATACTTTATTCAAATTAACCGTCTGATAAAAAATAACATCACCAAATCTAGAACCAGCGTCGCCAATTGCAGTTACAGATTTGGTATCGTGTCGAGTTTTGGTGCTCATTTACCTACTTACAGTTTTTGCGAGTTTGACGAGATATTTGGTTTCTTACAACGTAAATTGCCTTAGTAGGTTCTCAGTAATAATATGCTTAATACATGTTTAGCAGGATCGCATTTGCAGCTCGGCCGGGGGCATTTTGTCCAGGTTTCTGAGGTCCGTTAAATAATAACAAGCGAGTACCAATCCAGGTTCCAGTGGGCTATAAATTGTCCGCTGCCGGCGGGCACGCGGCACGCAATCTCAATGCGGAAAATATGGTCGGGCAAGCGCTCTGTAGACTGTAGTATACACTTGAATAACCAAGCCACAAGAGCACGGGTTGTTGCGCCGGAGGCGACGCTCAGCCTAGCATTGTTTGAGCTCAATACTCTCAACCACCGGTCTGCGTGGACCGAAAGAAGCTGCAACAAATTGTTTACCTAGTAATTTTACTAGAAAAATAATTCACCGTGTCCTAATTTTTGCTCAACATTAATAAATAATGTTCACATTTTATTACCTTTTAAATCAAAATAACATCCATATGTTGTTGATATTTTTACTGCGCGTGTCGTGTACCTTGGTTCCCTTAAAATGTTTGCAACCGAAAAGGTTTCCATACTCACATGCCATACAATAGGTAGATACCTATTCAGGGCTCAAGAAGCCGGATTGGAGGGCAGTTTCCACGCGGGCGAGCATTACCGTGCACATTCCAGACTATTGTCGCAACTGCGACCATCTAAATTAACAAAAAACTCACGATTAGTCACTTTATTGATTAAGTTTCGCTGTTTTTGTAGCTGTTTCAGTGGGTTGGTTCATTTATGAAATAATAGCGTCGTCGTGGCGCCAGAAATAAAGCTGTAAATCGAAATATTTTATAATACATGTAAGAGGAGACGCTCCCATCTCGTAACAACCAACAGTAGTCGACTTTTGTCGAAGGTGATGCATTGGATCCTTTCTCGTAATAACCAAGAGTAATTGAATTGTGTCTCTTTTTGTTACAAATGCTTATTTTTGAGATAGCGCGTTGAAAATCTTTGGAATTGAAAGTTATTACCTAAAAAAATTGTATTCTCAAAAAAGTTTATGTTAAAAGTTTGCATATATATATATATATAAAAGATATTGAGGGAATTGTATTTTTGATAATATGTGAGAAAGGTGATGTTTTCCACCTAGCCGATATTGCTAAATAAAATAAACGTGGTTATGTGACTTTGTTTGACACTCGTACTACGAACTACACTCCATTTCGCATAATACCAAGATGAGAGTGCGCGTTGATGTATTTTCTAATAAAACCCCGAATCTTGGTGTTAATATTAGTTTAACATTATTATCAGAACAGCTTGTAATTCTTTCTTCTGTTTACGATTACGTAACATTGTAACAGTTTCTCACGGGCGCCTCAGACACATGGCAGACGCTCCCAAACAATAAACCTAGAAAAATAAATAAATAGGGCAATGAAACCGTAAGTGAATGGAGTTAGTATTCAGCGTAAACGAGCAATTCTCACGGGTCCTTGCGTATTCTTGGTGCGTGGTGCGTGAGAACACCGATTCATGCGGGTCTGCTACACCTAATCTTACAGACCATCTTCCCACTAACTCTGGGATATATATAAATAAATAGATGCATGGCGATCTCATAAAGATATTTGCAGAAAAACTGTATTCACCTTTCTTCGATAGGCGGTTTGTTATAGCCGTTTGTCCTAAACGCATTTTTTCCAAGTCGCTATTTGTCCAGTTAGTGTATGGTCCAATACGCAGTTTGTCCTAAAATCTGGACGAACAGCGAACTGACATGAGCCTAGAAGTCAAGAGCTTACCCAGTTAAAAATAGATCGGTCAAGTGAAGACGCAGAGGGTTCCGGCCCACATTTTAAGATAAAAAAAAACCCATGTTTCATTCATCTTACAATTTATATATTTTGTTATATCGGCACTACCTAGTTCTTTTAGAAAACAATTTTTTTTTAATATAAATACTTTTATGAAATAAATTGGAAAAAGATAAAAAAAGTTGCAGTTTTCTGGTACTTAAGAATATCCAATTAACAAATCCTGAATGAATCAAATTTTTACGAGTCTCGCTTGCAAATCACGCATATATTCATAATGTTATTGCGATATTTCCAGAGTAATTTCAACATACTAGATCTGGATCAGTAAAACGAAGTGTTTGCCATAAACATAGGTAAGTACAGCTACTTTCTACCATTTACATAACGCGGTTGCGATTGCGAATGCTACGATCGTATCTCTATCTTAATAAATTTGAAGGTTCTCAGAGACCCGGTAATACCAGTTTACAACGTGAACACAACGTCTAATGGTTTTTTATGTTTCTTAATTGCATCCAAAGTAACTACATAATGGTTTTAGATATTTATCTTTCTAATAGTGACAATTTATGCGATATTATTATGGGTTATTCATTATTTTAAATACAAATTATTCATTGTATAGATTTACAGCATCCAATAATTTGTTGTTGCTGATTTGAAAGGTGATTATTAGTTTTATATGGTGATTGCTGACTTAACAATCATTACTCAATGATTAATTATAAAAAGTTTAATAAAAGACCAAGTAAAATGAAGAGCCAAAAATGAACGTAAATTTGAAAAAGAAAGGGTCAAGCATCAAGCAAACAAGCCTCATAGCTCAGTTGATAGTAGCTCTGCCTTCTGCGCTGTAAGCTGTGGGTTCGATTCCCACCCAGGACAAACATTTGTGTGATGAATATAGATGTTTGTTCTGTGTGTGGGTGCAGTATCATATCGTATGTATTTACAAAAAGTATTTAAGTATTCTATCCGTAATCTAGCTCCCATATTACAAGCTGTGCTTAGTTTGGGGCTAGATGGCGCTGTGTAAAATTATTTTTTGTAATATTTATTATTTATCAAACTAGCCGATTGGGGATACGGAAATGGTTAGTGCAGTCTCAATGTTTGAACCACCAAAGACCTACCGCATCACATTCTCTGAATATGAATCTGAATAGTCTATTAGGTACCTACGCGACCCGATCAGGGTGGGTAGGTAGCCTTACGTCTAAGTGATCCATGGTGGTGACACATCATGGCGCCACATTTATCAGAATTGACAATTTGAAATATTGACTGACAAAATGTGATGTAGGCTATCGATGATAAATCCGTGTGAACTGCCTTTATCTGTGACATCTGATGTTGAAGTGAAGTGACCTCATTTGTATGGGAATTCCATCCGAAGATCAACACTCCATCGTGGGTACAACAACTGAAAAGTATGGACCAGATACTTTTATCATCAGTCATGATCGTGATAAAAATAGTACCTAATGTTTGCACTCCAAGTCAGTAAATGTGGAACGTAGGCTCTTTACGATAAGGCTGGCCCATAAATTGGAAGTCGTGAGCATGCTATGGAAATAACTATGCTAAGCGTTTCCCTGAAGGATGAAATCGGGCATCCGACAGAGAACCGAAGTTGTCGACATAGCTCAATCAAAGGGTTAGAGAGCTGAAGCGGCAGTTCTACCTAACTACCTATTCATATTTGACAAAGGACCATGTGGTCAACGAGTTCTTCAGTGGAGACCACGTCTAGGCAAACGAAGAGTAGAACGCACTCCGGCTGTCCGAGAGATAACCTGCGTACAGTAGCGGGTGTGGAAGAGAAAGGCCAGAGATCGTCCTCAGTGGCGCACCATGGGAGAGACTTATGTCTAGAAGTTGACATCAACAGGTTGATGATGATTATAATGTACACTGATGATGAAGTAGAAGCTTTTGGTTGTCTAAACAAATGTTTTGTTTAGATTGCGTTAATTTGATTAACGATGTAATAAGTAGGCACCATTCGAGGTGAATGTTCAATAGACTGGTTTTGTTGCAGCATTTGAAAATAATTACATTCACAATCGAAGGCTATATAAATCCCGCATCTAAACTGTACTACTGTCCTATACATCTCTAAGTTTCTAACAATATTTTCTCAATTTCTTTAATGTGTTGTAAAGTAAGAAATCTTCAGCCAATTGAATTGAATTTCTGTTGTGTGATATTACAGATGAGTTGAGATGATATTGATAATCAGATTGAGAACGAGAACCAAAACCAAAACAATGTTTAGAACGCTGAAGGTTCTGAGACCTGCGTCCTAATTGTATAACTTGAAATCCATTACCAGTGCACTTCAAGTCTATTACCTGTGGCCGACCCAGTCTTTGGTTGAGATGTGTCATAGTAGTAACGCTGTTTAATTTAGGTAAACAACACATGTGGCGATCCATGTACGGTTTACAAAAAGTGATCACATTTTTTTAATTTGACAATTATTTAATTACTATGTCTAAGTGTGGCTTAGTGAACAAATTCGATAGCGCGATACGAAAGCAGTGTACGCGATCTCAACCTTTTAGATGCGATGAGGTGCAGTTGCGATTCATCTCATAATGATAAAGGTGATGCCACTCTGATTTCTCAGCTCACTTTGAGCTATTTTCGATATCAGTAGATTTGTATCTGCGTCTTACATCAAGTTTATTCCCATATTTAGATAAGGATATGGATGATCGCTATTCCCACGATTTAGATAGGTACACGTGAAAGTTTCATCGCATGTCTAAATTATTACTTATCGATACGTGTTACCAAGAGTGTTTCCAGGGTTCCCATGCATTACATTCATCATTTTGTTTGCGTATACGAAAATCGGATTGAACATTCTATCATGTTTGTATCTCACGGTCAAGTGTGTTTGATTATGATATGATAAACAACAAATATACAGCCACTTTCACATATGGTTCATTTTATTTGGTGGATAATAAAAAGATAACGATCGATTGCTTGAAGCCAAAGCTCAATATCAAGTAGAGTCAGATTTTTTTGTTTAGAGTTTTGGTTATTTCAATAGTGCTAGGTTAGCATGGTAGGTTTGGACATGTAATATAATATATTAGCCGTTGTTTGACTAAAGGAGTTATGAATAAGAGCGGGGATGGACATGCGAGCAGAGGCCGAAAAGAGACAGACGGATTGTGTGAATGAGGACATGGATATAAAAGGCGTGGATACAGTGTTAACGGCTGATAGAAGAGAGTAGAAGAGGAGAATATGTGTGCCGAACCCATCTAGCGTGGGTTATGGGCAGGAGAAGGGTGATGATGAGTTTTGTATAGTTCTTTTCGACGACTAGTTTTAGAAGTAAAACTAGTTTATCAATTGTGTTAAATCATAACGACTTATAATGTCATCGTAATTTGATCACACTCTACTCTACAGGCATTGCAAAAAATCTTGCGTGATGGCACAGGACAACGATTATATTTAGATCAGACGTCTATAAGGGCAGGTATGCACTAGAAACAAAGAGCAATGTCGCCGCAGGCCTTCTTAATAACATGCTTACGAAATTACAGGTAATTGAAGTGGTTCTGGCGCTGGCAGTCCAGGTTTTGTCTCAAACATTTTTGTGTTGTTTATTTTCTTTCTAAAGCAATAACGCAAAGCTGAAGTTTTATTTGCTCGCAATAATACTTTTCATAATGCAGCTCTAAATATAGTATATTTTAATAATGGTTATAAAGAAATATGAATGTAGGTAAAGTAAAGAATTATAAGTCAATAGCTGGGCTTGTTGTGATGCGAAGATCGAAGCTAAATTATACAAAAGTTTCTAAAAATGCCACCTACATCGAGCTTGACAAAATTGAGGAAATGTTATTGTGAAATTTATTTTAGTTACTTGAAAATGGAATTTAAGCAATAGGTCGTTTTTTCAAAGGTCAGCAGTTCGGTTCAGTGTTTTGAATGAAGCGCATTATTTACAGTGTCTGTCAGCATTGGGGAACATGTGCTACGCTGGCGCCGCCATCGCTGACGTAGGCGGCGGCGGCGCAGCTCGCATGTGCGCACTCAGCATAATTCATGGCCTGAAATACTGTCGTAAAAACAAATATCATATTTTATGTCTTTACGATTTACGGGTAGGTATTTATTGTATTATATACTAGTATCATAAAATAGTACTGAGTAGGTAGGTACATTATAAGCTACGAGATAAAGTTTAACTTAAATACAAATTGAAATAAAATAATAAAGTACATAAGTATTATATACGTAATCTAGTTCCAATATAACAAGCTATGCTTAGTTTGGGGCTAGATGGCACTGTGTGAAATAAACGCCCTGTAATATTTTTTATGTATTTATTGTTTTTTAAACCCCTTGACTTTTTCACCTTATGTTTTTTTAACTGCCGAAAGTCAAACATAGATGCGACCTGAGGTAATCCACGAATTGCTTGAAGAAACCTGTGCATGTACTCTGAATATACATAGGTACTTAGGTACACCAAGACTACTTATAACGACCCTGGAAAGACGCATTTATAGCTAGCAATTCCTACTTTACCTACATAAAAGCGATGAAACGTATCATGCCATGAAGGTGGTATTTCTGCGCATAGAAATATTATCTAGAATGCTCCTATGTGACCTATAATCGTCGCGTCGTATATGGCAATTACAGCATAATCATCCATTTAGGCATGTCGCAGGTGGTACAAACTCGTATCACCCATAACTGAAGCTACTTGCTGACTAGTGACTTAGTCACGGACTATACACTACTTTATAGGTATCAAGTAGGTAGTATACGTAGTAGGTAGGTACTTGTCATGTTTGTTTTTATGGCTAGTTAGTAGCTCGAGCGAGCTCTGATTGGGGTTCAGAGAATGTGTTTCGGAACATGTTATACCTACATAGAAGGTAGGTAGCCACAGATTACTCACAAGTAATTACTAAGAAATTAATGATTTGCTACACATGTGATAGGAGCGCTTAATTTTTGCGTGGGATAAAGAGTAGATACATTTATCAAAAACGTTGGTACATTACATACATGTTGCTCGATTTAAGGAATGTAGTGAGATATTATAAGAAATGATATCATTTTGAATATTACATATTTTACACTTACAATTACAATTAGTTAGGGTTTTTCTTATTTTATTAAACTTTTAAAAGTAAGAGCGCTGCTGTTACAATTTCTTGACAACAAAGCGAAGAGACTAGTAACTAATAACCATCGACCAATAAGTACATCGATAACTATATATAACTCTTGCTTAAGTATTTGAAAAATAAAAACAAAATCAAAAGCCTAATGTTCCAGTAGACATAAGTATATTAAGATGTAATCATACTTCAGACATCATTTTATCATCAAATTTCGTATACATACGTGAATATAACCCGTGTTTAACTATATAATCATACTAACGCAAGTTATAGTGAAATAATTTAATTTTATTTTATTGGGGGAGTAAACCGTCATTTATTATATATTTCCATTGAGATTTACAAGGTGTAAAGTGACGATAAGTAAAGTACCCAAAGGTCTGCAGCCGCAGCGAGCAGCGACAGAGGGTCACCCACGCGCACTCCGCACGCTCCATCATTATACAATCACGAGGAATCAGCACATCATACCTATACCTAAGTACCCTATGAAGTGTGGAACGTATACATCTCCTGCTCCATATGCCATAGATAAGACAAGCTAAGAATCCAGCCAGCGATGTATGCGATGCAAAACTTTGACCACGCAACGCATATGCAGCGAGTACGGTTTGAAGCGTGAAAGTAACATGCATGCAGTACAACTCTCGCTGCATTGTGCTTTAGATACGATAGATTCAATTCGAACCAACGTTGGACATGATATAGAGCTGTGCACTCGCAAATGCTAGCTAGATATAGCATAGAACCCACGTTTAGTTACTTCCTAGGTCTGCTTACGTGATACCACTTTACACTAGATTTGAACCACGCTATTGGACCGCTGAAATTGTTTCCGGCTTTAGTTCAATCTATCATAGCAATCGTTTAGCTTTAACATTAGTCATAAATCAAACGCGCCATTAGTTTTCTTTTTTATTTGATTAACGACCCTTTCATATTTTATGAGATGGATTAAGAAATTTAAAAAGGCAATCTTAAACATCAGTGGAACACAAAATAATGTTTTTTTTTTTTCCTTTAAAATGTTTGTAGAGATTCAAATTACGTACCTACAATACCGCAATTAGCAATATTGTACATGTTATTATATTTTTTTAAAATACCTAAACATAATGTAGAAAAAAAAAAAAACCAAAGACTTCGAGTACCTACCTAAACTAAAAACACGAAAAAATTGTACTTGGGTAAGAAGGAGAGCTATTTTAATAGGTACTATATACCTATTAAAATAGCTCTCCACATTTTTTGTTATCAAAATTAATATGATCCAGCCAGATGGGATAGGATTATGTCATAAGTTTAAAATTACTTACATTTAAAAATTTGCTTGTCGCAGAATCGCAAAAAATTTTAGAAGGTTAATCTGAGTATAAATTAATCTTTAATGGTCCCCGGAATGGTTATTGAAATTCTAGAGAGTAAGTCACAATATCTTATTGGGTTTGCCTGTTATGATATTGAATACAATGAGTAGACACGTGCAACGCTCTAAGCGTCCGCTATCCATTGTCCGACGGTCATTGTTTCACGGATATCCTTAAACCGCTTAGACATTATTAAAACTTACGTAAGTAGTAAGCAATCAATATTTTTAATCGTAGGGACATCATTTCTTTTTCATAAAGCACAAGGATTTTCTAGCTCTACCAGCGCAAGGATGTGGTCTACGATGCAGCGAGCTTTCCAGTTAAGACTGGGTCACCCGCGCATCGACGGGACTATGCAAACGGTTTGGCGCCGGACTTTAGCAGGGTGTTCGCTTGCCAGGTAGCCTTTACAAATCCTACCATCAGTGTAGTAATCATTCAGCCGTCACCTCTAGTAAAAGCCAGCGATTCCGTTGCCCGGAGAAGTCCAGGGGGGGTACCACGACCTTGGATCTTATAGCATTGTTGTTTTTATATTTACTTTTGTCACTATCTATCCAGTGTAGAAAAACGAGACAAAAGTAATGTAAGAACAAAACGAGAATGCACTTCTGGGGTTAACCCCAGGAGGTAACAGATCGCACCTACCCTAATATTCGATAGATTATATAAAAACATGCTCTGATTTATAGATACTTTGAGTAATATTGCAGTTCAAGTACCTCCACACTTTTGGACAAGTGGACAGGGTTCGCGTCACGGGCGTATTCACGAGTAATGAATGTGGGGCTTTACCTCATATCATAAAAAACGTACACAAAATGTATCATGTATCAATGATACATTTTGTGTTATACCACTAATCTGGCAAACAGGCATACGGCCCACCTGAACATAAGTAAATAGCGTTAAGGTACTGTCGTCGCCTACGAACGCTTGCAACACCAGACCCTTAAAAAAATAAAAAAGGCCGTAACCTTCTTAAATATATGAAATAAGCAAAGCCATCGGCTAGTAATTAGAGTCGATACAAATGGCTAAAAAACTTGTCAGTCTACGCTTTTGTTGGATTTTGTACCTAAATCAAGAAGTTATCGGTTATCGGTACCATTCGGTACGAATATAATAGTACCTACATATTGTATGATACAGTAGTAGTAATAGCATAATAAAGTAGTCCAGCAGAGCATCTCAGCCAATCTGTTCCAACCTATAACACCGGTTGCCTGAAAGAGATCGCTTTTAGCGATCCAAATAAAAAGCGATTTTAGCGAGCCGCAGATTGTTTCAGTGGTTTTTCTCTGCTTTTCTGTTTATTTTTGTTTCTTGGTGTACAATAAAGAGTTTATCTATCTATATCAAAGCAAAATGCCGCACAATGCCTAGGACTATATTCCTATCATATATCTGTGCCTAGGCTCAGAATACTCACGTACTAAGCTACACGTAACCGATTAGAATCCTGTTTGTTTTACAAACTGGTCGGCCGAAGTAGTTCACGGAACTACTTAGGTTCAGAATAATCTATTGTTCAAATCTGTACTTGATAGTAGACAAACGGCGATAGGTAACGAAATTCAATAACAAAAGCGTTTATCGTAACGGCTTGACGGTTTGCGTTTACAAGCGAATAACAAGTGTGGGTAACACGGGTTTATGGCAACTTTTAAACTGCCTCCGTGGTCTAGTGGTTCGACCCCCACGGGGAGTACAATATTGTGCTTGGTTTGTTTGGTGGTAAGACTTTGTTTAAGTTCGCCTGGCTAGCTACCACCATCTTACCTGAGGCTGTCGCCATAACTACAATTCTTAAAAAAATGTTGTTTTCCGGCATTTAGAGGTAAGATAGCCAGTTCCTCAGTTGGTTGAGGATTCCGGTTGAGGATTCCGGTTGAAGTGCGCATCCACCTTCGGCCTTATCATAACTTGAAAATCAGATGAGATGAAGGTCAAGCGCCTTCCTGTCGTACTTTAATAAAAAAACAAAAAAACTACATTCTCCGCGAGAACAGTAGAGAAAATTTATGAGAACTTATACTAACATCGCCTCTAGCATACAGAAAAGGTACTAAATTTGGCAATATGAAGTCAGTGAAGTAAAGTGTCCTATATCACGAAGTGTTAACTATTGTGAAACGACAAGAGAGTGTCAATGCACTTAAACATATTTTTTTGTAATAAAGGTTTCCTTTGAACCAAACTCTGAAGCCTTTAAAAGTAAAAAAAAGTTAAAAGAAAACCCCTAAAGTTTTGCGTTCAAAATTTAAACCTGCTTATTTATGTCTATTTTCGGCTAGGTTCGTTGATATTACCCAGAAAGTATCTTAAACGTGATCAAGTAACAAAACGCTACGTTTTATTGTAGTATTTTTGTTGTTAGCCAGTTGTCGAATAAAGCTGACCTAGAAACGACTAAACGAACCCAGAACAGCCTTTGTGGTCGTGTTCTTATAAGATACGTGTAAGGCTGTGTGGGTGAGTTTGAAAGCTTATAAATCTTAGCTGTGCCTGTGTGAGTCCGTTTGACAAGAGCAAGAGCAGCTCGATAGCGACACAATGCCTTGGGCGCGTTTCCATTCCGTTCTGGAGCATAAATGGTACGAAAGCTGTATTAGGAGATAGTTCGCAATCGGTCTGGCTCCAACAAAGGCTAGAAGGGGACAAGCTATTCCATTTTATAAGTAAATATTGAAAGGAATAGATAATGTATTTTGTCTTACTGAAGATGACTACGGTCAACGAATCAAGGCAAACGTGAATTTAGCCGTTCAAAGTAGGTACCTACAGAACCTAGTAGACCCGGTAAATAGGAATATGTTTTATAATGTTAAATAAATACTCAAGTGCCGTTTGTTCGTAGAGCTTCGAAGACCTGTCAACCAAACAAATTATTGTAAGCAACAACTTAACCAGATGCGCTATACCAGAAATTATGCAAATATATCTCGCAGAGATAATACCAGTGTGAGTGAAGAGTACAAATGGACAAAAGCTACATTATGACAATACATGCCATGCGCGTGGGCAAGCAGGCTTTCGTTCGTGTCACGTTCAGGGCTGGCTGGAAATGACAATAACTTTCTATTTATTGGACACGGCTGTGAATATTTATAGGTTCGAATAAATATAAGGCTCAAAGGAAAAGAGAAGATGATCGCGCATGTCGCGATGGCGAAATGCTTATCGGAAATTTTCTGAAAACTTATCAGAATGCCAACGTGGTCGTTTAAAAAACCAAATCATCAACGATTGTGGCTTTAGTTTTACAGATAACGCGTATACACAAGTATATCTTAGAGAAACAAGTTTATACAAACCAGTGATAAAGATAAGTCAGCTTATAAGCACGCGACATTGTTATCTCGGCAGAGTTTGGAGAATACGTTCTCTTCTCGGAAAGTCACATCTATTTTATTGTGCTGATGATGCTTGTGAGCGATAAGCTTAATGGGACTTGTTATCGCGGACTTTCTACGCAACACCAACACTGATAAGTGGACCCGATCGCCTCAGAAGAAGGATTATGATTTTAGAGAGTATGTGTATGTACATTTCATATATACGATATCTAAACACCTCTAAACACAAATATAAGTTGGGTTTATTTTTGTCAGACTTCGGCAGTAGGTTTGATGGTATGGCCACTTGATGACGATATGTGTAGCTGTATAAGCTCATACATACTATTCATATTTACATAAAAACCGCGCGTCCTAAGTAGGTTTAGTATTTCTTGAACAACACCAATAAAAAGCTTCTCTCCTAATTGGGTAGCGCGCGTGACAGCATTTTAGCGGTGATTCTTCAAATTCACCCGAAGAAGACAAACATATGATTTGTGTGGGAGTGTGTCAGAGAGGGAACATGTGTCGAAGGGTGACTCCAAGGTACATTAGCGGCTCTTAGCCCGGTATCGGCCCGTCATTTGCCTCGTAATGGTCGGGATTGCCTCAATTTGAATCTGCCGATGATAATCTTCGATGCGCTCTGTTCCTAATGGACCATGATTGCTTAGACCTTACCTTACAGCTTGATTAAGACTGTAACTTACATATGTTACGTTGTTGTTTAAGCTGCAATTTAATGATAAATTAAGTACCTGCAGTCTATCGGCAGCCGAAACTAAGTATTTTAAACTTTTCTAATTCTTTTTTTCCTGTGGAAATGGCGTTTGACCATTATCTCTTGAAAAACAAACAAAGATGTGACGTCTAAGCGGAACTTATGCACTCTGGACATAAAGACTCGATTGTACTGGAGCGGAAAATTAGACGAGGGCAACGCGTATATTTAATATCTACTTATTAATAGATTCAACTGTTTTAGATAATAGATTGTTAATTGTTATTCTGTAAACGATCATTGGCCAAAAAATATAATTTCTGAAGCATTTTAACTAAACTCATTAATTAGTTCAGGTAGAGACTGAAGTAGAGTGAAATAAAACATAAAAAATATGCACAAAAACGTTGCCACCATGAAAACACACAGCTACAACTCGTTACAGTTAACACCATAATACTTTTTGTCGAAAATCTATGTTTGGAAACAAAAAGTTATGCGGTTTTTATAAGGAACGTTTTTGTGTGTTTAGTTTGGCGCGCGTCGATGTCTTTTACTTTTGCGTTATGGAACATAAATGAGCAACATTTTCGAACAAAAATGAAATTGTCGCGTATAGATTTGCTGAAATTTTAGCTATCTAGCTAAAATTATGAAAATACCAGAGATATGAAATATAAGATGATAAGTTATAACCAAAACTGTTAAACTATTTATTTAAGAGAAAGATCAATCAAAGAGGCACGGATGATTTTTAATTAACTTTTGTTCGGGTACATTATATCAATCCCTATCTTAAAAACTAACAAAAGTCGTCAGGTAGAACAACCCTGTGGCCAAAGGTTGTTCACCCCAGTGAAGGGTAGTCCACGTGCAACACATACCTTACCAAACCCACAACATGGAACAAGTGTTCCATTAGCCCGTAATTTACTGCGCGAACATATTTCAACATCACCATTATAGGGGATTAGGGCACTCGATGGCTAGGATATGACGCAACAGGATTCCAAGCTCAGAGCTTTAGAGACTTACTGATGTATGATAATGGTATATGCCCAGTTTGATTAATGTTCAAAGATTACAACTATTCTTTGCGTAGGCTGAGAAAACTTTATAATGCAGCTAATAAACCTATAAAAGATTTTAGGGTCGGTATTCATTGAAATGATGAGTGGAACCCGTTTCCGAGTCGGTTCTGTTGTTACTATCATTGTTTCTTATGAGCTTACGAATAATCTTGGCTTTCCATCAGAAGAGATAGCCGTCACAGCTAGCACTAAAGGTAACGTCACCTCGTCAAACCACACTGGCATTGCGGAGACGAATCGGGGCAAGTCTGTCGTCGCTCCGACCGCTTGATAAAAGGCGTCAGTCGCGGCCACACATACAATACATTTTAACATAAAAGCCTCGCCTTCGTTTTATTGCCCCGGCTCTGAGCCCTGTAAAATCTCAACTGGCATCTTTTATAGTGGTGTGTGTCGTATATTTTAGCTTTATGTCGTGTGTTTCTGTCTCGCCGTGGGCTTGCTGGCGTGGGCGCTACTCCAGAATCGCGGCCCACGTGCCGTTGATCGCAGATACAATTGTCCGCTCTCGGCTTGTTTATGGGAGCTCTCACAGATACTCGTATCACGGAAAATGACACCTCCAGCCCGTGCCACTATCTCGCTGCCTACTAAGGACCATCGATCAATGTTATTGCACGATACTATAAAAGGTGTAGAAGCAAAACCGTTTATTATAAATTTCCGACCGCGGAAAGGAACAGTAAAACGACCGATACAACTCCCATAAAAGAGTATTGACTCGTGAGCGGTAGCAATTTAAGAATATTTTTAGTAGGTAATTTTTATTGGAACCGGTTATCAAGTGTCACAGCGGGTACTGAATACGAAATGAGTTTTCTTCTTTAATTAATGGCATCTTGGCACCGGTGTGCGAGGCGGCGGCGGTGGCAGTGTATCGGGAGCCGTAGGGCATCAAACCGTACAAATATGATGAACAACAAATTGTCACGGTGCCATATTCATAAAAACGTTTGACGCTTGCTTCATCTACAAATTAATTTAATAAAAACCTGTATCCAATCACCGCAATCAATTTTGTTAACAGTAATTTGAATGTAGAATTTTTGGTTGGTCACTTTTCAAGTTACATTCTATTCTATTGCAGTGGTCTATCATCAAATGCGGAGCGTGGAGTGACGCCAGTGTACCTGCGGTGTAGAGAAGGCACCGTCTCCTGGCTGTATCCTCGAGGAGCCTTGCGCCTCCTCTTCAGGCCACCACTACCAGCCGACGAGAGGGACTTCAAAGTCTGCATTAGAGTCATACGGCGAGCAGACCCGCCTGATCTTTTTCACACGCTGCGGCTAAATGATTCAGGTAAAAAAAAAATGATGTAATTATAATCATTTGTCAAGAAGATCCGTTGTGTGTATCTAATGATACCGTGTTCGTGAACCTCTTGCTTGGCTGTATTTCTTGCTAGCTGTATCAGGCAAAACCAGAAGGTATCTACTGATTTTGTTGGTTTTAGATGTCGCAGAACGCTTCCCCGCTCGCCTTTTCGTCGAAGGACCGAAGAGGTTGGTGCCGCTGTATGCTCCTAACGATGGAGACCCGCGCGAACTTCGCTGCTTCCGAAGTAGGCGCGGCCGTGCTGCGCTCTACGTCGAAGCAGAGCCCGAAGAAGGCATGCAAAGACGAGTGGCAACCTTCAAGTACGAAGCAAAGCCGCTGCAAAGGAGGCACTACGACCCCGCAACGGCTGACTGTCGACCCTGCACTGAATCTGAGTTAGAACTTGCATTCTGCACGAGCGACCTCGGTGAGTCCTTACAACATAACTGAAACGCCATTAGCCTCGCCGCTATTACACCGTAATAAGCAGAGACCATGAATGTTAATAGACCACAGGACCGCCGCCTGCGCCAACTGCATCGTAATTTGTCGCCATAATCGAGATTCCTCGCGCCTGAAATTAAATAAACCTCGTTTTACGGCACAAGTCTAATTACCTTCAGCGTAAACACAAATAATTCGCACAAACGCTGCGATTTATCATTCCGAGAAACTTTTATGCGAGCATTTCAAAATGGGCAAGAACTGTACAAAAAGTAAAATTGTTATCTGCTAATTGTTCCTATTGTCCGACTCGTGCCTTTTGTGGCATACCGCTAAGTGGCCGCAAGATATGAGCGAAGATTGCAGTTCCATTCCGGTCATGAGCATGACTCACGGAAGTTGATACGAGATGGTCGACACTCGACAGTTTACATTCAATTTACGGGCATGACGAGACGAGCGCTGCATGGCGCGGCGAGTCGATACCGGATACTCGAGTTTAGGGAGACAGGGACGGCACGCGACGCGCCGGGGAGCTAATGATCAACTTTTTATATGATAAACTATAATAGTCGAGGAGTTATGTCACTGCAGCGACGTATTCTTGCGCCCCGCTGAGCCGTGGGCGGTCGGCCGGCAATAGGCCGCGTTATTAGCCGCCTTAACCACGTATCATTGAAATTTTTGTTTGTCATTTCATATAATAATTTACTGATAGTAGGTATTTTTTTTCGACCCACACTACATTTTTGTCAAATAACAAACAACAAGGATCGCTTCATATAGGTATTAAATACAATCTGTTGAATTTGAAGTGACCCAGAAATCTTAAAATACTAGCTTAAAAACTTACCATCTAATCAACAAACAATTTGTTTAACCCATAAAATAATATACAGTCGAAATTCAATAGATCCCATTCTTTTAATTACCTCTCATATTGGTGCTAACAAAATTAACAGCTCTCTGGGACTCGGAGGTTGAATCTCTGATCCCTCGTTAGTCGGCCGGCTCTATAATTATCGACTTTCGGAGCCAGGTTGTTGACCGTTTACTAAAGCCTTCACTATTCACTTATCTATCTCAAACAAAAGACCTGTCGGGGAAAAAATACGGTTACATTTTGCGCTTACTCACGAATCAGACAAAAAGCTTTACCGAACAATGGCGACACTGTGATTAATATCTAATCTACATAAGAAATATATTAGTATTGTCGCGACGAATGCGGATCTGAGAAATAATAGCTCTATATTTTTTACCGGACGACCTATTGTTTCGGTATAACTAATCAAAATGATTGCTAATGCCGAATGATAAACTGTTCAAAATTATACGTTATATTCTAATAGAGTTGTATGCATTTAAGAATCGAACTGTACATTTGGGAATACAAAAGAATCTCACCAATTATCTGAATCTTCCAGTGTCTCGAGGCGAATTCGTGGGCATTGAAAACCGAGAAGATTTGGACACCACTCAGCTGACTCTTCGGCTGACGAAGCTCATCAGAGCTACAAATGACGCTGACTCCAAGGAGACGCCTGATCTAGAAGATAATGAATATTATAGGTGAGAAAACACCTTATTACCTAGGTGCACTTTCATTTTAATACAGACCTAATTTTACCTACTAAGCTTTGCTAAGGAGCCAACTTATCCCATATGGTGGTATTTTTTATTATTTTTATTGGTGACAGTTTGGCCACCAGCTCACTTGAAAAACAAGTAAAGATGTGGCTTTAGATGGAGAACGCTTGACTAAATGGAACCTATTCACTCGGGACTTTGAAGTCTCCAAGATTGTAGGTAACTTTTATTTAATTCATTCGACGGTCGAACTAATGAGAAAAAAATATCTCACTAGTTCGATTTATTAGTTCACTCGTCTAATTAATTTGAATCTAGAAACAAAAAATAGATATAAAAAAACGTTATTTCGTCAAAAATATATACTTATTTGTATTCATAATAAGTACGGAAATACAGCATGGAGTTTCATATCTCACCAGTAACAGTACTGCCTACTTATTAAAAAGGTAGAAGCGATATTTTCGGCACAATGGAACATCTAAGACAAGTCTTTAACTATTCTGAAAATATTACTCAAAAGTACCGACTTGGCTAGTTATGCAAGTTTTTTGTATAACTTCCTAGTAGTTACTTAGACTCAAAGATATCAAAATAAGTATACATGGAAATTCTAAAATAATCTTTAAATGTAGCCTACATCTGGACATTACCCAGTATTCTAGGGTAGTCTTCAAACTGATACCAGACCAGTTTCGACTAGCAAGAAATAGTTATTCTAGTCCGCTATCAAAACAGAGATCGCTACAAGGAAAACATTTTAGCGCGGCACTAGTTTTATATGGCTCTGAGTACCGTTAGCTTAGCAGGCAACAAAAGAATGGACGGTTCTTAGACATGTCTCTTTATAGCCACGGTAGGTATATTCTTCCATGTCTAATTTATTAGTCTCACGGCGACACGAACACGTTTATGTTGCCAATACCACACAGAGCCAAGCGGAAAGGCCCTATTCACAATGCAAAATACAACTAATTCTCTTCTCTTGAACATTTCATAAGCACGACCACCGGTGTTGCCCAGTAGCTGAGTAAATAACCATGTGAACTCAATCAGAGCCTTGGAATAATTCCCATACCCCTAATGGTATTAATGAACTTTTCATCAAATAATGCCCGCATACCAAACATAAATTAGACCCAGAATTAATAATTGTGAAATTAATGTCCTGTAATATTTATTAATAATTTACCGTGCGACAGTTTTGCCGATAGTTAACTATAGAGAGCTCCATATTCTCCATTCCTGTCGAATAATCCCTAATTGAAAATTCTTAAATCCATAATTTATGATAAACTAGCAGAACGAACGGGATTTCCATCCTGTCCCTGTCAACCTGTGAATTTTCAAAAATCCATTATTTAATTCCTACACATAAGAAATTCCCCCACAACTTCATGTCGTCAAAAATGTCAAGACAGATTGACCTGAGAATTAGTACAAGTACCTAGATATTGTTCTGGACTAGGAAAACATAAACACTTTAACCGTACTACGGTACTACGCGGACGGAGCCGCGAGCTGAAGCTAGCTTTCATTACCAAACATTTATGTCAGATATCCAAGTAGGTATTCATCGAAATACATTACATTTCCGGCGAAAGTAGGTAAATCCGTAGTCTAAATGGAATTCCGTTTGTCCCTAGATACGACGTGGACAACACGTTAGAACGCACCTCTCACCGGAGCCACAAGCGGCGGAAGGCGCGAACCCTCCACGCTCACATCCACGTGTCATCCGTCTGCGGGGCCTCGGCCGGCGCTGGCGAGTTCCTCGTCATGGCACGGCGGAGACTCGGGAGGTACTCCTTAGTATGTGCGCCGAGGATCGAGGATTGGGTGCAGCTCGTCGAGAGGAGGAACGCTGATGGATCTGCTCATTGTTTGTTGCAACATTGACGGACACATGGAAACTTTTTTTACAGTGTTTTTGCTACAGTACTGAGCCTAACCACCTCTTTAAGCATTCTCGTTTTGATATTACATTTTACTTTTTTTTTTTTCAAATGTTATAATGACACAAAAATTCACAAACCGACGGGACTCGAACCAGCATCTTTTCCTAAAGCCGGAAACGCTCTAACCAACTGAGCCACGAGGGTCCCTACGCAGAATCCGATTTTGTGTCATATTTATACTCAGCTTGAGCGCTGATCACAGTACAGTTACTTTTGTTTCATTTTTTCTACACTGCTCAGATAGTGACAATAGTAAAGTAATATCTAAACAAGAACGCTTTAAGAGGTGGTGGTCACCCCCCGTTATCTAATGTGCAGGATCAACGTGACGGATGCCGGAAAAATATTGATATTGTCAATATACGACAGTTATATAAATTAATAATGATAGAGTTGACAACGATAGCGAATAATATATGCAACTCTGTTGCCCAAATCCCAGTTCAAGACTTTGTATAGACGTTGGTATGCGAATGTCTAGTGACGTAAAAATTCCTACCGACCTTTAACTGTGAGGAGAGCTTTGATGCTCGTTTATAAAAAAAAAATGTTTAATAATATGGACTTGTTGGCAATTATCTGAAACTTATAAACTTGAAAGTATAACTGGTTAGCAATAATTGAAATTATTGGTAGGTATACTTGATTACTTACCAATAATGCAACAATAACTTCGAAGTAGTATGTTTCTTACTTGTTTAAATATGTGTTAAACGCCATGACTTAGGGAACTTTGGTTAGGTACATATTTTTAGGGTTTCGGAGAATGAAAGCAAACTCTTATAAAATTACTTTCAATGTTGTGTGTGTACGATATAACTCATATATTGCCTTATTGTGTTATATACATTACCTACACAATAAGGCTTTGCACAATGCTTGCCATAAATTCTTTCAACATTTTGTTATCATATATAGGTACATATAAGTTGTAAATATAGTTTGTATCAAGAATGTGGACCAGAGTGCCAAAATCGTCAAGATCTTCATAGATGTAAGGTTGATCTCAACTGTACATATAATTTTAAGGAAATGAATTACCTATTTGTAGCCATATTGTTAAGGAACCCGAGAGATATTCAAGAATATTCAGCCTAGTTCTTAAAATACATTTGTTCAGTTTTGCAGGTTTGAGTAATTGTCTTCCATTATAAAAACTTAGTGATGGTTTCATACCTACCAT
Organism: Venusia cambrica; assembly: GCA_951394065.1. Classification (NCBI taxonomy): domain Eukaryota; kingdom Metazoa; phylum Arthropoda; class Insecta; order Lepidoptera; family Geometridae; genus Venusia; species Venusia cambrica. Next base: position 14,232,900 of record OX596043.1, on the reverse strand, counting down.
TTGTCATTACTACTTATATATACAAATTATTACTTTATAAAATTGAGATCAGCTAATATATTTGCGATTTTCAGGGATATATTCGCATTAACGGTGCTAAGTATCAGCTTGGAAAGTGCTTCCAATACAATGCAATTATAATTTATTAGTGTAGATTGTAAATACCTATAAAAGACATTTAGGTACCTACCAAGTATAAAAATGTGAATGCTTAGTAATATATTGTAAAAATACTATATTTTGTTAGTTGCCAATGTGATATAGTCTACAACGAGATGTTATTATATAGAAGTGCCTTAAATATATTGTACATAGAAATAAACAGTCGCGTTTGATATTATTATAGTGTTTAAAAACATTCTATTTTACTGAATTAGAATCTTAACCGATTAATAAAATAGTTTACAAATTAATATTTGTTTTATTTATATATTTACAATAATCAAATGCTTGCATTTATGGCTCTTGGTCAAACAGATCGCGTTATAACAGGGGCCCGATTCTACTATACCAATCGCTTCACATTGGCGATGGTATAATTACAGAATGGGCACCAGAATAGCCTATAGTGGCCATTCTGCGAATACCAATGTCATAGTGAAGTGACTGGTTTAGCAGAATCAGGCCCCTGGTGTTAAAGCATTTTAGCGCTGTAACGAGGATGACGCCTCTGTTTAACCGATTGGGTTGCACTGTAGTGCAATGATATAATACGATACGAAACGTATATTGGCGTCAATTACGCGCATTTTGATAGCGTCATGCGTTAGGCGACAAATTCGGAAGGACCACGGATCGGTAGCGGAAAAGCGACGCGTGCGTCTATCGAGCGAACTAAGACGCGCACGCTACTAGTCTTCGCAGGGGCTGGGCGGCTAGCGTGTTGGCCGATCGGGTGCAAGTGACATCACGGAGCATTTCAAGTTGTTTCTTATTTTTAACCGACTTCAAATAAAAGGCGGAGGTGCTCAATTCGTCGGAATCTTTTTTTTTTTATGTATGTTCCCCGATTACTCGAAGACGCCTGGCCTGGACCGATTTCAAAAAATATTTTTTTTGTTTAAAAGGATATACTTCACAGGTGGTCCCATTGTCACCAGGTCAGGATCTGATGATGGGATCCTGGAAAAATCGAGGGAACTCACATTATAGGCAAACTTAATGCGATTTGGGTGTATTACCTTAAAAGTAAAGAAAACATGGACCCCGTATCGTATCCGCGTATCCCCGTACGCGTCTGTCTATCTGTCGGTCCATCTGTTATCAAAATAAATGGAAAAAATCATCCAGGTAAACGAATTTGTATCATACTCTCCATTGAAGTCGGTTATTTTTTAGTTTTTAAAACGTAATTATCTTGAATACATTTACATACGTTATGTGAACAGCGTGCAGCGCACTCCACTCGAACGCTAAACTGCTGTAAACGCTAAAACAAAGACTCCTCAAGATAAGTCTACACGTTTAGCAGCACGTCGTGCTCGCGCCGCTTAAGCGCTTGACACCATGCTTGGAAAGCGTTCTGTTATGACGTCACAACACAGTACAAAATAAACTCAATTATAGCAATTCATTTATTTGAAAAAATCACAACTGATACCACATAGAAAAACTACTCGGCACGGTTTAACTCTTAAATATACATAATATCACATAAAAACACTTTATTATTTTATAAACTATATACAAAATGACGTTATTTGGTACACTTTGTGAGTTAACAATCACTAAGTGATGGTGGTAATAAAATTGGAAAATAAAACATTCTTTAAACAAATTAAACTCAAATAAAATAATAAACAAAAATATATAAGTAGTTACATTACATGACCCTCATAGAATACCGATAGAAGTATAAAATGCAACCGGTTATTCGAGAAAATCGTATAATATGACCAAAGTGATCATTAATATTGTCACAGACAATAAACAAATATTGTAGACAATTTTCAAGGCGAAATTATGTGTAGGTCATCGATAAACTGTGTTTCTCTTTTTATAAATTCTAAGGTACAAATTGATACAACGATAAATAAATAGATTAGAAACAGGTACGTATTTTATACTGTGATATGTAGCATCTTTTGGCCACGGAAATAATGTATGCCAGATTTGACTACGCGGAAAAACTGGTAACTAATACATAACTTTTGTAATCAACAAAAAAACTATACCATAACTACAAATAAACGAAGATCTACATGCATAAAATACAACCGAGCCAGTTCTAATATAAAACTCCTAAATTCGTGAAAGTTTCAGTCAAAACCAGACAATGTTAAAAAAAAATGAGAGTGTATTATGTTTTATATGGTTGCAAACACCTGAAATACACCCTGTATTTTATAAACAGTCATTGTTGAAGATAATAAAATAAGACATCAAACACGAATACATGAAAGCGTGTATGTAAAAACACAGTGCCTGGCTTTGACTACAAAGCTTATGGCATCAATCCGAAAAACCCCTAACATCATGAGCAAGCTATATACTCCACACACCATAACTTTGAACAATAACGGATCCCAAACAACCGTTAATCCAGAAGTGCTGAACCTTTTAATTTTCCCGACCACGGAACAAATAAATCTATAAAAAAATAATGTTTTTGGAAATTCAAGTAAGAATATCGTATTCGAAGAATGCGTTGCTGTGTTTGTCTCGTGAGTTTACGTGGAGCATCGCTCAGAATAATTATTCATATTACACACATTTATTTCACAGCGTCATTTAGCCCCAAACTAAGCAAAGCTCGATGAAGAGCTTTGCTTAGTATAAGCATTCTATCCGTAATAAGTAAGAATGCTTATATACCTTTTTTATTATAAAATCTATAATTATGACACTATTTTTTCGGGAGGGAATGGAGCCAACAGCCTACAGCGCAGAAGGCAGAGCTGAGTTATACAAAGTTATTTCTTTGTACAGTAGGGAGCAATGCTTACACTTTTAAAAGGTTTCAGCTGATTTGTTCAGACTTATGGTGTGAATATCGTAACATTCAGCCTTCACTGTTTCAACATTGGCAACACTAATATAGCAATAACATTTAATTAAAACGAAGCCAATTTTTAATGACGAATACAATTATACTCTCCAAGTAAGAGATATTGTTATTAAAAAGGCAAATTATTTTTATAATATAAGCGCATTACGTTTGGAAACCACTTACGAAATTCAGTTATACATCAAACTTATAGTCATCAAATAATATGTGATGCTTAGCCGATAAAATTGTGAGGAGCTAAAAAGCAAAATACTAAACAAATCACAAGGAATGAATACTAGGTAGGTAGAAAAACGTTAGAAAATTTACTAATCCTAGAAAAATATTCACATATTTAACATTGTTTAGTTATTATTGAATTTTAAAGTACTCAAACGATTTATATTTTTTGGAATACTATGCGTCAGTTACAGAGACATTATTGTCCACATATTATACTTTTCGCTGTGATTTTGTTACTATTTGATGTTATTAAATATATATTTATTTTATAGTAGAGCGACGTTTTAAGTCTGATCTTAAGATATAATTTATTTCAGTATCAATAGCTTCTACGATTTATATATAGAACAAAATTAATGAATCGGTACCAGCCTAGGATAGGTACTGAAATTGGAGCCTAAATACAGTGCATAACATTTTATATTTGTTTTTATTTATAGAATATCAGTAGTAAAAAAATAAAATTATAAAGTATCTCCAACAATTAATTATGAAACAATCATGTTTACAACTTTTTAAATAGAAATAGTAATCTTATTAAATTCTTACATTATAAATATTAAATCTACCCATTATACAGTGATTGTTCTCAACAAATTTCGATCTCATATTGCTTGATTAATGCCTTAAAGTCCCTTTTACATCGTATAATTAAAACGTGGAAGACGTAACACACAGGGAAAATTTTCACTATGATGTCATACTTGCACTGAATACTTGTACAGCGAAAATGAGTCTGAAACAATGCACAATGCAAAGTGCACCAGAAAAGGGTGCACCCTTTTCTACCCTTCTGTGTTCACTAGCCCTATTCAAAAATATTCTAATAACATATCCGAACTATTCCATATTTCAATTATAAATACTGTCGAGTTATACTGCACACTGGTTTACTAAACATATAAAATAAAAATGCCACAATGCGTCGGCCTTTACAGTCAACTTTGTTTAAATATAATACTACCGAATCGGCTTCATCTAACTAAATAAGCATACAACATGAGCTGCATATGCATATGCATTTTATATTGGGTAAATAATTTTGCTCAATCTGAAAAACTAATTAATATATTATAAAACTATAACCAAATACATATTATGACTTTTCACTTTCATAGTACCTGCGGACATTGCAACACACACAAGGATATGTAATCATTTATATGTAATATTTTTGTACCTAAAATGGCTTTAAAATCAGTTGGAAAGCTGTAGTGAGAATAATTTCTTAATTAAATGCTTCATTTGTGTATTGAGGCATCGAAAACCAGATGACTATAATATATATAATCGTAAGAAAGTATTCAGAACTTTCACATACAGTACTGTACAGATGTACAGTGGCCCGCGTTTTCACTATTGAAGCTATGCGGCTTGGTAGCATTTCGAATTAATTTTCCAAACTTTTAAAAAGGTCTGGTTGCAACAACGCTCTCTAAATTAAAGTTCGCAGCATTACAGATATGACATAAAAGCTGCAACTAGGACATTCTGGAGATGCAATTCACGAAGTGCGTTGAAAATTTTAGCGTAGCTCACTTAGCTCAATGGTTCATTCAAACAGTATCTAGATAGTCTTGGACTACCTGTAGATGCGGTTTGCGAAGTGCAGTAACGTAAAGATCAGCACGTTAACACGCCATCGCCGATCGACCTTAGCGTAAAAATAAATAATAGTTTTATTGCTCTCTTAGCTCGACTGATCATACAAACTACACCGACATACACGTCATAAAATCTCCATATTTAGCAGGATGAGAACTTTTCAAATTTACAGGTAAGCTTCTGCTGCATCCAGTTGAATCCCTAAAATATATAATCAGTAATATGGCTCACTAAGCTAGACTATTCATTCAAACTGCACTGCTACCGACAGTACGAAATAGGTTGAAGACTATGTCCTCCAATCCAGTTCAATGTATCATAAAGTAATATGGCTCACTTAGCTCTACTGTTCATTCAAAATGCACAGGCGTGGGCGTCATGAGGTCGACGATGATATCCTCCATGTTCGGCAGAACGAGAACTTTTTCAAACTCCTTGCTGAGCTTTTGCTCGATCCAGTTGGACACGTGTGCAAAGCGGAGTGTGCGCGCGCCTACGGCCGGCCGCGCTTTCAGAACTAACTGCGGATTTGTACGGAACCTGGAATACAAAGCTCAGTGAGTAGACCTTACACTTGCAGTGGCAAGACACAGGAGCACTCACGATAAAAAAATATTAGTCAGGCTGCAGGTGAGAGGAATGGGTACTGTATTACAGAACAGGATAATAAATAGTATTACAGGACATTAATTTTACACAGCGCCATCTAAGCCCAAACTAAGCATAGCTTGTAATATTCTCATATTACAAGCTATGTTAACAGCGACAAAATTATCTATAGCTAATAGCTGCCTCTCAAACGGTGAGACCGAGTGTGGGATACGGGCAGGAAGATGACTCACCCGATCCAAACTCGATCGTGCGGCGGCGGCGGTAGGTTGAGCGCTAATCGCCCTTCCAGTCCGTGTATCTCTAAATGCAGTTTTATATCCGTGTTGGATAGCCCCTCCATGGCACGTTTCACGTACTTATAGTCCGTCACCTGAAAATAAAGCAAACGTATGAAATAATGACCGCGTAATGCGATCGTCCGCCATCTTCAATTTGATCACTTACATTTTACTTTAAAATATTTATTTAGATAGTTATATTGAATATATAAGCAGTAAAACAAAATTTCAGCAGGTGGCTTTGCTAATTAATGGTCTAGAAAAGTTGTGAATAGTGTCATAATATTTTTGGACTCGCGTAGTAGCTACGCCTGTAATGTAATCCAATTATATATTTCTACTTATTATTTTAGCACATTTTTTTTTTTTTTTTAATAAATAAATATTACAGGACATTCATTTTAGACAGCGCCATCTAGCCCCAAACTAAGCATAGCTTGTAATATGGGAACTAGATTACGGATAAAATACTTAAATACTTTTTGTAAATACATACGTACTATATGATACAACACCCAAACACAGAACAAACATCTATATTCATCACACAAATGCTTGTCCTGGGTGGGAATCGAACCCACAGCCTAAAGCGCCGAAGGCAGAGTTACTACCAACTGAGCTATGAGGCTTGTCAAATTTGATTGTTTTTGAACATGTAAACATAATGGGGAATTCCGAGATAGAATTAATTTCTACAACTACATTTGCTTTTCAATCGCGCAATTGCCGTACCTGTTGGAAGTATTTGTTCGTTGCTATTTTGTCCACCATTCTTAGGAACTTTTTCTTGGAAGATCCGCCCTCCGTTGATGTTGGTCTGTAATCGTATTTCTTCAGGTTAAGGTACGCGCGACATATTTTTTGGTAGCCTCAACCACATCGTGAATATAGGCATACAAACATTGAGGCATTTAGGGACATGAGACAGGATGTGGTGGGGAGTGAGGAATTCCTATTTACAATATTCCGGCATTTAGAGGTAAGTGCGCTTCCACCTTCATTCAGCCTTATCATAACTTGAAAATGACGTACCCGCCGGAAAAATAAAACCCGCGCACAAATTTGTATAAAGGGACCCCAGCACGTGGCGAGGATAACATTTTTGTCCTCTGTTTTTATCCACCATCGGGAGACAAAATGCTCTGACAATGTGGATAAAAACAGAGGACAACAATTTTATCTCCTCCCGAGGGGGCTGTACCGGAATATATTAAACATTGTTTTTTTTTTTTTTATTGTACGACGGATCGCTTGGCCTTCATCTCACCTGGTAACAAGTTAAGATAAGGCCGAAGGTGGAGGCGCTGGCTATCTTACCTCTGAATGCCGGAACTTAGAATTGTTATAATGGCGACAGAATATGGTAAGATGGTGGTAGGGGACTACAAACTACCACCAACCAAACCAAGCACAATATATTGACTATTGAATTGAGTATCACCGGCGATACAGTATTCAGTAGGGACTCACACAGGGTCTGGTTGTGGAATGTCCTCAGAGCTGTCGATGGGCTGCACGGGCGGACTCTCGTCGTCGCTGCTGGACTCTGCGGAGTCCTCAATCTCGGAATCGTAAATCGCCGGTTTCTTTTTCTGTAACAACGTTCCACGTTACTGTGCTATAATTTTTATTCTACGCCTGCTTTGTTCGTTTAGGGTAGTAATTAACCCCACACCAAAAGTACCAATGTTTTCCAACAATAACCCAACGTCTATATTAGTTAATGACCGTCTAATATATCAACGCACTAACCAGATTAAGCAAAATCGAATCACTAACTGGCTTCATCTCTGTCATCCATTTTGTATTCACACAACCTAATTACTTTTCATATAATATTTTTATATGATAAGTTTTTACTGTGAAATGTTTTGAAATGTTTGATGATCGTATTTAATTTTATCACATTTTCGTTATTAACGGAATTGCGATTTCAGATTTTCCGATGAAAAATGAATTATGATTGAATGGTAGAATGAAAATCAGCAACGTGCATTACGGCTTTAATAATAATATGTACTTTAATTATAATAATACTTATATATAATTAATAATTTTAATAATAATACGGTCATTATAAGGGGCCTGGCAAAAGGACCCATACAAACGTACTCACAAAAAAAAATACCGAGTCCTTTTCCACCATAATAATTATGCAATTTTATTCGGTTTCGGGTATCTAATAAGCACATTTTTATAAAATATTTACTCTAAATATCCGAAGGCCATTTAAATCTTTTTTGCGATATTCAAGACAGGTAAAGCCTCCTCTATAGTGAATGAAACATATTCTAAATGTAGTCTGTTTGTTTATATTGTGTACATTTAAAAAAAAAAAAATTATATGCCTAATAGAAAATAAATAAAATTCTGGTTCATATCCTAGCTAATATATAGCTATAAGTGTTTTTAATTAGGTTTTGTCAGCTAAACTAACTATCATCTACGAAAAACAATATGTCGGAAAGCTCGAGAAAGAAGCTCTTAGAAAGCTTACAGCGCCTCTAGTTGATATTTGGGAACTAAAAGCATAGATGTTCACTTAACCTAGTAAATTACTAAAGTGCCGCCGAAAGGTAAAATGTCAATGTAAAATTGTCTAGGACCATTTTTATTTTTTATTTTACGACGGGGAAGCGCTTGGCCTTCATCTCACCTGGTAACAAGTTAAGATAAGGCCGAAGGTGGAGGCGCACTTCACCCGGAATCCTCAACAAACTGAGGAACTGGTTATCTTACCTCTAAATGCCGGAACACAACAATTTTAGAATTGTTGTTATGGCGACAGAATTAGGTAAGATGGTGGTAGCTAGCCAGGTGGACCCAAACAAGGTAAATAACACATTTTAGACCGCCTCTGTGGTCCAGTGGTTCAACCCACCGATTTCAGATCCAGAGGTCCCGGGTTCGATCCCCAGGGGAGTACAATATATTGTGCTTGGTTTGGTTGGTGGTAGGACTTTGTTTAGTCCGCCTGGCTAGCCACCGCCATCTTACCTAATTCTGTCGCCATAATAACAATTCTTAAAAAAAATGTGTTCCGGCATTTAAAGGTAAGATAACCAGTTCCTCAGTATGTTGAGGATTCCAGGTGAAGTGCGCCTCTACCCTTCGGCCTTATCTCAACTTGTTACCGGGTGAGATGAAGGCCAAGGGCTTCCCCGTCGTACATTAAAAAAATACTGCACTCTTCGGAAAACTACAGCTTTCACGTCTGATAACAATACCCCACGATAAGGCCATTGAAAACTATTCTTACCACGCTCATCCGTTCCCCGAACAAGCTAGCCGCGACAGGTGAGCCGTTACCTTCGTTTTCTACGGTACTCTCACTTGTCACCAGTAGCTGATCTTCTAACGTTATATCTGGAAAGTTACAATATTATTAGGAATAGTGATCTAAAAGTAGTACATCTAAAAAACACGCCAAGCGCACACGCATACACCGAGAGTTCCGACGCACATTTCAGACAAAAAAAATCACGTTTCTTGTATATCACTCTTTATTTTATAGTATTTTTATTATTTTGTTGTTACAGCGCCAATACGCGCACAATCTGTGAACATCTCTAACGGGCAGTTAACTTTAATCGAGACCGAACAGACGATTATCTCAGAATCACATCTTAATGAGATAAAAAGTATTGTCAGTGGTAATATACTTTTATCTCAATAACATTTTTGGATTTTTAGATTTTTATTTTTATCGTTTTGAAACGTCAAATCTACCCCCTGTGAATCGCGACCAGTACACACGAAGAACGACAAGAACCTCGGGCTCGGGGAACGGCAAGTCCAAGTCTAGGACGCACATGGTAGGTGTAGTTACTCACTCTTCTCTTTCAGCTTCATGAGGTTGATCTGCGTGGAGAGGGCGATGTACGCGCCGCCGTCGTACCGCAGGTCGGCGTCCAGCCACACTCCGCGGGCGTCGTACGACACGGGCAACACACGCTCGACGAGCGGACACGCGCCGGATAGCGATAGCTCCGTCACTACCAGTGGCGACATGAACGACGGCAACTGGCAACAAAGTTATGAACAATCGGTCTATTAGGAATGTAGCACAAACCAGACATACAGGACATGAACAGGACATGCATTTTACACAGCGCCACCTAGCCCCAAACTAGGCATAGCTTGTAATATGGGAACTAGATTACGGATAGAATACTTAAATACTTTTTGTAAATACATACGTACTATATGATACAACACCCAAACACAGAACAAACATCTACATTCATCACACAAATGTTTGTCCTGGATGGGAATCGAACCCACAGCCTACAGCGCAGAACTCTGCCTTCTGCTACCAAAATGTTGCCGCTCGTCTATGACTTTTGAGTGAATTTATGCAATCTCAAACCATGTTGATATTATGTTCAGTGTTACCCCAAAGAACAAGCGAAGTAGAAGCCTTTCAAAATATAAAATTTCACCAATCGAGTTCATTAAACAATGCCATCTGTTGGTAGATCCAACAGATGGCATTGTTTAAAAACTAGTTTTTTTTTTCTATCAAACTTGCGATTTCTATACACCCCATTTTACCGGTACATAAAGTATAAAAATGTAACTCGTTAAACGAAATAAGGTTTTTTATGGGCACTCACAATTCATTAAACTTATAATTATCATAATTTTCTTGCCTCTATCCCTATCTAGGCTCACTCGCTTTTAATTCATCAGAATGTATATTAACAAGCCTTGTAGCTCAGTTGGTAGTAGCTGCCTTCTGCGCTGTATGCTGTGGGTTCGATTCCCATCCAGGACAAACATTTGTGTGATGAATGTGATGTTTGTTCTGTGTTTGGGTGTTGTATCATATACGAGTAGTACGTGTATTTACAAAAAGTATTTAAGTATTCTATCCGTAATCTAGTTCCCATATTACAAGTTATGCTTGGTTTGGGGCTAGATGGCGCTGTGTAAAATGAATGTCCTGTAATATTCATTGTTATTATTTAATTTAGAGAGTGATTAATGGAAACAGCGATAAATTGAAACGGGGAGAGCATAAAGATAGTTAGTAACTTAGTTAAGTTCTTTACCTTGAGCGTGTTGAGTTTCCTCTGTATCCGATGTTGCACGCGCGCTAAAATGACGGGGTCGCGTGTGACGTCATACATGAGTCGCGCTAGCGCCGTGTTCACCCATGTCACTTCCGCCGGAAGCAGTCGGCAATCGCATTCGGGGGAGGAAGATTTACTCTGAAAACGGACCACAATAATATGGATACAGAAATACTGAAAAGTAAATCTGTGGAGGTGCGATGGTTGTATCACTGTCCATCGATCCCCACCGGTCTGGTCTATCGCCCGAGTTTCACTGGTCTGGTCAAACTGTTGTAGTTGGAAACTTATATAGTAGGTTATAGTAATAGTAGGTCTTCAATAATATCGTTATCGCGATCAAAACTCTTCGAACATTTTGTATGAAGGATTTCGAGGCCCCATACATACCATACAATTGAAAGTAATTCTTCTTTCCAGCTCCATCTCTAGTTGGCGCATAGGGAACTCTTCCTGACAGGACTTTTCAAGTGTTTCTTACATAGGTGTAAAAAACTTTTGAATGTATCTGTATGTAGTAATCCATTACATAAAGATAAGATTTTGTATTCGACTTGTAGAAGGAATAGGCAAGCTGTCCATCTGATGTTTAGTGCATTTCTTACCTATAACAAAGCCTTACTGCGTAGGTCACATGCACAAAGCAACCATACCCTTCAAACTGGAAACACTGCAACGCTGCTTGGCGGCCGGAACAGGTATAATGGTAGTATTTTCCTAGACGAGCCCATTCACAAGGGGCTCTTCTACTTGCAATTGCAATTGTTCATTCGAACAATTGCTAACACTCATATTATATAGCTTCTGCACCGAGCAGCATTGCTGTGTTACGGTTTAAAGAGTGACTGGTGAAATCGTGCACACAAAGTTTTCTTCGCGTTAGATAAGAGGAGATGCTCTAGATTAGATGGTATGTATTGTTAAAGGCATTATAACGTAAGTACCCACAATTTCAGATCGCTAGCATGATATTATTGCGATCCGTCCTCTACGTTTCGATGTATGACATTTAAGTATATAAAAATGTCTGTAGCTGAAGGGCTTAGCCCAAACCAATGTCCTAAATAAAAAAATCTGCGTAGCTAATTAAGAATATATATAAATACCCACGGGATGCGGGGCGTGTATTTCGGATTTTGTACAAATTCAATATACCTGTAACCTGTCTACAATTGAATATTAGACCACTTTTTGTGGTCAAGTGGGTATCGGCACGCCTTCCGATCCGGAGGTTGTGGGTTCAAATCCAGTCATGCACCAATGGACTTTTAGGTTTTTCGTAAGTTTATGTGCGCATTTGATACACGCACATGCTCTGATGGCGAAGGTCACACCGTGAGGAAACTGGTATGTCCCTAGAACCAAAGTTCCAAATGACAGATGTCACTGGCTATTCCGCTAAGCAGCCATGGGCTTGCAACTGCAAACTGTCACGAATTGAATATTAGCCACTTGCAAAACGTGAGCATGTGCTGAACGTAAGTTTGGACGTGCCTCTGACTACCCCCTAGTAGGTGATCCTCATAAAATCCACACTCTTAGTATTGATCAGAGGCGAATCCTCGAAGGGGAAAAGTCGTGAGTCTATTTATTCATTTATTTATTATATACAGTAAACTAATTGAATATTTGACCACTTTACACGGTAAACTAACTGTGTATTTATTTACAGCTTATATGAGGCAATTTATAAGTTTACTCTACGATGATTATACCAATAACTACGAATATACGTGCCTATAATGAACCTATTAAATACCCAACTGCCTCAAAAGAACAGTCATGTTTTAGTATTTTTGCAAGTATATTATGTATATTAATATAATTGGCACGCTCAACTGCCAAAAAGGTTTAATCGATTTCGACGTGAGAATTCTAATCTATTAAACGTTATCTAAATTATAGCAGGACACAGACAATATTAATGCGAATCAAAAACCAAGTGGTGATAAAAACTAGTTTTACTACAATATGGGTATCTAATGAATGGTAGTTAAATGCCAATTGTCAATATATTCAGATGGAAATACTTTTGCAGTGTTTTCGTAAAACCATAACGTTTACATTTTGCATTCGGGTTTCCGTTTGTTTAGCTGTCAACTCGCTCGTTTACTTATCTACATAATATGTGCCAACAATTACATAATACACGTGTACGTAAACATTACGAGAACGAACATCACATTTTCTCTTCTTCTTGCGCTTGGAACGCTCGTGGGGCGACGGTTCTATCTGGCACATCACGGCCACTTCCTCTGTTAGCTTCTTGAACGTTATTTCATGCGTCTGTTGTATACATTTACATTAATCAATCAAGTATTTCCCCAGGGCGAGCACAATATTCTGCTTGGTTTGGTTGGTGGTAGGACTTTGAAAAGTTCGCCTGACTAGCTACCACCATACCTAATTATGTCGCTATAATAACAATTATTCAATTGTTGGCTGCCGACATTTAGAGGTAAGATAGCCAGTTCCTCAGTTTGTTGAGGATTCCGGGTGAAGTGCGCTTCGACCTTCAGGCTTATCATAACCGGAAAATCAGGCGAGATGAAGGCCAAGGACATCCCCATATACAATATATAAAAAAAAACTTTAATAAAATCTATATATTATCATATAATCTAATCTAGCCAACTAGCACCATCTTACCAAAGTCTGTCGCCATAATAACAATTCTTAATTATTGTGTTCTAATACGCGGAATTTTTATACTAACATCGTGAACTTCGGTTATTACAAAGTATTTAAAGGGTGGTCTTCGATTCCTGCTGTTGAGATGAGGGTATTTGGCAAACCACCATCTACCCTCACTTTCGGGCTCACTTCGAGAGCTTGACAGAAAGTTTGACAAGCCTCATAGCTCAGTTGGTAGTAGCTCTGCCTTCTGCGCTGTAAGCTGTGGGTTCGATTCCCACCCAGGACAAACATTTGTGTGATGAATATAGATGTTTGTTCAGTGTTTGGGTGTTGTATCATATAGTACGTATGTATTTACAAAAAGTATTTAAGTATTTTATCCGTAATCTAGTTCACATGTTACAAGCTATGCTTAGTTTGGGGCTAGATGGCGCTGTGTAAAATAAATGTCCTGAATGTCCTGTAATATTTAAAGCCTTCGCGCGTTGTGACTAGTGGACGTTCCATATCTTGTCCAACAGTGGCCGTGTTGTCTCCTCATGCTGATAGACGTTCTACCTACCTATATTATAAAATTCCTCGTGGAAATGTATTGAGTCTCGTGATTGTGAGTGAGCATTTGAACTTATATAGCTGTGCTGGTAAACTCCCAGATCACCACAATTGAAACTACCTGCTGCGTGCGCACGCGTGGACATCTTCAGTAAAATCAAGGTCTGTGATGTTCAATTTGCCTTCGTTGATAAAGCAGGATCGTTCCCAACCCATATGACAACACAATTCTAGCTCTAACAAATCTGCCAGCAAAATATCTCAAAAATATTAAATACCACATGTCTAGCCTGACATGTCTTTAATCAGTTTCAGTAGAGTGCTAACATATCGATCGTAAATTATAGCGAGGGCACTTTTACTTTTAACTTTACACTCTTTTCATGACAATTCTGTTTCTTTTTATGCTTATATTAATAAACAATGAGAGAGTTAATATTAATATTTTTTATCATAACTTTAAAAATCTCATGAGAAAAGGTCTCCCTGTCGTAAAATAAAAATAGAAGAAAAAAGTTATGAATTAAAGATTTACCTGAATAATTTTGAACAGATACGGCCAGAAGTTCTTCTCGTACGATTCCGTGTCATTTGGAAGTGGCTGTGAGAGTGACGTAATTGTCACTCCCTCAGAAATCGTTGAATCTAATGTTTTACTCTGAAATAAATAAAAACCGCTTAAAAAAAATATATTAAAACCGGCCAAGTGCGAGTAGTACTTGCGTACCGAGGGTTCCGTATAATTTTGTAGATAATTATCTGAACATAAGTTCAATAGTTTGCCCATCGAAGACGATGAAAACATTTTTTTCAACAGAGGACTAACTTAACTTTGCCGTTCGATCCCTAGACAGGGTTATTGCACCAACCGCCATTAATATGTTTGTAATAGTTAATTCACATTTTTTTATCAAAACTACATATCTACGGGTTTCCGATTATTTCCTTTAAAGCAGCTGTAAGATATTGATACTTGTATTGTCCCTATAGGTTTTGCTTCCCTCGTGATAAACGGTCATATCTTTTGATTGGACTTACAAGTTTGATTGTTTCACAGCTGAAAGGCACCGTAGACCCGACTATTTGATAGAAATAAACTTGATACCCCTAAGCGTTCCTGAGAAAAAGGGTCTTGACAGACAGACATAAGGACAGCAAAGTGATTTTACATGGGTTCCTTTTCCCTCTTGAGGTACGGAACCCTACTAACCAATAATTAGACTACTTTATGGACATTTTTGCATGTTTTCTTTTGAGGCCAAGAGCTTAATAAAAAAATATGACATAGGAATGTGTTTATAATCTTGTTATGTCAATATTTTCGGCCCACAGTCTACCTTATTTTTTTTTTGCTGGCTAAAATTCATTACGCATACCCTCCCACTACTAGCCTTTAGCTAACTCTCTTCTATATTAATACCCATGGCTGTCTACAGCTAAATATACTCACCGTGTTCTTAGCGAATGCAACCGTATCCTTCTCAGTCAGCTTGTATACAGCGAGTTCAATGGACTGGTCTCTGTCGCCGGGAGTCTCAGCGCCGGAGCGATCTTCGGAAGCGGAGGACTCTGTCGAGCCCGCGTTGGCTTCCAATGCAGCGGTGGTCAAACGACGGAACCTGACATCATTTACACACATTGTATGTTACCCATAACGAGACCGGCAATTCATGCAACGAATTTTGTCACAGTCCCAGAATATATAATAATAATAATATTTCATTTATTCATAACAATTTACATTTTCAAGCTTACAAATAAAAACATATCAAGTAGGATACAAAAAAATGGCTTGTTTTTGAATCAGTCAGGACTCACACTAAGTCAAAAACCTTGTGTTGTAGGTTAATTTATATTAAAATATAATCAGTATGAGTGTAATATGTCTGATATGCAATTATTATTTGTTGGCTAATTAAAATTATAATTATTGAATTAATTAAATTATATACACGATCAGAACTTCTTTCTGAGAAAGATATGTGGGCAAGTGTGTATGGGTCATTCAGATGCGGAGGTTGTGGGAAGTTTTTGTGAGCATTTGACTCATGCAAATGCTCTGACGGTGAAGGTCAATCGTGAGGAACCCGGCATGTCCTTAGGATCAATAATCCGAATGGCTAGTACACACTGTCGCAAGTTTTGATGTGACTCTAATAGTGAACAGAGAATCCTCGAAAAAGAAACGGTCGGGCGTCTGTCTTTTTTAGAACTTTTTTGACTAATATGCCTCGGAAATACGCGTTACATACGTTTTACAAATTAATAAAATAATAAATCTAAAATAAGTGTATAAAAACCCTATTTTAACCAAGCCACTATGATTACTTGATGTTTTTGACAGTATTTTCACGCAATCGCGTTAGGCATCGCGACAATATGGCCTAAGCATTAGAGACAAGACTGAACATCAAATAAATTGATTACATTGTGTACTCTACTGGCACAAGAGACAATTTTGGCATACAAACATTTTATCTGGTACTAACGCATTTTTTTTAATTATCAAAAGGAAAAAGAACAATGTACTTATGTTTTCTTAGACAAAGCATACCATTCATGTTTATCTCGGCCTGTCCGGGCGAACAGGTACAAATGGGAATGTTTATCCTTGGACTGTTTCACATGCACGCTCCATTCACCTTCAGCCGTACTGTCTGCACCAGTTTCCAAATCCTAAAACCAAAAACAACAGTCATTTACTGACAGTATAATAAACAATCAGTATAATGACGTCATACCTTCTTACTTCCTAAACTGTGAAGGAAGAGCAAGAGTAAATTAACAGGATATTTTATGTATACTTTTTGAATTATTTCAAGTATTTATTAAGTAGTTATTTTAACCGGCTCTGTGGTCTAGTGGTTCAACCCACCGATTTCAGATCCAACCCGGGACTGGTTCAATCTTTCAAGAGTACAATATTGTGCTTGGTTTGTTTGGTGGTAGGACGATGTTTGAGTCCGCCTGGCTAGCTACCACCATCTTACCTTATTCTGTCGCCATAACAACAATTCTAAAATAATTTCAACCAAACATCATATGTTCCGGCATTCAGAGGTAAGATAACCAGTTCCTCAGTTTGTTGAGGTTTCCGGGTGAAGTGCGCCTCCACCTTCGGCCACCATCTTAATTTGTAACCAGATGAGATGAAGGCAAAGCGCTTCCCATTCCGTTTTTGAACATAGAAAGGTACCCTGTTGAGTAGACCAGGTGAGATGATAGAACTTACCGCTTCTTCCAAAAAGTCTTTAATCCTTGACATTTCAGTGTCATCCAACTCCTCATCCTCCTCCTTAGTGCTAGTGACAGATTTGGACGCGAGCTCCATATCATCCAATAGCTCATCGTTCTTATCAGTTCGCTTATCGTCTTGACCCTGCGGCTCCACAGTTGGCTCGGTGCAAGTCGACACGCTGTCTGTCTTCTTATCTGTAAAAAAATGCTGTTGTTTTAAGATGCACGAAACTAAACCAATTTTTACTCAGCGCCATCTAGTCCCGCAAAGGTTTGCTTGTAATATGGATTGCGCATAGAAATCTTGTAAAAATACCTCTGTATTTAATTTTGTATGTCGTTAGCTTTTTACAATGAAACGTATGAACGGATTTTAATTATATTGCTCATGGATGTAGTGGCATGGATGTAGTGGCAGCCGCCGATATTGACATGGACCTCGTTCGTGCTGCGATAGACGACTGGCCGCGCAGATTGAAGGCCTGTATTCAAAATCACGGATGTCATTTTGAATAAACTTTATTGTCATAAGAATCTATGTTTCGTTAAGTTCATTTTGGTATATAAATGGTTACATAATGAATAAACTTGTTTCAATTATTTTATATTAAACTTGTGACAGAATTTATGACCTGACTGTGTATTTATAGTGAAGTGAAGAATATATTTAAAAGAGCTTAGTGCTATCTTTACTATTAAATGGCGTCAAAAACGAATATTTTAGAAGCATAATTTATTTTTATAGCTATTTTCCGTATGTTATATATTAGTGATAAGGCTACAAAATACTTGCCTCTGTGCATTTTTCTAACTAATCTATGTCTGAGCCCCTCCCTTCCTGCTTCTCCGTCGGCATGTGATACACTGAAAACGAAAACCAATTTAGAAAACTTCGCTTAGATATGTACTGTATGTATGTTTATATTATGTACGTATTATATTTATATAATTAAATTGGCAAGTGCCTCTTTTTGTTTGTAACTTTTTCATGTTTTTTAAATCCGTTCATCTGTTGATTTGATGAACGGATTTTAGTACAATTTGGCATGGATATAGTGTACACCGGCCATAAGCTTCTTGTTATCCGGGTAGTTACCACGCGGGCGATGCTGCGATCAAAAGCCAGTTCGTAATATAAAATAGCCGGATAAGGCTATTTTATATTACGAACTGGCTTTTGAACTGGCTAAGCGGCCAACCTAACGTTACACGGTATGTGTATGTAGTTTCTCGAACAGCACAACGAATTAATAAAGTTCTAACTTATTAAATTACTATTAAAAACATTGCAGTTACTTGGTTCTTATTTTGGTTGCAAGTGTAACATGAAAGGATGCAGACTGTTAGCGTATCAAAATGGCTTCTTCTGAGCTCTTCTTACCTCTTTTCTCTTCTTCTCCAAACAAACTTCTTCTTTTTCTCCGGACTGGTATTAGTCTCTGCGCTCTCTGTTTCAGGTTGCTGACCCTTCTTCTTTTCCACGACAACTTCTGACACCTTTCGTTCCGTATGAGATACGTTTTCCTTCTCTAGAACTTGAATCTTCTCTTTTTCGTTGAGGATTACGCAGATTGGATATTTTTTGCTCCATTGCCTGTAAAATAAGCATTATTGGTTTGTAAAAAAAAACCTACATCAACAGGCTGTTAATGTCTAACGTTGCCTCCAGCAAAAAGTGGACGGTTATGTTATATCACAATATTTCTCTTGTAAATTTTGAAACGTACCATTTTCAATAAATATTTTTATCGAGAAATTTGTCAGCTATTATATTTTCAGCTTACCTTCAATGTAGATAGGTACCTGAAGTAATACATATAAAAAATAGACTCGTGGCTTGTTCAGAAGTACTATAATTTTCCATTGGAAAAAGAGGAAACGTCTAATGACAGGGCCTTAAATGATAATGAAACAGAAATATTGTGAAGCAGTTTCATACTAGTGGCAATAAATTAGATAAGTATAAATGACACTTAACGAAATATCTATTTATACACTAACTAGTTAAGCGCCCGGGGTTTCGTTCCTGTGATTCTGTGCGAATTTTCCAATAATTTCTGTGCACCCATACACTATAAAAGGAAGCTACCCTGAAAATGTAGTCTCTAGAACCAAAGGTTCTAGAGACTAAATTTTCTGAGCGTTGTCATTTACAGACATTGTCAGTAAGTCAGCTATACCACCATGAAGTGAAGTCCATACGCAATAGCTGCATTTAATACTGACCCCACCACATGCAAGGCATTTTGTTTTTGTGAGTTTAAAATAGACAAGACATCGCAATAATGATGATACGACGCGACACCTACTCAACCGTGCTATACAAATACAAAACTTTTGTGTACAATACACATTGTATATTTGTATTGACGTGGAATCTTTGTACGCATAAGAATATTTACTACAAAATAATATAGGTCATAATGATTATAATGGTATAATAACCAGCAGCATGTAAAATATCTACCACTGTTGGGCATGCTCCTCACAAGAGGGGTTTCATTGCTTGGGTTAGGGGTCAGATTCGCGATATTGAACATACACACAGATCATATAATCTCAGCTGTCCATATATTTTTTTGTGTGCGACGGGTAAGCTCTTGGGTTAAAATAAGGCCGAAGGTGGAGGCGCACTTCACCCGGAATCCTCAACACACTGAGGATTTTCTGTTTAACCAGAAACCTAAACATCAACTACACACAGCGACTGTATTTCTGCTGTGATACGACACTGTCTTCAAGGTGTAAGGTAATAGGCACCTTCTGGACAGGCTCGCTTCATCGCAGACCTCATCCCTGCATGAGCAAGTTTCGAGGTCAAGAGCTTGCCTATGTACGACAAGTAAAAGTGAAACAGTTTTTTTTAAACTTTCGCGATTCACACACATTATTTGGATTCGAATATCGAATATTCGAATGTCGGGATAAATATAGCTAAAATAAGCGATAAATACCCGTTTTTCCAATCGAAATAAAGTGAAAAAGAAACTACTTCTTGTAAAGAAATAGGTAAGTGTATTTTTACTCCACCACACAGACGATAACTACAAAACAAACAAAAAAAGTTAATGTTAGGACCTATTTTACAGCAATAAGTTTTAACGTGAATGTTGATTGTTATCAATAACTTGTTTATTATTGTGCTATAGCTATATGAAGCTTTTCGTGTACTAATCCATTACTAACAGTAGTAGCATGAAGAACAAGGGGTCATTGGCCTAGTTTTACGACACGGCGAAGGTTACGAAGGTTACGGAGTTTGGACAGAGCAGAGCAGTCCGCTAACTGTTCCTTTGTCTTTTGAACTTGGTTTACTTTGAGATCCGGGAAACACTATTGGGTATATTATGTAGTACTATCATGCAACTCTTCTCCTACCTTTTTTAAATATTACTAGACATTACAAAACGCACGGGTGGGAAACGAACCCACGCAGCAGTAGCGCAGAAGGCACTGCTACTATCAATTGAGCTGTGAGGCCACTCAATAACTTGCTAAGGGCTATTGAAAACCGGAACACCAGCACTCAACGAGTTAATGAATGTTTACAAAAGTTAAAGGGCAATGATGATGATAAAATATCTATGTAATCTATATCAGAAAACAAGCTTAATTACGTCCATAAGATACGCAGATGAATAAATAAACATAGATATAAGTTATTTTGAATAGAAAATCATAGTCACTTCGGTTGGAGTGTGTTAATAGCCAACTGGTTTCAGATTGTAAAAAATGCATTTATGCTCACAGTCGCTTTTTACCATATTTTTGTCGTTAGAAATATTTTTTGGAATGAATTGATTTAAAAACAATACTTCCGGGTTTCTTTTTTTAGAATAGCCTTGAACAAACTTAGAAAAAGCTGTCAAGCTATACATGTAAGCTGATACGACAATAAAAGTACCTACCTCCTTTTAACAAGTCCTTTAGGCAGCAGTATTACCCTTGCTCCAGTTAAATTGTACAGTCGGTGTTGGTAGAATGTTACTTTGTCTAATTTCTCATCCCAAAGTGCCCTCTTCGCCACTTTCGTTCTTGTGTAAGATATCCTCAGATTGCACCCTGAAATCGCAAGCCCAATGAGCAACTAAGCCAGATGCTGCGCAATAGGTCCAATATCCTCGAAGCAATGGCGCGTAAAGGTAGGATATGAGGGCAGTTCGACGCTCACTCGTAGAAACCTACTCAGTAATATAATACTGCTATATAACTCATGCAAAAAGGGAAGTATAAACTACACTACCTAGGTCAACAGTACGAGAGTGCTATATATACATATCGATGTTTTTTTGGTTTCGATCCTAGGGTACCGAGCCAACAGGACCCTATTACTAAGCCTCCACTGTCCGTCAGCGGGTTGTGTCTCATGAATCGTAATAGGTAGCTTAACTTTTCACAGATTATGTTTTTCTATTGCCGCAATAACAATAAAAAAATTATTATACCTAACTTAAATAGGGCCTCCTGCATACAAGGAATGTGATATTTTGCCTTGAAACTTGGTCTGTTTATTATTCCACTCGTCATGGGAAAAACAAAATAAAGACATAATTCACACACCCTTATTCGGGAATTCTAACGGATGGTTCTAAGACCAACCAAGGCACAGGCGCTGGAATCCACTCTCTGGACTGGACCTCAACATCAGCATAACCATGTCACTAGGCATACACAGTTCCATTTTTCAATGCGAATGTGCAGGCATCACAGAACAGAGGCCGCAAGAGCAATATGCAGACGAAGGACAAGGTGACCCTACAATGGATAAAGGGACACAGCGGATCTCTAGGAAACGACGCCGGCGATGAACTGGCAAGGGTCGGAAACCACCACCTCTCACAGATCCGCATGTGGATAAGGGATCACACCCAGGGCCAACACACCGAACGCGGGACCAACTCTACCGAATCAGGACAGACAGGCCAGAGCAGCGCTACCGGCTTATTCACCAAGATTAACACGACGACTTCTAAACCTTAGGAGACAAGATCTCCGAATCATAGTGGGGACACTGACGGGCCACTGCCCACTACATAAACACTTGTTCACCATTGGAGCAACGGACAGCCCCCTATGCAGAGGGTGTCTAACCGAAGAGGAATCAGCTGCCCACGTAGTCCTGGAATGCGTGGGAGTTACAGCACAATGCAAGGAAATCCTCAACAACCCGAGGTCACTCCGTGCCTGTGAAGACCCCAGGAATATTCTGCGCTTCTGGCTGGAGTTAGGCTGGCTATACTAGCCGGACATTCCTCACGCACAATGGACCACTCAGGAATCTAAGTGCGGAAACGGGACTCTTTTTACCTTACATTACACCCTAATGGACATCACTGCTGAACACATTTTCCCCACACTATAAATAGGAATAAGGATATAAAGCTTACAGTACCTTCCAATTTCATAAATGCAGTTGTTGTTTTGTTGATGTGATAGGTGTACGGATCGTAATCAGGAATTCTGTAGTGATTAATCCAACCCTAAAATAGATAAGATACCGTTACAAAGCGTAAAAGTGAAATTGTTCAAATTATTATCATTGGCACATTTCTTACCTCATATTTCTTCAAAGGTCGATGCTCTTTCACAGACGGTATAGTATATGCAGCGGTGATGGCGCTGTTACGTTTTGCTCGAAAGAAACCACCAGTTTGAGGCTCCCAATGACTAAAGTAGTTATCAAGCAACCAGTGCTTGGTATCACTTAGTAGACAAAACGACCAGATGCCTAGTAAAAATCCATTCCAAACATTCGATTTCGGAAACAGTAAATAGTTAACAATCAGGAAAATTGTAAGAAAATACATGGTAAAGTTTAGGAAATATTTTTTGGATAAAGGTACTTTGTTTTTTTGTAAATTTGGTCTGGACGGCGGCGGTAGGCCGAAGTTTTTTGTCGGAGTGCGAGGGGGGTTATTAGGGGTGCTTTCTGAAAGCTTCGGTTTATTGTCCTGGTACAGTGGATCGGCAGGTACATTATTTATATCGCCGAAACCATCCATTGTGTCTTCCAAGGCTTCTATTCCTGATTCAACATCTAGCAGACTGTCAGTTAGAAAGTCATCCTTTAAATCTGCTATTTCACTGTAAGCTGTACAAAAACATCAACATTAATATTTAAAACTGATTTAATCAAGGTTCAAGATTTTTTTTTACTAATGGCAGCCAGTTGTTCAACATTCATGTTTCACTTACTTAAATTCTTGTGAGTATCATCACTGGAGTCAGAGTGACTTTTTTCAACAGGAAGACTGAAATCCCTTTCAGTTGCTTTGGCTGTGATTGGTTGTGTCAGTTCTGACAGATTTTGCATACTGCTGCCTAATGAGGATACCTATTTCGGGCAAAAATATTTTATAAACATGTTCCATGTTTAAAACAAAACATCCTTACACATTTTTTTATTATATAATTAAATTATACAAACTGCTGTCTAATGAATGAGTATACCTATTTGGGACAAAGAATATTTGATATAAGTATATTTATTTTCCATATTTTGAGCCAAATTAATTAATTATGATACATTTATTTATTATTTTTCTGCTGTAGTATGTCACTTGATACAGCTGACATTTAAATGATAAACTGATTTTTTGGTTGTTAGAAAATTGTGATGTACTACTTGTAAATCCTTGTAAACCTTAGTTGATACTTTGGATATAAGATTGGTAAACTTTTGATTTAGCTTAAAATAATAGCAAAATTACAGAAAACATGTCAAGTAGCATTCTTACCTGATTGTCGGTATCCCCAACACTTTGCTGATCAATATCTTTGGCAACTGAGTTCTCTTCAGAGTCAGATGTTGAATTATCTCGAGGTAGTGACTTCTTCTCATCTTTTGTGTCTGTTTAATACAAAAAAACATTTTTTTTGGGCCAAGGCTTTATTTGTCAAAAATGCTAAAGTATAGAATAATGCTGTTATTAAGATAATAATAATAATAAGTAAGTAGCTGTTGCCTAGTGGTTGAGATTCAAGTAGTTAAATTAAAAAAAATTTAGCTTTCCACTCTTTTTCTTATAAACTTGACCTATACCACCTCCACACCATACTCCTGAATGCACTTAATATACTTTAAAAGGTGTACTAAGTTTTACTCTTTTATATTTGGATATGAATACTTCTTACAACTTATAGAATGTACCTGTATTTTTGTTTCAAATCAATGGAATTATAATTATAAATCATTAGAATACCTTCAAGTGATTTAGTTTTCATATCCTCAACCGCCTGAGCAATTTTGAATTTGAAGTCATGAAATATCTTCCATGTCTCATTGCTACCTTCCTTCACATCTTGGTTCACCTCCTGTGTACTCCGTTTGCCGAGTCGGTTCAAATACTCTTTCATTGGGGATGATGTAATCTCCTTAGGAGTACTGGACCTGCTATCATCTTTATCTTTAACCTCGGCTGGTTTGGTCTCTTCCAACTTATCTTTGTCTTTATCTACTGGTTTTTCAGAACGCATGGATTTGAAGTACTTGTCAATGATTGAAGGAGTTCTGTCCCCTCTTTTAGGACTGGCATTCTCACTCTGTGCAGTGGAGGGAGGATCACATTGCGGTGTAGGAGGATCATCCTCACAAGCATTAAATAGCTCCTCTATTTCCTCATTGTTTGCAATATACCTGAATGATAGTGAAGTGTTGGGGGATTTACCTGAAAGCAAGAATTTCAATAGAAGTATAATAGAGGTGTTTTAGGGGATTCAAATAAAATTACAAATTCTATAGAAGCATGCTGTGTTTGCAGAACAGAACACATTTATATAGTTTCAGCACTAACTGTTTAGCCAGGGCTTATACATACAGTTAGCTCCTAAAGATGAAGCTCTGGTATCATATAAAATCATGTGTACCTACCACAGTTCCATTAGATTATGAGAGAATTCCCCACCCAGCAAAAATGAGTTGACGATGTATTCAAATTTAACAATATACCTACTAATGTAATGAAATAACAGCTTGCGAGTCGGCATAGTTTTATGTTACAACTAAGCCTTTGTTGTCAGAGCAACTATGTATTACAACAAGCTGCAGTCATCGAATAAAATGCTCCGAGTCTGAGAATTTAATAGTGACTCACGTATTTGAATAATATTAATAAGTAGGTAATAACAATAATTTAAATGTTGAAATGATGTACAATAAATACCTGTACCGGAGGCCTCCATTGTAACAAACCAAATTATATGCAACTCATCGCTTTCGTTAACAATTTTTGAAGACTTCTATACTCGTTTGTCGATAGTGCAACCGCAACGCAAGTTTAGCTAAAAATGTTGTATTAAAAACTCAAGACTTTCGCAAAGAACAGACAGAATGTGGACAGAATCATCACAAAAATGAAATGAAAATGAATCAAAGAAGACGTATTGTTGTATTAGACATTAGTGACAGCAACAGAACTTGACAATGAAGTTTAGGTTCAACCACAAACTATATGCAAAACCAAGCGACTCAACGGTCGTCGCTGCTTTAATACCAGAAATTAGAGCTAAGACCTGCTTCTTACCCGAACCTCATTTAAACGGTGAGTTTAGTTAGGAAATCCGGCACTGTATGAAATAAATTTTTAAGAAAGATTTTATTTATGATATCAAGATTATTGATTAGGAAATTGTCAGTGCGAGTATATGTGTATTTATTACTTCTTCATACTGAAACGGCTTAACGGATTTGGATGAAACTTATTATAAACATAGACTTAACCTGTATTAACTCATAAACTACATTTTATACCGAAAAATAAAAGTATTCCCGTGGGATACAATTTTTTTCAAGGTAAAAGTAGTTAACCCGGCAAAAATTAGGCACATCATACCTTACTGCATGTTTGTACATCCCTTCAAATAAATACGTTATTCATGAATATAAATATTACAGGACATAATTGCATAAGACCTGCATTAGATGTTCTTTATGTAGTGTAAATAATTATCTAGACACTACTTACTAGGTTACTTTATTTAAAACTAAAAAAAAATAAAAAAAAAACATTTATTACTGTTGTACAAAATGCTGTTGCTTTTGTGTTTTGTTTGTGTTGATTTAGGTGAAATTAGCTGGTAGCACTGATATGTGAGCAATAATGGACAAACATTAACGTATTGGTAGAAAAACGGGAAACCGGGAAAACGGGACTGACTGGGAAACAATAATGCACTGCCAATAATGTACGACCCGATAATGCACGACCAATAATGTACT
Source organism: Venusia cambrica (assembly GCA_951394065.1). Classification (NCBI taxonomy): domain Eukaryota; kingdom Metazoa; phylum Arthropoda; class Insecta; order Lepidoptera; family Geometridae; genus Venusia; species Venusia cambrica. Next base: position 14,206,458 of record OX596043.1, on the reverse strand, counting down.
ACCAATAATTGGTGTCCATATTAAATAGTGTATTTGGAATATTGCTGTATATTAGCAACATGTATCAATAATGCACAGCCAATAATCCATGTCCACTTTTTTTGTATCATAGTGGACTACGTTGATGCCTTATTTTCATGGGCGAGTGCAAGGCGATTGAAGTTTTATTTGATATATAGTGTTGTATACACAGAGTACCTAGATAATAATTATTTACGGTTGCTGTGGCTTTTTACCGGGATTCTCGTACGACCCGCTGACCTCCGTAGCGAACAAATGACAAAACTGACACGGCCAACCCCGACTCTACCTGTTCCTAAGCGTGACATTGTAGTAGGTGTGTATATAAAAAAGGCGGAGCCAGTAGCTTGCAAAAGAGGTCCTGAGAGGAGCGAGTCCTCGAAACCTAGCGTAGTGAAGAGGGAGGTGGTAAGCGAAGCGAACCGCTGACCTCCATAGCATAGCACAGTGGAGTGGGTGAAGCCATTCTGAGACGAGCGAGCTGTATGGTGGGAGCTCGTCCTAGAAAACATGCTTACTAGTTATTTTTTTTTGTATTGGCAACTCCTCACTGCAAATGTATTGTATGAACTCGCGGAACTCGTTCAGTACAAACGAGGCATGACTCGTATTGAGCGACCTATGAGTGCTTTTTTTGAAAGACTCTCGGCCAAGCAAGTGGCTTCGAATTATTGGCTGCACAGTATCAGAACGTGTTGATAATGATAATGCACGACCCAATAATACAAAACCGTAAAAAGTAACAAAAAGGTAAAATATAGGGTGTGTAAAATTGTATTGAAAGTTAGTGGATTCGAATTATTGGCTGTACATTATTGGTCGTGCATTGACTTATAGCCATAGCCACTCAGCTATAGCTTAAGACTATAGATTTAGGATATTAGTGTTCTGTGCTATAGCTAAGCTAGACTCATGAACCTATACTAAAACTGGATTGCGCGCTCAAAATTTAGGTACATGCAATTTACACTCCACGCGCTGAAAATAAGTTTCAAAATTGTTTGTCTTATGTCAAAGTAGAAAAACGAGCCAGGTGAGATATCTCAGTAATAGTTAATGCTTCCTTGTCTAAAATGTTACCATTACATATTGAATACCTCTTTGGTAACTCTTGTATAATATTACTTTGATAAACATTGCATAAACATATAGGTACTTAATACATTTCTTATTTACAACCATGAAATCCTCTACCACAAAGTGACTTATGAAATACAGAGTTTTGGCTTGTAAAAGTGATAATGGTAGTTTTTTGTCATCCATGTGTCCACATTGCTCAAAAAACAACTATATCAATATGGCTTCTTTGCCTAACGGCTAACCTTCAATTGCATTTAACGATAAACAATTATTTACACATAGAGGAAATGGTGTAGGTATTTTTGCTGCGTATATAGTTGTAAAAAGGAATGATATCCTGGCTGTGGCCTGTCTTTCCACAGCTAGGTGAGCTAATTTACAACATTTCAAATTATGATACAGTAGGTATCCACAAACAAAGTGGATTCTGTGGATATCCATTATCTACGTAAATGCCCTGAAATATAGTTCAATAGCTTTAATGTGAACTACAAACGTAGAGTCTAGGATGAGTAGTTTCAGAGATATGGCCGTTTGAAGTTTTACAGCTGTCATTTAAAATGAGAATCTTGGTCATAGCTTTGATTTGAAGAACGGAGAGTGTAATACGAATAGTTTCAGAGACATGGCTGTTTGAAGTTTGACAGCTGTCATTGAAGATGTAGATCTCATTCATAGCTTTAATTTGCTTTTGTGGAAGCATTATATATTACAAACATCATGTACCTAATTCGGTTTTTCAAGGATATATATTTTAATTTTACATATTATGTAATCGTTTCACTAGAAGATAACCCCATTCTCGTGGGAATATCGGGATTAAAGTACTTATTAAGATAATATAATATAAGATAATGTATTTCTCTCAACTTAAGTCTACATATACAGTACTTATCTACAATTCAACATGTTCTTTTCAATAGAAAAAACCTAACTTATTTAAACTAAGAAATTAAAATTAACATTGAGTAGCCTCAATAGGCATATTGTAGGTACTAAATAAGGGGTTTTGTTATGTGAGTAAGTTAGATAAGTATGTAATTATTAGATATGTAATGGGTTAGGGTAGGATGAATTAGATTAGGGGTTCTTCGCTAACTTTGGTCTTCACACTAGGATTCCCTGTGTTGTGAAGACCAACATTGAGTTACATAGTTATGTACCAGGTTCGGTTATGGATTTCTAGTGGTTTCATAGGATAACTTATTACCATTGCCTTGCCATTGGTATGTGTGGTAAAGTAAAGGATGGAGTGTAGAGCAAAGGTTTTTTTTTTTGTTTTATAAGTTTAAATGTGAATAACAAAAGTAGGTTGATAATTAAAATACATATGTATATATACTAATTACTAAATTTGTATCTATTATATAGCAAGAATGCCTCAGTCTCTTTATAATCTTTGTGAAGAAGACAACTATGAAGAGTTTTTTTGCATTGGTTCCTTGTTTTGGGAAAATAATTTAACAATCTGTTCAATTTTGAATATAAGAAGGGTACTAGCCATGGAAAGAATCTACAGAAAAATTGAGTGCGCCTAGTGGGAGGGGTCCATCTTACGTGGCGGTAGGACATGATAATTTTAGATGGTGCTATTTTATGGTATCTCAAAATGATGGATGATATAAATAGTTGTCTTACTGTCCACCACCTTGGTTGCACTCTATAAACAATTTTGCAGTTGGATAGCGGCGATTTTTTTTATATGCTATGTCTACATTCCAAATTAGGTGACCGAAAAATTATTATTATATTTTTACACAATTTAACAATATTTTATTTCAATTTAATTAATAAAAATCAATTCCAAAAACATTTGTACGATAAACAGGGGAGGGGGAGCCAAATTTAAAATTACGGAAAATGTACCTATGGTATTTTGTCTCCATCGTCCGGGGGAGCCATGGCTCTATCAGAATAACAAAAGTAAGTATAGCAAAAGTAAGTATAACAAAAGAATAAGACAAGTAAGGAAGCCAAGTCCCCGTAGCCAAAAAATATTACTGAATAAAAATATTTGGCTTTGACTTTGAATTTTAAAAACACACAATGCCGTTTTTGTCGTATGAAAACCCCTGCTACTCCTAATACTAGTAAAAGGCTACATTACTCTTAATTTGTACCTATAAATTTAAAAAAATAATCTTTGTTGATATCTTGTGTTTTATATCCTTCAATGATTTTGGAGACAAGAAACTTTTCTATGTTAGCGATAGACTCTATCGCTAACATAGAAAAGTTTATTGTCTCCAAAAGGTACCTACTTAACGCATTCACAAAAATATTAATTTATATCAATTACCTTAGTAATTCCGACTGAAGAAAAGGTAAGTGTTTAGAAAACCCGAATAAATAAAACACTCTGATAACCTATTATACACAATGCTAAGAAAATAAATATGTTTACTAATTCGTATATTCATTTATTGAAGTGGGCGGTGTAGACATCCTATTAGAACGAGATAAACTACTATTCTCAAACATCTCGCTCGGCTCGTTTTTAATAATAGAGTGTGTAGTCCAGTTATAGTATAGGTTCATGGCTAGACTAGACAGAAGATGGAGCAAGCAAAGCAAAACCAAAAACATACATGACATAGTTGACAAACGCTAAATTACGCGCACGCAAGCAACACTCAACATCAACAACATCCAAAATAATTTTGGTTTTGAGCAAAGGAAAAAAGAAAATAAACTTGTAGTGTTTTGTTTACTCCATCTAAAGGATCCCCTCAGTTGTCTTGAATTGAATAAGGTTAAGGTATGGGGATGTTAGCCAGATATCTGTAGATATCTAGATATAATTGTGGGTGCTATATGAAGACACGGTGAACATGCTAAAAGTTGTAGCATTATTAGTATTATGCGCGTGTGGACTCGGTTCTGTTGTGGACAAAGATGATGAGGTAAACGCAAGCGTACGATTGAATTCTAGTGTTTATATGTAATCAGTTGAGGTAACAATGGGCTTATGTTTTAGAAGAGAACGGATTTAGTGCGTTCCTTGGATGACCGGCCTCTGCTCTTTGCCACGTTAGGAGGCGGCATGGTTGCGGTTGATCCTCTAGCGGGAAATATTATTTGGAAACTCAAAGATGGTGAGTCAGTTTTAATATGTTCTTTAGCCAGTTTCCTTTGCAAAAATCTATGTCATTTGATTTCATCATAATCTGGTTTTGTTTCACTGTACTGCACTTCATGAAGGTACCTACTTACCATTACATAGATAACATCAAACCTAGATAGAGGTTAAGAGCTAACCCATCATATGAAAAAAAATAAATTTGGATATTACCTGTCATTATAAAAATTTGAAAATCTAGGTACCTACTACAATTTACAATTATTGTTGTTATGAACAACAGACTAGGTAAGATGATGGTAGCTAGCCAGACCAACTTAACAGAGCAGTGCCACCAACTAAGCCAAGCACAATATTATACTCCCCTGGGATTGAACAAGGGATATCTGAATCTGACACCTGTGGGCGATCGATAGATCACAGAAGGTGGTTACCAATTGTAAATCAATCATTTACTGTCAGTCTACACAAAAAATACAAAGATAACATACTAGCCTCAATTAGTTGTCTAAATTACCTGACAACATGACCTGATAAATGGATTTATGTAGATATCAGCTTAAAATAATAACCAATGTAACATTAATATTATATGTCATTTATATTGGGAAGTTTTGCTCCATGTAAGACACTTATTTTTAATGGACTTTTTTAATTCCACTCCACATGGAGATTTTGTTTTTTTCTCACAACTAAGAGATAATGCCAGGACATGGAAGTACCTACAAATTAATTGGACCTTCTCTATGATCATTTTACCTGCTAAAGTTGTAGATAAATCAAATCCTTCAGAATTTTAGAACAGGCTCTTGTTACAGTGGAGTATTTAGTATGTGATTGTTTACTTACCTATCCTACCCTACAACAGACAAGATTGCATAAACTTTAATTTGTCATTTTAATTCATAGCTAGCAATCGCTTCATTCTCCTTGTGGTAAGTTCCCCAGATCATTTTTATTGCCTCGCTGTACCATGAAAGGACTCTTAAGAAGTTCTAGCATATAATTATATTGGATTTACTGGTTTTTTTTTTTAAAAAGGACCCTAAAATATAATTGTCTATGACATTCCTTTAAACATCGGCTAGCCTTTATTTTTTTTCTTTCACTATTATAATAACATATACATAGTGCAGTCTTAACTAAATTGGTCCAGCCGGAACTAACAAAGGAAATTATCCAGAGCAAACAGACAGACCAGACAGTTAGACAACAAAATATTGTTGCTTTAACACCACTCGCATTGGGTCTAGTCTAGGTAGAGCTGAACTATCAGCAACATAGTAGGTGTGACTTACACACCTACTTATGGTATGGTACATAAAAATATTCTTTCTTCTTCCCTTCCAATCCCACTTTTTTTTTTTCTTTTAAAGTGAGGTTGGTTCTACTTATAGAAAATTTTACCTTTAACTGCCGACCTATAAGTCTCACAGACGTCACAAATTTAGTTTATAAAATATTTGATAAAATACGCGACGCGCGTAGTCACCTTTCCCGCTAGCTTCCCCTTCCGCCATCTTTTAGCCGATCGACTCTGCAAGCGTGAAGAGTGCACGAAAAGTGCCTGTACAGGAGCCATCGACGTCTCACAGACATACGGTGTTTATGTACTAAACTTTTAACGTATCTTAGTCGTCACCTCGGTGTTTGCGTTACTAGGCTTATAGTGCCTCATTGACGTGACATCGGCTTCATATTATTATTAATTTTACAGTATGCATGTGTTTTTGAGAAACAAAAACGGAGAACACCTGAAAGTTTGAATTCCAAGGCCCCAAAGAGACCTCGAAGATGTTTGAATGAAAGTGACAATGTGATGACGACTGCAGTGTTTTCGATGATGACGTGGAGGATCCTGATTTTTATTTAGAGTGAACTCACAATACCGGATCACAATTCTATCCGAAGACGATGTAGATCAAGCTGCGACTCCTCAAATAGAAGATAAGCTTCAAGATCAAGTCATATCACGAAGATAAAGAGGGTAGAAGTGAAATTGAAATTATAGAAGTCAAAGCTGTAGGAGGCAAAAAGAAGAAGACGTTGTAAATAAAGAACAAAAAGACAGTGTGATGAAGAAGAGGCTGAAAAAAAACCTATCACTGCAGAAAACTAATGTACCTTACTTGCTGCAATCAAGTATGCAGTGACTGCAAAATACGCCAGTAAATACCAACAACTGTACCAAATATATATGTTGACAGTTTTTTTTATTTAGAAGTAAGAGTTATTAGTTCGGTTTTATTTTATACTTATATTACTTAGAGAAGATTTTTGAAGCTTATTTGTTAATTTTTGTGTTAGTTTAGAAAAAATGGAGACTGAAGTAAGTTCCTAAAATTAGGTAAGCTATTATTATGGTACTATAAATAAATGTTGATTATTCTTAAAATCTGAGAATCTGATATGTTTATTCTTTTTTATTTAATTACCTAAGAATAATATCTATCAAAAATAAAATCTTTTAGAAATAATCAAGCTTTATACATGTTTTTATAATCATTTAATATAATATTTGACGTCTGTGAGACGTTACCTCCGCGTTATTGCTACATTTAGGCCAGGTTGTCCGCCAAAGGTTAAATATAATTTCTAGAATGCCATCTAAAACGTGCATAAGGAACACAATATTTCAGTTGTATGCTATTTATAACTAAATTGATGCTATAATTGACCTAGGTATGTGACCTATGATGTTTATCTACCTTTGTAATGTAAATCTACATTACGGGTAAAAGTAGGTAATTTATCATGAATACCAGTCTTTTATTTACAAGGCTGGCAGGTTAATGATAATGATAATAAATTGAAACAATATTGTAATTATGTAAGTGTTAAAGTAAATAAATTCTTACAAGAATGTCTGATCTAATTCCACATTAATTAAAATAAAAAACATACAAAACTCTGCAATTATGAATTACCTGATCTACTAAGTTAGGGTATGTAGTAACTAATCTATGTAGATTACTACACATATTTTGTTAATTTCTATATTATATTTCCAACTTATTAATGTTTTATCTCTTTTTCTGAAAGTATAATTAATAATATTAATATATCGGAACTGACCTCTGCCGCCGCTATTGCACTCTACCAGTCGGCATTCATGGTGCTAAAGAGTGAATGAGTGATTGTTTGTGAGACCTATGGGCAGTCCCATAGGTCAGTGGATAGTCGATATCGATTTAAAGTCCTAAATAAAATAGGAAAAAAAACATGAATATAGCATCAGTAGGTATTCATTGCATTTTTTTAAACTTTATTATTTCTACTTAAATTCGGACATAAAATGATGGTGTTTTGCGACATAATAAGTTTGCACAAATTGTGTGTTGTTATTTTTATCGTGTACTGTACCTAAGTACCTAACCCTGTAATCAAACTTTAAAGTAGGTTTAAAAGATTACAGTAATGCGACAATGCAGCATGTCAGTAACGCTGCCTTGGGACTGGGCTTGTGTGGAAACTTAGATTCGACCCAGTCCACTGACTTCGCACTTGCAAGACAGTCCAGTAAATAGGTGCCTGGTTTAGTTTTCGGATCCAGTGCTTTTCCCTCCTCACCTCCCATGTCCGTCAAGTGCAACTGATCTTATCTATATGCATTGGCAATCATCAGCCTCAAGAAACTCAGCAAACTGATGCGTTAAATGAATTGCGCCTGTACGAACCCTGTAACTTCATCTGAAATTTGAAGTCATTGGGTTCAGTCACTGCCATCGAGATAACCACGCTTCACGAGTAATTACCTGTATCTGTATCTAAGAATATGACCCATCCAACTTTCCCCGTGGATGTTGTAGAAGGCGATAAATGGACCGTCTCAATAACTGACCGATACGATAAATTATTCCTTTAAAATAGCAACAGTACTTTATATCAACCTTCCCTAATTTTGTTCTAGAACCAGCAGTCAAAGTGCCGAATCAGCAGGAGAATTTAATTCCGCAATTCCTCCCGGACCCCCGTCATGGATTCCTCTACATGTATGGTCCGCGAGGAGATCAGCAAATGCTGAAGAAATTGCCGTTTACAATACCAGAGCTTGTGGCCAATGCGCCTTGCAGGTCCACGGATGGCATTCTGTATACGGGGAAGAAGAGTGATACGTGGTTCATGCTTGACCCTTTGACGGGATCTCGGGAACATGTTTCAGGTAACTATATTTCCACCAACCATTCAACTCCTTAGGTACTGAAGGATATGAGCTCCACTTATAAACCCGTTTTAAATAGGTAAACTCTTGACGTCGGGGTCAGGCATCCTCGCCCAGGAGAAGATGACGTCTACGATAGAGCGAGCTTCTAGAACTTGCCTATAAGCTACGGAAGCAAGATTTCGTTATTTAGGACTAGGCTGTGACAAAGACTATCTGTTAAAACATATTTGAATGTGTACTTGGGATTTTCGGGATCTCAATCAAGTGCTAAATCCATGAACTCATAAAAGAGATAAAGGGCGGCCAAATAAATACCGGTGCCAGTGACACAACTATTATCTGTGTCAGCTGCGTGATAAATATTGGATAAACCCCGTTCGGATTTTTCTCACAAATGAGAATATCCGGTGCTTCCCGTAAAATGTTTGTGTCATTATTTTTATTCACAAATATTTATAAACTTGCGTGTTTTGACCTAGGTTTTGATAAGACGAAGATATTCCAAAGTGACGATAACACTTGCGAGACGGATAAGAAACGCGGGATCTACATAGCTCGCACTGAGTACAATATACTGATGCACGACTCTAAGAACTACAACCATAAGTGGAATGTGACATTCTTCGATTACACCTCACATGCTATGGGGAAGGAGCTGCTAAATGATTATGGTACGTGTTTATGCTTTATATAGGGCTTGACTTTCTGATCCTATTTATAAGATAGAAGAAAACTTGTACAGGCTGAAATGAAACATCAAACAGATGCGAGTAACAATTAATTTTGGTATTATGGATCTAAAGTGTGCTTGGGTAATAGTAAGTTTTTTAATAGAAAGCTCTAGACCTCGATGTTTGCCTGGACATTACCTGAGCGAGGATGAGGTATTCCCGTAAATCGTAATCATTTAATCAGTATAATAACAAAAGAACAAAAAGATAAGATGAGCCACAGAATAACAAAGAAGTACGGTGTCAGACACGGAACTAAATAATTTCTTTAACAGTTCCATCATCTAGAAAAAGCCACTCGAAATAAATTGTTTTCACATAGCCTTTTTTCTGGAAATAAATATTATTGTTTTGTAAAAACAGGTAATCACAATCACTATCGGAAACTAAATCGAGTCGAAGGTTATCATATCAATCGCGTTCGTCGTTTGCGTAACTTTTACGATAAATTTGTTCTTCTAATTATCGTGTGACTATTAGTAAACGCTCGGAACATCGTTCTATCCTTTTTTAATCTTTTGTTAAATCCTTTTTTATTATTGGAATGGGTTCTTAAGCTCCTGACCAAGAAGCTGACTGGTCGTTACATAGGCGAGGTTGAGGTCAACGATGGAGCGAGCTTTCCCAGAAACTGCCTATTGAAGGCTCTCCCGTGCACCAACGCAAGCCAGACGGATCTCTACAGGTCCTACCACCAGCCAGCAGCAGAAAATTACTTGATTATAGCAAAGCTCTGATCACCAGCTCACTTGGAAACAATTAAAGATGGGCACGCTTGTCTAAAGGAACCTATTCACTTTGGCTAGACTAAAAAACTCTAAGATTGTACTAGTACGGACAAAAAGATGAGGGCAATGCCTCATCTAATGGATCTCATTAAAGGAGGTGAATTATTGTGTTCTGAAATGAAAAATCTACAAGGTACGGTTGTACCCTGCCGAACATCTGCTAGTCCGACCGTGTAAATGAGAAGGGGGGGATAAGGATATCGAACGAACTTTCGTCAAAGTGGAATTTATAGAACACTAGCTTTTGCTCGCGGCTTCGGTCGCGTTAAGAAGTATTATTATTCATTAGGTATAGTTTTTGCGGATTTACTTTTGTTTAGCGTGTGTAAAAAATTAGGGCCTACAAAACTTAAAAACGACAGTACATTCTTCAACTTCTCCAGTAACGTTCAAATTTTCTTAAGCCATTTTAAAAAAAGTCTAACTGAAAATCTCAAAATCCTTTCTTAGGGAATGCCTACGTCATAGTAGCTTTATGCATGCAAAGTCTCAGCCCGATCGGTTTAAAATTGACAAAGTTTCATACAAACTTTCATCCCCTATTTTATCCCCTTGGGGGTAGAATTAATCCATATCCTTTCTTAGCGGATGCCTACGTCATGACATATACCTGCATGCCACATTTCAGCCCGATCCGTCCAGTGGTTTGGGCTGTGCGTGTTGATAGATCACTATGTCAGTCAGTCAGTCACCTTTGAGTTATTACTAAACCGAAACAAAACAAATGTAAATCTCAAAATCCTTTCTTAGGGTATGCCTACGTCATAGTAGCTTTATGCATGCAAAGTCTCAGCCCAATCGGTTTAAAATTGACAAAGATTCATACAAACTTTCATCCCCTATTTTATCCCCTCGGTGCAGTGGTAGAATTATACCCGATCCGTCCAGTGGTTTGGGCTGTGCGTTGATAGATCACCATGTCAGTCAATCAGTCACCTTTGAGTTATATATATTTAGACTGACATTCTTACCACTTCACCTACACCTCCACCAATATTCTAACCATTATTGTCTGTTTTTAAATGTTATTGTTGTTTTTATTATGTCTAGTTTTAAGGTATTCATTTAATCTAGTTGAACCATATAATAGTATATCGGATGTGGCAGGCAGTGGTGCTGCAACACAGTTTTATATAACTTTAGCAGTCATCGCTGTTGGTCATGTACCCTATCCATTACGCTGTTCAATAAACGATTTTTCATTTTGGCTCCCGCCGTCTGTGTCCAAGGCTATGCAAGTTGGTCTTCACAAGCGAAAGCCTATGAGCCAAACACTCTGGACACAATCGAATCCAGAACTTCGATTTGCTGTGCAGTCATAATAGTCTAATCATAGTAAACATTAAGGGGTGTACTTCGAAATTCTGCTGGCAATGAAGACAAGTTAGAGAGTTTGTTCATCAGCGTGCACCAGTTGTCAAGACCAGTCGTGTTCAAATATTGGTTCTCAAACTGAAGATCCTTCCAGAACAGCTGATAAATCGCTGTTATAACAATTAACATAGACTCAGGAATATGATGAGGAAGAAGAAGTAGAAGATGGAGAAAAGGGCATGATATTACCATTCAACTTCAGTAACATAGACCGAGGAGTGGGCCTAACGGCGAAACCACGTTAGAATAACGCGCCAAATACACTACCTCATAGGTGGCGTGATTACTTATTGGTGTGTGCACATTATGTGGATCGGGTTTTTTTGTAGATAAGCATGACCTAAGTACAATTTTTGTCAAAGCTCTTTTTATCATAAAATTATTAATTTCGGAAATAAAAAACCCATTTTGCGATGCGGCATAAAAAAAAATACACACATGGAATAGATAGTGACTTTTCAAAATTTTAAAATAATATTGGTGTAAATTTCCAGCTTCATTATAATGTATACAAGGGTATCCCTAAATTTTGAGCTAGCTTGACCGGACTATCAGTCAATGGGTCAAACTACACAACGATTGTATAATGTCTTAGGCAGTGATATGTCCTATTTTTATCGCGTGTGAAATCATCGCAACAAAATCGCGTACCTTCGAGATAATTTCGAACGACATATCGCGCAAATCTGAAATAGCCGAATGACTAATAATGGTAGCAAATCTCGAATTTGACATGGTTACGTCATGACTTTTCCGGTAGATATGCGAAATGCAACGGATGAATGCAAAATGTAATGAGATAAATATAATGTAAACGTTTGTTCAGCTGTATGTCTGTGACCCTAGCGTTATTTCGACTTTCATGCTAATTGTGTAGTTGGTATTTCAAATATAAATTATTATTTATATCTTATATCATTGAGATCGTTGATGCTTTGTACTGCGGAACTAATTCGTCATCATAATTATCCGCCGACCGATGATTTGATCCACTGCTGGGTATTTAGGCCTCCCTTTGCTCGTTACCCTCTATTCAGTTCTGATGCGCCGTCTAGTCTCTATTCATGAACTAACATCTAAAACCTCAACTTCTCTTTATAATTTTGATACGTATAAGAAACGGAGAGAAAGAATTCCATGAAATATCCATGTATTACATACCTACCCATATCCAGACTGTCACTTATATAATTATTTCTATGTTACTTATACATTTTAATTGAATTCCATGACATGGTATGATTTTTACTCATAATGTGTGTGATCCAAGCCATTTCATCAACAATTAAATAAACTCGAAATCAGAGGGTCAAGCCAATAAGCGAACAAATCCAATAATTATGTCGTTCGATGTACTGTTCTAAAAAGTTATTCACGATAAATATTCCGCCAATTCCTCGGAAATATGAACAGGAAAGCTGTTCAATATTTGAGCGCACCAACCAAACATTCGTCCAATCATAAAACACATGGCCTTAACCACCATATCAGTATCTATGAGTGTGCTACGGCCGGTAATTATAGTGTTTCAATTTCCAACGTCACTCGTTAACTGTTATATCGATTTTGTGATAGTCTAGTAGAATTGATATTAGCTGTTTGTTTGAATAAATAAACAGTTGTATGTATGTCAAGTTTTTTATACTACTTCGAGACGGAACAAGCAAGCAGCTCACCTGATGTTAAGTGCATCTTTTGCCTATAACAGAGCCTTACTGCGTAGGTCACATCCACCTAGACTAGAACATGACCTACGCGGCACTGCACTGCGCCCGTCATCTTGAGACATAAAGGTGTTAAGCTGCGCGTGCCCGTAATTTTACCGGGAACCATACCCTTCAAACCGGAGCACAGCATTGCTGCTTGGGTTAGAAGCTGAATGTATCTTATAATAAGTCTTATATCTTTATGTCGGAGTAAATAGGTTTCGTTTGGTTGATATTCCAGTTATAAGGACTAAGCGTTACAAAAAAACATTTAAAATGCGCACGGCAGGATATTTCGAATCAGCCAGCGTCCGTTTTTCCACTTTCTTCAAAACGAGAGCTCGCTTTATCGTAGACGTCTGCTTTGACCAGGCAAACCTCGAGGTCATGAGCTGACCAATGGCATTTATATTATGAAAAATAATGTTCCAGGTGTTCAAACGCTTGACTTGATTTGAAAGCACCTAAATTACTTGAACTTGTTTCATTAAACAATCGCTCTAGTCTTGACTAGGCAAGTACGACCAGTAGTAACACCTCGCGGACTAGCTTATAATGAATGAATCTGGCCTCTTCTATAGTTTGTTTACTCAGTCCAATGATAAAATTCTGATTACAACCTTGTAATGATTTATTATCAATCCTTTGGTTTGTTTTCAACCAGCTCAGCTTTATTGAGGAAATTCCTGTACGTACTCATTCTCAGTTTGAATGTTTTGGGCTGTCATGACTCGAGACTTGTCAGTATCTATGCGAGCTTTCTCAGAAAATCTATTCTTGATTTCTAACTAAAAAACGCCCGTCGGAATCAGAAGAGTAAAAACAGACTTCATTCCCATCATTCCGTGAAATTTTCCAAGATCTTTAAATATCGCACACATACCACGAAAAGAAGCTACTCTAAAAATCTGGTAATATCGTATTTCAAGGATTTTAATTTTATGCGCGGACCCCTAATTCTTATTTTTAGATAAAAGTAGCCTAAATTACGCCTTGTAACATAAGCTATCTGTCAGTTAAAATCCCGTCAAAATCGACCTAACCGTGTCTAAGATTAACAGGAACAAACAGCCGGACCGACAAGACCAACATTTCAAAAATAGTTTTTTGCCATAATTAAGTACCGTTTATAGTTTGATAAATATCTAAATAAGTTTAGTAAAAAGCTGTTATTTCGACTTTACAAACATTCACTTCAATGCTATTTATTTGTAGTTAGATGGTGTTGGACATAAGTAAATGGGAAGACAGACGCTGGGTCTTCCCAGATAATGTTTGGAAATGTATCAAATCTATTTGGAAGGTACTTAATTTGAAATTGCGTGTTTTGTCTACAGGTATAATACACTTCACTTCGACATCGAATGGCCGAGTAATGTCCTTTGCACGTAAAACCGGTGACCTGGTATGGTCGCACAACTTCGAAACGCCTGTTGTAGCTGCGTATTTGCTAGACAGTGACGGCCTTATATCTGTTCCTTTCAATTCTATTGGAGATGACACTCTCGATCATATCATGGAGGATGCTACAACACTCACCAATGGAAAAGGAATAAAGAATTCTAACATAGAGTTATAGTAAGTTCCTTTATATACCTGTATCACGAATAGACACAGAAATCGATGTAAAATACTCAACAAGCGACTACCTTACGAGTATTTTATAGTACCTTTAACTTTTACCTGTGTAATTCATTATCACAGAAATAGTTAATTGTACACAAAGAGGAATGCGGGTGTTTGTAAATCCATTCATTATGGAGGCAGCTTAATTACTCATATGATCGATTTGATATTACTTATCGTAAACATACTACTACATACTTCTACTATACATATAAATTGGAAAGCATACATGCTTTCCTATTGATTATCCAATTGATAAGGTATTGTGTCTAAATTATTAGTTCCAATTTCGTAAATATTATCTTTCAGCCCAACACTGTACGTCGGTGAACATAATCACGGCTTGTACGCGCTTTCGTCGCTCGTCGATAAGAACACTGTCACCATATCAACAGGCCACGCCCACCCGTTACTGCTAGAAGGACCCACTGAAACAATCGCCACAGAAAACAAATACGAGCCTTTCAAAAACATACACTACAAGCTCAAGGATCTAAACATACACGTATCCGCGCCGTATCTCTTACTGGGTCATTACAAAGTACCAGAGCTTACTACTACATGGATGCCGCAAATTCCGAACACGAATATAATAAACCGAGAGTCCCAAGGAATAAAGCTTATAAACGGCAACGTGCATGCCGAAAACGAACAGGACGTTGAGAACGAAACGAATCTAAAGAATTCGGTCTCGGTGTCCGTTCAAACGGAGGATCTGTTCCAAGGGTTGAACATCAGACCGGATCTGTGGTACAAGAACGCGCACTCGTGGTTTCACCAGCAAGAGAACCAAGTGCTGAAAGTTGCGTTGATAATATTGATAGGCCTGGTGATCAGCATGTTTTGGTACTTGAGATATCAGGTAATCATCTTTTTATCGCTGACATTTTTGATATGTTTGTGAACGCATGCATGCTGTTGTACACGTGATTATATTAAGCTATTTGCGTACGATTTTTCTTATCTCGATAACTGTGCAATGAATTATTAACCCTATTACTATGAGAGGTAAAGTACGTTTTTAAATGGAATTTATTTACTGGGGCGATGCAGTTGATGTTTGAAATCCATTCGTCTCGTAATGCTTCTGGCTTGTTTGCATTTCTGAGATTCATCAATGGCATTTGCTTCGCAATTGTAAAAACACAATAAGTGCGAACTCTTGGCTAACAATTTGTTTATTCCCTGGATCGCCACCTAAGTGGTCGACTGTTTATAAATAGCATGATAGCATTTAGTAAGAAATCAGATGAGTTATTCACAAGCGTGATTTCTGCAGACATCTAGAAAGATCTTTCTCGAGAATGCTCAACAGGAAACGGCGCTCCCCATTGATGACGGTCTGCCTCGTAAAGACTGCCTTCTCTGGAAGAATGGAATATAGTTTTTAATAGTAAAGTTTTTTTCCAGGCTCGCGAGTTCCAACAGCTATCTCAAGGCGGTTCCAGGTCATCTAACACGTCAACGTCATCTCACGGTGAAGTCACCGGCCAGCTGACCGATGTGGGAGATGGAGAAGTCAAGATCGGCCGTATCAGCTTCTTCACAGACCAAGTGCTGGGCAAGGGGTGCGAAGGGACCTTTGTTTACAGGTGAGTTTCTGTGATCACGTCATATCACGATTCACCAGGGTGATCGAGAAGACAAGATTTATCCAACGTGATGGTTTCAGAGATTTAGCCCTTATCAGTAGTGGGATTAATAGGCTTAAACAAAAAATGCCATCGTCTGCCGTGCGGGATAGTGGCTTAGGAATAGGGCCCCTTGGGTATCGTAAAGTCGATTTGTTGTCTGGAATTATACATTTTATAGGAGCCACATAGTTGCCTCTGAGACAAGTGATTATGTGTATGAATATATGAACAGTACACCGTCTGACTATGTAAAACAACTTCAGAGCGAGAAGCTTGGCGCTACTTTACTTGGTGCAATAAATGTGGTTTGAATTATCATTTGTATTATATTTCCAGGGGCACGTTTGACAAACGTGACGTAGCCGTGAAGCGCCTGTTGCCGGAATGCTTTACGTTCGCCGACCGCGAGGTGGCGCTGTTGCGGGAATCAGACGCGCACGCGCACGTCGTCCGGTACTATTGTACGGAGCGGGACAAACAGTTCAGGTATTGTAGTAATATTAAAAGTGGTCTTTCACATAAAAATAAAGAGTTCTTTTTTCATTTTGCACTCCATTTTCAAATCTCACTCCTCCGTGCCAATATACTTAAAAAGGGGTCTGACGTTTTCACGCATTCTCATAACAATATTATAAATTCTGTTTGTTCGTTTGTTTGTTACCCTTTTTACGATTACAATTCACAACTAAACGGATGAACGGATCTTAATTAAATTTGGCAAGGATATAGTGTGTGACACGTGGAACAACATGGCAACTTTTTATCCGGGTACCACGTGGGCGAAAGCTATATAGTTGTATTGTAACATGTATAGTTCTAACAACGTAGCTATGGAGCGCTTGTGGTCGGCTTGCTTTGGCAGTAAAGCTGTTGCAAGACAGCTTTACTGCCTGCAGAGCATGGGTCTGCTCTAAAATAAGAAAAGCGGCGATTTATTTAATAATTATTATTTATTTACTACGTTTTGGCAGGCGGGATAGTGATCACAGAAAAAATATAGCTATAAGAAGCAGTCACGTGATTCTTCCTGTCATGTAACGTTACGTTCAACAGTAAGAATATGTCTGCTTGTCCATTTTTATCCGAGTTCGAGGAATTGAACCCGCAGCTTTAAGCTCAGAAAGGCAGAGCTACTACCAACTGAGCTGTGAAACCAGGTCTAGTCCAGTGGTCATCAAATATAATAATAATAATAATAATAAATAAATAAATAAATATTACAGGACCCTGGGTGGGGATCGAACCCACAGCCTACAGCGCAGAAGGCAGAGTTACTACCAACTGAGCTATGAGGCTTGTCTATACATTGTATATACATTGTTTTTCTTCCAGGTACATCGCATTAGAACTATGTTCAGCCACACTACAAGACTATGTTGAAAAGAAACTCAACTTTAAATGCTCGATCGACGCCGTGGAAGTGTTGAGACAAGCTACTATGGGCCTGTCGCATTTGCACTCTATGGATATCGGTTGGTACTTGTTTATGGTCATACAAATAACCTTATTTTCTTCATGATAAATTTCAGTCCTGAATTCTATTTTTTTAACTTTACTTGTGTATACTGTGTGTATACGCGCAACATAGTAATAGTGTTGGTAAGGTTGCAAATTAACCCTACAGCGCTCAAAAGCATAAACCGAAGCAGAATGAGTTTATCATTCCATTACCGCTACAAGTCTCACATAAGAATGTCCTAGAAGTATGGTTTAATATTTAGTTAGTGTTGCTCGTATGCAGCAACGGTAATAACACTACTGTTACAAAATTGGCATTACAGCTCAGTTGATAGTTGCTCTGCCTTCTGCGTTGTAGGTTATGGGTTCAATTCTCACCCGGAAAAACATTTTTGTGATGAATGGCGTTTTTTTTTTCGAATTTGTTCCGTGTCTATTATTTATGTATTCAAAAAAATTTACTGTAGTTCCCATATTAGAAGCTGCTTAGTTTCAACTAGATGGCGTTGTGCTAATAGTCTAATGTTTATTTTTATTTGTTTATATAAAACGCCGCCTGCGAACGTAGTACTATTATTTGTTCTATGGCTGTTCATAATTCCTTCGCTCGGCGTACGTATGTTCAGGGCTTTGCCTTGCTTGTTTAATTTCGCAGTGCACCGCGACATAAAACCCCACAACGTGCTCCTATCAATGCCGGTGGGCGGCGGCGGCGAGGTGCGAGCCATGATATCCGACTTCGGACTCTCCAAGAAACTGAACATCGGACGCGTCTCGTTCTCGCGCCGGTCCGGGGTCACCGGCACGGACGGATGGATCGCGCCGGAAATCATCAACGGAGAACGCACGGTACCATACATTGTAGTATTATTACCTGCCGCTAGATGGCGTAAATCCGGTCTTTATCGTATATTTTCACCGGTCGTAGTCAAAATGTCAAACACAATTAAGGTTCCTTGATTGGAGGATCTGCAGTGATTCACAACAATAATTCTGCTACCAGGGTAATTTTAGACAGTTAAATATTTCCAACGCTACTGAACTAATTCAAATATGTCTAAGATGGCGGCAGTCGTAAAAAAACGTTATCTTTTGGAACGCTATGTTTAAAAAAGCTTAGGAAAAGTTTGTCAAATTTAGAAGCACCAAAACAAGGCACATGCCGGCTATTTAGCAAGTATGAACTGTAAAGTCTAAGGTTTAAGGTATAATATAGATAGGTAATGCGGATTGGACCTAAAAATGTGAATGATTTGTTACAGACGACATCGGTGGACATATTCTCTCTAGGCTGCGTGTTCTACTACGTTTTATCAAGAGGTCAACATCCTTTCGGTGATGTGTTGCGGCGGCAGGCTAATATACTCACGGACGATTATAATCTAGATGTGCTTGAGTGAGTAACAAATGAGTGCTTACAAATGTTCGGTAGTACGATTCTGATTCGTAGTTTGTTATTAATTCACAAGGCACGTCCGCTTCAAATTAAATGATGCAGGTTTAATCGGATAGAGATAATCTGCGACTACATTTAAAAATATATGGAAAAGAGTTTTTCCATACAACACAGATTATGTCTATCCAATTATACCTGAAAAAAAAAACATTACAATAGCCATTTTAAAGTAATAGACAAACTACATTCGTTCTGCTGAGCGAAAATAGTGGTACAACGAGGACTCAAAAGTTGGGAAATTAAAAACAAGAAAACCTAGTTTTTTGGAATTTTCATAATATTTTTTATCGCTGGCAAATTTGTAAGTGAATTAAAGTTAAGATGAATTGCATAATAAAGAAAAACACTCACGACTTTTTATCCCTGTCGAGCATCTATGCGTAATAATATAATAAATACAGCCGAAGTATGCTTTTGTAGAAACGTGATAGAGTTTTCCTTTAGAAAATATTTGAATAAACGGCTGCCCGTAGAATATAAACCGGGTTTTAGACTTGCATGCCTGTATTCATACCTTTGATTTCGATTAGGTACTATTTTTTATTTTTTTTACAGTTATGTACTACCGGAGCACGAAGTAGTGATCACGAAAATAGTGATCCGCGCCATGATATCGGGGAGACCTCAATCGCGGCCGCCGTGTGAGACCGTGCTAAAGTACCCGCTTTTCTGGGGGAAACAGTGCATACTCAACTTTTTGCAGGTATGGTCATCTAATTTTCGGACCTTTGTATGGTTTTCTGATAAAGACTAAACAGAGTATTGGCGATTCCGTAGTACCAGGGTACATTTAGAATGCGAAATCCTCAAACTTTTTTTTTAAATTTTGATTACCATCGTTTGACCGATGATGTCAAGTGACAATGTGGCTGATGATAAAGTACGGTCTAGGATACTTATTCACTCTTGCCTTAAAAAGACACAACAGGAAATCCTGACGACAGCAGAGTTCAACACCTTGGCTATTCTTATAATAAAGGTGAATTCAAACCGCTTAGTCCGTATAGATGGTACACAAACCAGGACTAATAAAGTACTCTGTGCGTCTGCTTGTACTGGTGTGGTATCAGTTCGTGCTAATTCTGCGAACTACCACCAAAATGCAACAAGTCTCGAGTTAGCCAACCGACGGATAAAGTGGCGCGAACTGTCAATTAGCTGTCTAAAATTAAAATAACTAGCAAGCAACAAATCAGAATTTTATATGGACATTGTGAAACAAGCCCTTAGTTTAATACTTACTTTTCTTATCTTTTACCACAGGACGTAAGCGACCAAGTAGAAAGCTGCAACGAGATAGACACAGATCATCCGTTAGAAAGAGGCGCCAAACTGGTGATCAAAGGCGATTGGCGCGCGCACGTGTGTGCCAAAGTGGCAGGCGATCTGCGCACGCGACGTACATACAGAGGCGATCGCGCCGCGCATCTACTCAGGGCTATCAGGAACAAGGTGAGATACATTTACAAGCTGATAAGGTACCAATGTAGTCTAGAGTAGAACGCCTTACCTGGAACAGTTTCTCGTTAGTCACAAGCTGTTAAGTCAACCGGAGAAATAGGTTTGTTCCGTATTTACCTCATATTATTCAAACCGCTCATCATAGATTTGGTAGGTGGTAGGACTTTTAAATCCGCCTGGCTAGTTACCACCATCTTACCTAATTCTGTCGCCATACCATATCTAAAATTATTGTGTTCCGGAATTTTACTTCATTGAAATATTTTTATAGTTATAATCTATTTTGGAAGGCAATGCTTATCGTTATGTATTGAGATTACCTACGACAAAAATCCTGTTGTTTGGTTTAGCAAAGAGGCGCCAACTTCAAAAACCCAAAGAATTATTTTAAGTTTCCGTGAATTCTAACTGACTTCACTTTTTTTTAATAAAAAAACGTATTATTTGCAGAAACATCACTACAGAGAGTTAGATACCGAGGTGCGAGAGAGCCTCGGCAAGCTACCGGACGGCTTTGTCACTTACTGGCTGACGCGGTTCCCACTGCTACTACCGCACGTCTGGCTACAAATGCAACAATACCGCCAAGAGGACATCCTACAAACATACTACCCACACACTTTCGCATTCTCACGCGATGACGTCATCGAACTCAACAAACCCTACGAAGACCTAGAACAACCCGACCCGGATAAAAACGAACTATTCATCAAAAGCAGGATATACTACGACGAAAACCATCCCGACATCCGACTGCGGAAAGAAGGGTCGCCTCGAAAGTATAGCAATTGGAGGACCGAAGGTTCCGACTTTAGAATAAAGCAAGACGATGTCAGAATGAGAGATCGTCATTACAAGAAGAAGGAAAAAAAGAAGGAGGAAATACCGGTGTGGTCGTTGCCTCCTCAGTAGATAAGTACAAAGGCATTTTATATGCATAATATATCTAATCGTATACGTATTTCGTGACTGAATTTGCATCGATCGATGCTGAATGGATGCCAGAAACTAAAACAATGTTAAACATTTTATTTCACATAGAATAGGCTAGCTATTATCACAATACAAGTTGCACTAATTGAACAAAATACAAGAAAACCAGATGCCCTGATGAATTGATGTCAGGGCAGGTTGACAAAATAGCTGATGTTGAAGATGTAACATGTTTTCGTGAATAATGGACATGATGCCATTAAGGAGCTGGTTTCTGATGGCCAGTCGTTAATGTTATGACGCGAATTCTTATCAGTAGACGTTAAATTTGCACAAGTTTTTTTTTATAATTTTAGGTTATTGATTATTTATATATAGATATTTTATTAATTGTCGATGTAAGATAATATATTGAATTTGTTTAATAGATCTCTAAGAAAACCAGTGACATTATTATAGTTGTTTGTTTTTATAGTATTTTAGGACCAAATGTATCTTTTGGTGAATGTTTATTTGCACAACACTTACAAATACATCATCGAAAACAAATATGGTTCTGCTTTTCAAAAGCCTAACTGGCTTAGATGTAGGTACCTGCTATGTGCCAGTCGGCATTCATATGTCAGTGTGAAACAATAATCAATAATTTTTTGCTTATGCGAATACCTACATTATGCAGTGCTTTATTCTATTTAGATAACTGTAACTTGAGCAAGGTCAATATTCGGTTTGGGTTTAGGTGCCTTTAACCACAATCGTAAATATATGAAACAAAATAGTTGCAATAGAATTTGTGATATTCTTGAGCAGGATATTTTATAAAATGTACGATTTCATGTTGGTGCTGTGTAGGGTGTGCGTTCTCCCAGCGGAATAATGTCGAATTTCATGAGTTTGCTTGGCTAAATAATTAGTTATTGACGCCGAGTAAATGTTTAAATTTGTGCATCCAGCCGTTATTGAGATATTTGACCAGAGTACCTACACAGAGGTACTTACCATCTCCTAAGCACGAAATATTTGTACTTAGTAATGTTTATATAACATGCATTATGAAAATGTTGTGTTCAAGGTTGCTTTTAATCATGTAACCGGTAAATCAACTACATTACATGTGGAGGATAGTTGGTGTGTTCCTGTTATGTTAATAGTGTTTTTATTGAGTCTATTTTAGTATGTAAAGTTGGTACATATGACTTGAATATTGATATGGATTGTAACAAGTTTTATTGGATATATGATGCTCAAAACGGATGGAATTTATACATGCAATTATTTGTAAATAATAATAAACAACTAAATCAATTTGGTACAATTTTATTTCTATTATTAGTTATTTCAGGTCAATATTTGCTGTCGATAAAGTACATAAATTCATCATAACAAGTTGATTGCTGATTATTATAAAAATATAAAATGTTCACCAGTAGGTTCAGGCAAGTACTCAGTCTTAAAGTTATTTAGTAAAGCTTAGCAGATAAATCTGAAATATAAAATGGCACAGCACCAATATTGGTCGACAAAACCAAACAAATCACATAATTATTTGTGATTCAGGTAATATAATACATTGCAGCTGATGCTGCCTATTAAATGTCAATTCATTTAACAAAATCAGAATCTAAAATGTTTGGCAGTGATAAAAAAATATAAAAACCTAATCCTAAACAAACTTATTTATACTTGGGTTAGGACTCTATCTGTATACTGTACTACGATTATAACTTAAATTAGAATTATGGCAGATTTTACAACAATTTGTTGTTAGCTTTCTTTTCAATCAAATCAATAATAGTCAAATGTACCTTATTCTTGGCAAGTTCTAGAGCTGTTTTATTAGATGCATTAAGCATAGCTACATCTGGCTGATAGCTGATTAGTATTTTAACAGAGCCTATATTGCCCATATCACTGGCATCATGTAATGGAGTATTTCCTGTGGAATCTATAGCGTTTATGTTAGCACCATTATTGAGAAGTACTTGCAGAACCACAGTTTTATTATTCAAGGCTGCCAAGTGTAGAGGAGTCTGACCTTTTTTATTGGTGCAATTGACATCAGCTCTGTTCTGAACTAAGATGTTGCACAGGTCATCCAGTCCATAACGCGCAGCACAATGCAAAGCTGTGAAGCCATTGGTATCAGCAAAGTTCACATCAAAGTCTGAAGAAGGTAAATCAACTCTCTTTTTGCACAATGTACATTCACAAAGTGGATGGCATTCTGAGTCAGTTTTCTCAGTTTTCTCATAGGCTGCATAGTCAATTTTCATGTAAAAACAAGCAAGCTTAACATCACCATATGAAATGGCTTTTAAAATTCGATCTATCAACTTTAAGTTTTCAACTGTCTTTGAGGCATTGTTTGTATCATGGTTTATATTGTGTAGTTTGGTAGTAGGATTTTCTGGTTTACAATTTAATACCCTTTGATCAGTATTTGTAATGTGAATGTATTCATACAGATTTGGAGTACAAGATTTTAAAACTTGCAATATTCTAAAGTTATGGGCAATGTCAAAGGCAGTTTTATTTTGCCCGTTTTGCAGAGAAGGCTCTGCCCCATTCTCTATTAGCAGCTTGGCTATGCCTTCATAACTCCATTTCGAAGCTAAATGCAGAGGTGTATTACCACTTTCATTCACACAGTTTATCTTGATTTTCCACCGATTATGTTCTGCAAAATATATTAATGCTTTGACACAGTTCAAATGGCCATTGTTGACAGACATGTGCAGTGGAGTATTCTTATCTATGTTTGCACTGTTGATATTGGCTCCTGAATGTAGAAGTAATAATAATGCATTTTGATGCCCCCTTGAAGCTGCATAATGTAATGGTGTGCATTCATTTAAATCTGTGGCATTTATTTCTGCACCCATTTCTATAAGACATTCAACAATATTGGCTTTACCATGAATACATGCAACATGCAATGCTGTGAGGCCATGGCTATCTCTGGACGACACTGTAGGACAAATTCTAAGGAGATTCTTTGATACTTTTGAGCAACACTTCTTACAGCAGCAGAGTGGATGACAAAGCTTCTGATATATCTCCGAGTATTCATCTTCGTCATTTGAGGAGTCTGTATCTATGGTTAACTTGTGAATGTCATGATTCTTGATGTTCCCAACATGTTTTTGATTCCTCTGAAGGATAGCTTGCACTTGCTCATTGTGATTTGCTTTTATTAGTTCAAAAATGTATTCTAATGTTTCTTCTCTGCTGCCAGTATCTGAGGTTGAAATGGATTCTGTCAGGCTGCTTCTCCTCTGCCTTCCACTCAAATTATCTTCTGTGAGGTTGCTCTCATAGTAGTAAGATTCTGGATCAGGTGAACCTGTCAGTGCACCTGATTGTATATGTTCAATTACTGCTTCCAAAGTTGTTATCAGAAAGGCACTTTCATCTCCATCACCTTTACTGATGCTACTGAAACGAAACTCCTTCATGTAAGTGAGCTGACTATACCAGTTTGGCAAACCAGACTTAATAACCAAGAATACAAAGACTGGTAGCAAATCATCAGCAGTCAGTAACACAACATTGTCATATTCATCTTTCTTGTTAATAGCATTAAGAGCCTGTTTGATACACAAAACCTTCTCTAAAACTGTGTCGAATGTATCGATCTTAGAAAGTATTTGTTTTGCCTTGGGCACTGCATGATAGAGTTCTTTTCTAATATCCAAATCTCTCAACTGAATATCACACATGTTTCTGATCTTTTTGTTGAGGTGGGCATCTTCATAGGCACAAAGTGTGCAAATTGCTTTAAAAATGTAATCAAATAAAAGGTGATGCATGTAACTTTCTACAGCTAATTTAACATTTTCAAGAATTTGCTTACATGACTTTGACTTGTCTCTCAATCTCCTGTTTTGGAGAGCAATTTGTAGGCAGCGTGTGTAGAGCTCCCCAACCTTGTCTCGGAGAGATGTGATGGCTAAGGGCATGGTGGAATTCTTTTTTAAAAACAGTTTCACAGTTTGTTCTGTCTGATCTAACACTTGGCGCCCTGCTGCTTGCGTCCACAACAGATCAATGCAATCATTCACAGAAATAAGATATTCTTTGGAGATAGCATTGTCACCTACTGCTGTAGAAGGTTCTAAAGGGGTTTCAATGCACCATACTTTGAATTTGATAAAATCTTCTGTGTAAAAAGTCTCTTCGAATAAAATGTGGCTTTGAAGAGGTAATCCTTTCGTTACTTCTAGTGTAATAACTTTGTTTGTTACAGTTACTTGTTTCTCAGTGAGAGTGCTGTAGTGGGTTTCTGGTAATTCGTCGCTTGGTACTAAAATGTGTGCGCAGAAGTCTTCAATGGTAAAAACTCGAGTGTTGAGGCTTCCGATGCGAGGCACGCAGATAACCCAAGATTGAGCAATACAATGTTGAAATAAATTACCGTACTCATTTCTTAGTTCCACAAAAAAGGGATTATCCGAAATTATCTCATCGTATGACCCGTCCATTGCTGCAATACAAACAAAAATAAGATTTGCGGTAAGGTAAGGATTTCCAACTGTTATGAGTTTACCAAAAAATGTAACGTACCAAATCAATTTTATTTCTACCAAACCACAATTATTAAAAACAGTACATTTAAGTTGTAGACCACAGGAGACCCAAAGAAGAAATAAATAATTTTAATTATTAAACACTATTACATAGGCCTTGAATGTATAAGCAGTGACTTCATTATATTAGCCTATGGTGACAGCACAGAACACTAATATCCTAACGGGTGACAGTGTCTCCGCAACACAGAACACTAATATCCTACTCCGCAATAGACTCACAGTGAGTGCGTTCCGTTACTAGCCACTTTCGCCGCGGTCGCCCATTTTGCCGTTTCGTTTGTAGCCGCAGGTCGAGCCCAAGAAACATCATTGTGACGTCACCGACGTCGACTGGGACACAACGCCCGCGGTGCGATGTGGGTCGGTGCGGGCGTCTAGTGTCACTCACTGACCTGACAAGTGAGTGAAAAGAGCGCGAAATGCATGAAAATGCAATCATGAAAAACATAATTTTCAATTTCTGATTATTTTTTTCAAATAATTTCTTATGATTACGTATATATTACAAAATTACAATTATTTCCACTTCATTGTTTGTTCTGATGGGATAGTACTTTCATAGTGCTTAGATAATTATAAATCATCACAAGCCGGTTTTGCACGGAAGACCTCGACTGTTTATATAACATAAGGTTTACTATGAATATTTTATTTTTATTAAAGTAAAACATAAGTATGTACCAAGTAAAAAACATATTAAATAAACCAAAACAATGCTGTTTTATTTGCTTAAATAAGTACTAAACATTATAATAGATATAACTAGGACTCACTGTAGATTTACAGGTAGGTATCACAGTTACACAGTGATTTCCTACAGGCCCGGTCAAGTAGTTAGTTCAGTAACTTAACCCTTACGCGTTTTAAATAAAACGCAGACAACGTTAAAATTGCATAAAACTATTTGGTCTTAAACATTTTATAAACTATTAATGATAGTAACCTGTTTACATTATTCGTTTTTTGTCAAACGTCAAAATGATTGAGTCGAAATTGAATTTCTCTACTTAGTTTAGTTTAAAAAGTCTAATCTAGTGCATACCGAAATATACTATGGTCGATCTTATTCAAAATCTGTTATTATTTTTACCGGTTTTTGAAAGATAAATGTAAACAGTTCAAAAATTAAGCCACTTGGAAGTGTATTTGTATTTTTTATTACTCTTTAATTTCATTTCTATCAAAATATTAAAAAAATACAAATATTTCGGTACAAAAAAGCAACACAAGACGGGTTTCAAAATATTTTTTTAACATGCGTATTTAATTTCACAACTGATTGAACGCTCAAAAATGAAGATCATATATCTAGTGAATGTAAAGTTTTTAGGTACAAGTTTTTATGTTACTGTACACTTAACTCGTTGAAGTTTATTGTGCAAAAGTTTTAAGTCTGTATTTTTATTCACTAATTTATAGTGAAATAAAGACTTAGACCCAAAAATCAGCGACCAAAAAAACAAGAATGGCGTAAAAACCAACAAAAAAAAATATTGGCCTAAAACTTGATCGATACAGCGTAAAATTAGAATGATTTAGACAATATACTTATATTCCACAGTGAAACACTTGTTTTAACACAAAAAAAACAATACTATAGCACTCGTTTTTTAATTTTATGAAGAGGCCCGACGGGTAGTAAATTGATATGCGCGCGTCAAATTACAATGGCGTCATTGTTTTCATCATCGATATATGTTTTCATATTTTATTGTCAATCGTTCAAGATCAACCGTTGAATTCTTAGAAAGATATGTATCTCTATCGGTCTTGAATGGTTTGTATACATTTATTTCACTCTACTGCAACAGACTACAGGTTAACTGAAAAAAGTGTATCAATTGTGCAGTTGAAACTTTGAAAATATGTGTGCCTTCCGTTACATGGCTAGGTTGTTGAATTCAGATGAAGTGTCCAATGTGATCTATTAAATTGACCCTACTACTGTAATATCTTTTTTTTATATTAGCCAAAGGACTTGCATCAAGGCCGTAAAATCTTCGAATGTATGTCTTTCATATCTGGCAACTAAGTTTGGCAACTGTTTAGGGAAATAACCAGTTTGTGTTTTTATATTTCAGTGATTTTCTATATTCAACTCTATGGTTAAAAGATAAAGTTAAAAGTGCAAGTAATTAAAGCTTTGATTTGGTAAGGAAGGTCGTCGGTCTGTTCTGTTCTGTGGTATTTATTGTATTTGAAAGTAATTAAATAATTCATTTCTCTTCTCAATAACAATCTCAACCTCAAATCAACTCAATTCAGCGTGTGTTGTTTGTTTTGTGGCTTATGATTGTGAGTAATAGTATTTTATGGTTGTTGTTGTGCAGTGTGCTTGTTGGGCGTTTAGATAGATAATAGTATTTTTTTTACTGTGTAGTGTAAGATATTTTATGTATTATATTATAGCACTCAGCATAGTAATATAGCTAAAGATAGAATAGAATCACTTGGGGTGTTTTTGAG
This sequence comes from Venusia cambrica, assembly GCA_951394065.1. NCBI lineage: Eukaryota > Metazoa > Arthropoda > Insecta > Lepidoptera > Geometridae > Venusia > Venusia cambrica. Next base: position 14,177,891 of record OX596043.1, on the reverse strand, counting down.
TGGATGTAAGTCGTGTTTGTGTCTTGGGCATCCTATGTTATTTGTTATTGAATTGAACTTTGTATTGCTTCTTGCTCTCGATAAGTCCGACCTATTTGTCGACTTAGTAAGTCGACAACTCTTTGTAGGTACCAAAGTACCAGATATCAGGTGAGTAAAAATCTATTTATATCCAGATAAAGTAAAAACATTCTGCACTGCACCAAGCAGAGCAGAGCTGTAGTCTTTTTGCAGGGCACTACCAGCCGCCACTGGTAGATAAACTGCTAATAGCTACACCTCGAAACCTATGATAAATTTCAAAGTCAATTCCATTTCTAAGAGGGGTTATCTATGTGTGATTGGTAGGTAGGTATTTACTTACCTACTAGTAAGTAGTAGCATGGACGTCCATAGTAGTAGGTAGGAACATTTCCCTTTTGTACCTTTTTTCATAGATAATAATAATAATAATAATTTATTTATTGTCTCTCACACAAACAGATCCTTAAATAGTAATAACAACAATTGTATAAAATAGGCTCAGGTGACATTGAACCTGTTTAGTGAGGAACTGGTGCCTGAGATAGGTTTTCGTAAAAAACCTGTATTACAGGTCACCAGGTCTGCTCACACAACGGACTCAAAGAAGATCGTAGAGTATAGATAGACGTTACTTTCAGATAATTAAGCTTGTGTTCCATTTATTCTTCGAAACTCTGATTACAGATCACAACGTCACAACAACCACCACCTACCTACTTGTACAATGGCTTCTGCAAAGGCTAACAAAAAGTAAGTTTTTGTCTATTTTTATCTGACTGCCTCAAAGGAGGGTCGTTTTTCGAGTGGATGTATATAGGTATGTATGCATGTATGTATGGGATTTCTAACTTCCACGCAGCCATAACAGCCTTATTTTTATATGGGGGGTGTGAATCGAAGTTAGAGGGGAGGGGATGGACACAAAAAAATATATATAGATTGAACCACTTTTATGCTATTGTCACAAATTAAGTTTATTAAAGTATGTCACTCACACCATGAATTTATTGTTAAAATTATTGTCTGTGTAATGTCTCTAATATTGAACACCTGTTTTCATAGAAATGTAAGCATATGCTTATCTACTGAAAATTTTACTAAACAAAGTAGGTACCTATTTTATAGCATACTAGCTGTTGCCCGTGACTTCTGTCTGCATAGTGCTAATAAATAAATTGGCTGGTGCGGGCTTTAAGCTACTATTTACTATCAATACTATTTTATTAATCTATAAAATCCTTTTCATCCACATGTTGTCTTTATAGTAATAGTATTTTTTTTACAAATTTATGTGGTTATTTATTATTTTAATTTTTTTTTTTTAATTTATTTTTTTTATTTATTTGGTGCTCAATGTATGTTAATTAATAAGATGTAGATTAATTATATAAGGTTAAATCTATGATCGGAGGAATGAAATAGGTACTACTTTCATTCAAACGGCGTACTAAGGAAAAATACAATGATTTAATTTGAGAAAGCTACAAAGGGGAGAGACTACTGATCATATTGTTTAATGTATGGCAACGGAGGCAAAGTCTGAAACTGTGAGAGAGTTATCGAGAACTTCTATAGACGGCTTTGTTCAGTTGGGGTACACATTAACAAAATCCCCTATATACCACACGTTTATGCACCAAGAAAAACATACACTTTAATAACTAAAACCACATTTACACGTTTAATCTGTTTGATAGCAATTTTTTTAAGAAAATGACCCTTCCCATAATTATGAGAATACCAAAAAAGCTTGTTTGTGGTTCCATGGAATTCATGGAATACTCGTATTTAACTATTTATCTAGAAGGAAGGTAAGAGTTTGTTTTATAAACAGACCAAATTATCATTAGTAGGAACCTATACTCATATACATACCTCTTTGATTACCACCTACCAATTACAAGCTTAAACAATAGTTATGTAGGTAAATAGGTACTTGCCTACCAATATCCATGCAGTAGGTAGGTTATTTGCTTCGGCCAGAATCTGCACTAAGTCAGGGACTTTAGTTGCGGTTCCTGTTTTTTTTCTAGGTAGTTACCTACGTTATGTTTATGAGAAGCCATACAAATAATTATGCAATTGTGTTGGAAGAATATGCGAAAATTTCTGTTTTTCGAACCAAAATAATGTGTTCGTTATTTTTATTACCGAGTAGAAAAGTTATTAATTGGATGTCAAACAACTTCCGAAAACGACAACTTTCAAAAACGACAACGCCTATTCTTGACCCTTTTTTAAAGGACTTTTGCCGCTAACTGTACTTTAATTCATTCTTGTCCTTTGTACCATTTCATTAGTACCTACACCAAAGCAAAGCACATAGCAAAGGTACCACATAAGCCAAACATTTTTTTATTTTCAAAAAAAATTCAAAAGAACCGAAGAAATACTAACATAGTTTTTGATATAAAATATTATCGCAGCAATTAGAAAACAACGATCTTAATAGCATACAATTTTTGAAGAAAATTATATATTTAACGTTAAAAATAACAACGAAAAGTCAAGAACGACGACGACGTCGTCGATAGCCTTGATGGCTATCCCCGTTACTATAGGTACCCGTTAAATGGATACAGAAGTCCAAAGTTTTGTTTTATTTGTTTCTCTAAAGCCCTAAGAATAGTTAATAAAGCCAAGTTTTAGTTTTTTAAAGTAAAGTTGTTTTACTGAATAAAAGATGTTCAGTAACAAATTTGACATTTTAGGAAGTTGTCATTTTAGTAAGTTGTTATTTTAGGAAATTGACGAGTTTAGAATAGACGTTCTCGGAAATTGTCGATTTCGAAAGTTGAAGGTGAAGTTGTCCAAATTCTGGTAAAAGTAGAAGTCGGTAGGCGCAAGGTCTGGTGAGTATGGCGATGACGGAGAGCTTCCAGCACCAGCTCTTGTAGCGCGCTGTCGTGCAGCAGTAACGGGGATGATCGATTCACCAAAGCTGGTTGGCGTTGTGCGAGTTTCTCCATCATTGTGTTCAGTTCTTCACAGTACATATTTGCCGTAATGCTCGTCCCGTTTGGTAAGAAGCTGTGATGAATCACACCGGTGCTTGACCACCAAACAGTGACCATCACTTTTTAGGTGTAATTTTTCGTTTAGGGCATTTTTTAGGTGCTGAACCAGGGTCTAACTAACTCGATGAGCGCTTACGATTGTCGAAAAGAATCAATTTTTCATCGCAGGTAACAATGCGATTCAAAATTCCTTCGTTTCTGTGCTTGTTGATCAGCGCAAGGAAGGCCTCAACTCGCGCGGGCGTTTATTAAGTTCGTGTGGCACCCATTTGTCAAGTTTTTTTACCTTGCCAATCTGACGCAAATGGATCAAGATTGTTTTGATGCTAACTTCGAAAACTGCTGCTAATTCGACAGTAGACTGAATATCATCAGCTTCCACAATCGCCATTAATTCGTCATTGTCAACCAAAGTTTCCGATAGACCACGGGGTGCATTTTTCAGGTCGAAATTTCAAGCACGGAAGCGGGTAAACCAATAACGGGTTGTGCGTTCGTTTGTTTTTGTTCGTGTTCTCTCCGTATACGTCGTTAATGTTGCGTGCCGTTTGTGCCGCGTTGCTACCCCGTCTGTACTAATATTCCATAATTACCTACTCGATTTTTTAACGTATCCATGATGACGAAAAAGACCCAAATGGGATGAAAACATATCACCTGAAATACATTATGATTTTATTATGATAATTATTTTCCAGGGCGTCGGCAGTCGCGGTGAACTTGCCGGAATGTCCAGTATGTCTGGATGTGATGAGCGCACCAATATTCCAGTGCCAATCTGGGCACAGTCTCTGCAACACCTGCACCACCAGCCTGATGCCGCCCATATGCCCTATCTGCCGGCTTTCTATGACGCAAATGCGGAACTGGCAACTTGAAGAAATCGTGCTCAAGGTAAGTTCATCTGAATCCAGACAACTTTTCTCAAGTGTGACATTGGAAATAGGTACTACCATCCAGATTCCAGATCTTTGATCAACCACCTATTTGCTTCGACTGCTGGCTGCTCTGCTTTGATGCAGATGCGAAACTGGCATAAACATGCAAATTACCTACATCGGATTCCAAAAATGTTTTTAACGTGACATCTGACATCTAAAACGATACCGCCCATAAGCCCTATTAGTTATCTGCCGTTGATGCCGATGCAAAACTGGCAACTTGGAAGAAATGGTGCTCAAGGTTAGTGCCTTAGATTCCGGATCATTTAGAACTGTTCTTTAGAGTGGGTTGAAGCCCAGATGCACAGATGGGCTGGCGATGACGAATATATGGAACTGTTCATATTAAAATACCCCCCCCTACCCCGGTTAGTGTTCCCAATTCAAGACAACTTATATGTTGAGTGACCTTGAAAACCCTCGCCAAAAGAAGGGAAGCAGGCTTCCTTCTGTGAATAATCAAACACCATTACTACGATCAACAATTCGCCTGCCAAGCATGGCGATTAGGACAAAAATCGACCAATTTTGGAGGAGGCTCTATCCAACAGTGGACATTAATGGGTTGCTGATGATGATGATTTGTTTGGAAAGAGAATTATGCCTACTCTGCTTGCCTCATTTTGTCAGCCGCATGCGACTCTTGAGACAAGATCGGCAACTTGAGCATATCATGACTCTAGTCTAACTAGCTGTAGCTGATCAGTAATTTTTATTAATTGTATAACTGATTTGAAAGTCAGGAAACCCCCAATAAATAACCTGGTTCTAGCTGTTTGTTAAGGATTTAGTATGCAGTCTAGAATTTTGTATAATTAAAATCATCATGTGCCAACCCATCACCACACTGCAAAATGGAATGCTTACATGAGACATGACATTGATTAGGATTATTAAGGAATATTATCTGGAAGTAAGCTTTAAGTTTGCTTATAAACTTTGATTTGGGCAATAAATAATTTTCTGTCTGTTGATGTTTATACCTAGATTTTTTTTAATTCTCATACAGAATATCAATTCAATGACTACATTATTACTTTTTCAGGCGAAGGTACCATGCCCTAACAAGGGGAATGGCTGTGTCTACACCATGGTAGCTGCTGACACTGACGACCATGTCAAAGAGTGCATCTTCCGTGAGATGGAGTGCCCACTGGGAGTTGTCTTTGGAAGGTGCTCTTGGCAAGGTCAGTTGAACCATTGTTGAACTCTGCTCGAAACTCCTAATATTATCTGTCTGTTCTCTGGTCCCTATAGAATGTTGACACTCTAGCAATCTACCGTAGGTAGGTGCCGCAGATTTTTGTTCCCCAGTACAAACGTTGTTGAAAACCCTCGCCAAAAGAAGGGAAGCAGGCTTCCTTCTGTGAATAATCAAACACCATTACTACGATCAACAATTCGCCTGCCAAGCATGGCGATTAGGACAAAAATCGACCAATTTTGGAGGAGGCTCTATCCAACAGTGGACATTAATGGGTTGCTGATGATGATGATTTGTTTGGAAAGAGAATTATGCTACTCTGTCTCTATAGAATGTTGCCAATCTACCGTAGGTACCGCTGATTTTTGCTCCCCAGTACAAACGTAGTTTGTTCATTTCGAAATGGCACATCCGATTCAAAGAATATATACAGGTGAGTTTCTTTTCAGGGCCACTGAGGCCAAGTCTAAAACCGTGAGTGTTATCGAAAAGTCAGCTTGGGAGTTACGTGCTCGATAAAAAAAAAAAAATCTGCATATAAGAAAATCTTTCTTTTAATAGTTTTAAAGGAAAAGAGAGTTTTTGAAAAAAAAAATTCTTTGTTTAATAATAAAATAAATAATGTATGATGACTGTCTGCTCAAAGTTGTTGGAAGTTCCAACAAAATTTATAAATTTTCAATTTTGAATGTGTTCCAAGTTTGGACACATTCAAAATTGAAAATTTATAAATTTAACAAAAACTCACTTTTCCAGAAAAAACTATAAAAAAAATAGTTTTTCTTTAATGCAGAACATATTTTTCCTAACCTGACTTTTCGATAACTCTCACGGTTTCAGACTTGGCGTCAGTGGCCTTGGAAAAAACTTACTAGTTCTGGTTTATCAGAGTATGATGTATATGCTCATACTCTGATACTCATGAATGTATATGCTGTCAACGTAAACAGACCATTGTTCTTGTAAAATTGATAACACATTAGGGTTACTAACCTACACTACACCGTCATTATGACCACCTGTACGCCACAATCAGCAGTTTGAAATGTATGGTCCCGGTGAAATTACGGAGACACGGGGCTTAACACCCGTATGCGTCAAGTTGATGGGTGCAGTGCAGTGTAGCATAGGTCAGGTTCTTTGTGGATATGAACATAGCAGTAAGGTTTAGTAGGTTTTGTTGTAGGCAACAGTTGCAACTAACATCAGGTGATCTAGTAACAGGCTTAGTTGCCATGTTGTTAAAAAAAAACATGACCAATACAAAGTCATCACGCACAAATAAAAAAAAAACAAATTAAAAGCAAAAGTACCGCGTCATACAAAGCTTTAAAAGTCGTAGCTTAAATAGATATTAAGGAAGGTCTTACTTTGTATAGGTACCCACAATAATTCTTGAGTTATTTTATAAGGTGCATGTTAACCTTGCAAAACTTATCTACTTACTTCCTTTTCACCAAAACATACCTAAATAACTTCGAGGCTATATTTGTATACCGTCAAGACAAGTGAGGAAGTATCCATTTCAAAATAAAAGCATTATTTGTTCTTCCCTAATGCTTACACCATATTCATGTCATATTAATTAGTTAATTGTGAACAGGAAAGGTAACAGGACATTAATTTCACAGCGCCATCTAGCCCCAAAAAGTAAATAAAGTACCTAATTATTTTAAAAAAAACGGCGTTATTATATTTATAGGTAAAATACGCGATAAATACGTGTTTTTTGAATCAAACTAGTGTGTTCTAATCGCGAATGTTTAAAAAAGACCTGACGTTGATATTATGTTAACTATTACATATTACTTTTGTACTTTTATCATCTTTCATTTTGTAAATACATACTTATCATTACAACACCGAAACACAAAACAAACATCTATATATATCACACAAATGTCTTGGGTGATATATATAGAACGAATCGAACCCACAACCTACAGCGCAGAAGGCAAAGCTGCTGAGCTGTGAGGCTTGTTACTGGTAAACTGATATAAAAACAAAGATAATTTCGAATTTATCATAATTTGTATTTTCTTTTATTATGAAACTTTCACAGGTAAGGATAATTTATGTGATGGAAGGAGCTTGCCGAGAACGTACCTATACTTATCTACCTATTAACTCCATTAGTATCGTAAACCAGCTGAAATACCTACAAGTTTAGCAGTGCGCATAGTAAAATATTTTTAAAAGCGCTTAGTCCTTATAAATGTAATATATACCGGGTGAAGATGGATTGGTATGGATTTATATTTTTTTTCCAGGAAAGCTGATGAAGATCATGGATCACTTCAAGGAGCGCCATTCGGAGAACTGCGACGTGAGCTCCGACAGCGACGTGGTCATCAACAACGTCAGCGTCACCGACGACGACCGCCACTTCTACCTCACCGCCCAAGGCAAGATGCTCTTCATCATTACCGTCAAAATAGACACGCTCCAGAAAATGGCTTACTGGACCATCCAGCACATCGGCGGGAAGAAAACAGCCCAGCAACATATCTACGAGATCCACGTGACCAGCAACGTCGACGCCAGGCGCAAGGTCGTGTTCACTGAGCACTGCTTCAACGACGCTATCAAAGCCGATGAAGTATTCCGTCTCGGTAAGTGCGCTTTGCTTCCACTCGACTCTCTCCAACACTTCATCAAGGACAAAAAGCTGACCTTCAGATTCTTCATCAAGAGATTCACGCCTCAACCCAAAGCGCCTAAAGATAAGGGCGACGATGGGAATGATAGCAGGCCACCAAGCCATGGCCCCAAGGGCCCCAAAGGGCCAGGGCCTGCTCCAAAGGGCCCCGGACCGAAGCCAAAAGGCCCAAATGAGCATAAAGGCCCGCAAAATGGGGCCGGGAAAGGACCGAAGAAGAATAAAGCCCAAGCTTGAATTCTACGCTTGAGATTGACAGCTACCATTTAGTATTTGATGTCTCAATTTATTATCGTAGAATTGCTTGTTATGCTTTTTTTTTATATACATACTTAGTATGATATCATTAAGTATAGACACTCATGATATCCTTTCCCCTGTATGTTGTCTGGATAGAATTACAGACGTTATTTTTATGATTACGCGGATCGTATCGACTTCTTCACACTGTAATACTACGAGAGGTGAAAGTTGAATGAACACATAATTGTTTCTACTTTCATTACACATTACTGGTGTACACATCTATTCTATAAATATAGATAGATATCAGTGATGTAGGTACAATAGATGTTTAAAACGCCAGAATCCGGTTGTAAGTATCATTGTATGTATGTAAGAATGAAACCAATGATTAAATATGTTATTCTTCGGCTTGATGCCTTTCTCTGTGAGTGGGAATCGAATGTGAGTGCATATATTCCTGAATTTAGGTGAGGCTGTTGGCTAGGTCGGATCAGAAACCTAAGGTATCATTTGTAGTGCAGCACAGACACAGATTATATTGTCGTTAGTACCTACTGACGAGCGAAAATCAGCGGTTTCATAAGCCCGGAGTACTTTGCTATGATTATCGCTCTTCGACAAATGTTCAGTCATTTTGAAATGGCACGTCCATTTCAATATATAATTTCAATGTCTTGATCTCTTGGATAGAGAGTATGAGCTTGCAGTCTGTAGTAATACTTACCTATGAAAATCAGGAGATGCTTTCACGTTCTTCAATGGACAGTTAAATTCCTAATAATTATGGTAGTTGCGGTCAATGCTCGAGTCTATAGAGCAGATAGTGTTGACTCATTAATGTTGCAGTCAATTTTAAAGGTAATCTTTGGTCTACATGGAAAACGGGTTGACTGTATCAGTAGGGTTTTATTGTTTCAGACCGGCGTATCTATAAATATTTTAAAATAAATTATGAGCTTTGGACCCCAGGTCTCAGGGCTAAGCTTTTATTGCCTTTGAATTTTTTTAAGAATATGCTTAATCCGGTGTGACTTCTAAATAGATGAAAATACGCGTAAATTGGCTATTTTCATCCAGCTTGGTTGATATCCATATCGCGTACCTACCTATACCTACGTGTTATGTCAGAAGATAGCTGGATGCCACCACAATGAACAATGAGTACATATTCTGGTGTCTATTGGCATGATTTGACACTAAACACCCATTTCACGTGGTAACAGAAGAACGCGCATCCTTTGGCCATTTCTTAATCCAAAGAAATGATCATTCATTACCTATAACTGCTTGTGTTGTGTGGCTGGATTCATTCTATCACTGTTATATTACTCTTTGGATTCATTTAATTTTGAATCTGATGGATCGCCCTGGCGGAATTCTTGAGTGAGCAAAATCTATTTAAAATTGTACCTACGTTGCCTATGCTAAGTTATGGTATCCTAGCTTTTTTCTGTTTTTTTTTTATTGTACAACGCTTGGCCTTCATCTCACCTGGTTACAAGTTGAGACAAGGCCGAAGGTGGAGGCGCACTTCACCCGGAATCCTCAACTAACTGAGGAACTGGGTATCTTACCTCTAAATGCCGGAATACAACAATTTTTAGAACGCAAAGTCCTACCACCAACCAAACTAAGCACAATATTGGGTAGCAAACACTCCGGATCTGAAATCGGTAGGTTGAACCACTAGACCACAGAGGCGGTTATCAATTTAATATACATAATGTCGTGAACAATAAAACCCACCTACCATAAAATTGACTGATTTAATGAATAGGTACCACTGCGGTGTGATGTCTCATCGAAGATATATCACTCGAAGCACAGGTACATAAGTTATTCTTATCGGTCAGTGCTCCAAGGAATGGTGCAGTAAAGTCGTTGGTATGATGAGTGAAAAGTAAAAGTATAATTTGTAATTATGTATCCGGATACTTTAGACATACTAACGGGGAACTTATACACATATATTAGGGTTTTTTGCTATACCCAGATAAAACTGGATTATTTATGGAGTATACCTTAGTAACTAGAAGGAATAAGATAATCAGTTTAGTTCAAGGTATATTGTAAACCTTAACCGTATTATAGGTTTTAAAGGTGTTTGTTCTGTGGCATTGGTTTTATTGGTTTTTTTATCATTGTATGGATAAAACGTGCTTTTTCTTAGCTAGGCTTGCTTCTAACTGGCACGTTTTGTATGACCCTGATCATATCAATTATTTAATTATTAATGATTTACTTCTAAGTATGTGCCTCCCTTATGAAATTGTGGTTATTGTTCTTAAGTATAATTGGCATTACAAAAATGTTATTGAGTTTATTATTATAGGTCAAAATAAACAACTCTAGATTATAATTTCCAAAGACTGTTAAAAATTGGCCGCTATTTGCTATTGTATACTGAACGCCCATTTTAGGAGGCAATTTTTTTAGAGGAATTTATCCCCTTATTTAATTAATAAAACATGTTATATATTTTGTTCGAGTTTTATTACAAATTCTCTGAAATAACAGGAGTCTTAGGCACGGCCGCAAGGCAAACGCCTAGCAAAATCAAATAATTAGTTTTGCCAACCGCAAGCCGCCATGCGATAATGGAACGTAGTGTGAAAAACTAAACGTAGTACGGAACGACACGAAAGAGCAACGTTTCGTTCGTTTGTTTTCGTTTTCTGTAGTTTTTCTTAGCGAGGCATCTGCTTTACAGGCAAGAGACATTTGATCGACGACTGTACTCGACGGTCGACGGCAGTCGTTGGCAATCCTTCGCCGGTTACATCAGTCATCAGTTGTAATTTTTTACCCTCTACCACCACCTCTTCCACCCCCAAAGCCACGACCTCCGATTCCACGACCCCCGATTCCTCTACCTGCGAACCCTCTACCTCCGAATCCTCTACCTCCAAATCCTCTACCTCCGAATCCACCACCCCCGAATCCTCCACCTCCATAGCCCCTACCGAATCCAAAACCCGAACCCACTAGGATGATCGGTAACGGTACAGGTCCTGAAAGTAATAAAAGAAACCTGTGAGCTAGAAACTTGACATGCAATGTCCTGACTGATCCTACGTGACGTAGGTACACACATTACACACACCTATCAGTAGTAGGTACATATATATATACCTATTGTTATGAAAGTCTGACGTTTTTATGGTTTCTAAAATAAAATTATTCGTACTTTTGTTACCCAAGTTCGTCCCTCAGTTAGAACGTTTGTATGGAAGTACCTAACACTGCTATAAGTACATATCAAGAAAATTAAATCGTGAATGCTGTATGTATTAAATAAAGGTGAAGTGGGAAATGTCCCTAACATTTCCCATCAAATCTATTATCAGCACATATAAGGTAATGTAGGACCCAATAATATATCGCTATACGCAATTAATAATGATGTGGTTAAAAACATAAGTAGGTGTATATCAAGCTAGTAGGAGTTATTTGTTTCTTTATACGATTTGTTAGCTGTCAGTCCAATAAGCAGCTCATCCAAATGGAATTTAAATTCGCATTTCGTCCAACACGCACTTTGTCCAACTGGCATATATTTATTATATTTTATCTATCATAATTTGGTAGGTACCTATTTTTGACGCTATTACTGAAAACGTGCAAAAAAATTACCGTTTCTCGGACGAATCATATGGACGAACCTATACTAGGTTCGTAGTAGGTACGTCAGTAGACAGACGGTCTATTTGACAAAAAACCTATTACTTTCACGTTACTTGGACAAGATCAATGCTTCTTTGTCGGATTCCGTTGTGAAAATTACACTTACGTCGTCCATAGTAGTAAGGGTCATACTGCCTCTTCACTCGCACTGTAGCTTCACTTGTCAGCGGCGGCGGCGATGGCTTATTTTCACTTTGATTCAATATTAAATCCGCCAAAGGGTTGACTGTCGCCTTAGTGTTTCCCTTAGCACCATTTTCAGCAAACACTTGAAGAAACATTAATGTGAGGGCAATAACTATGATTTTCTGAAAAAAATACAAAATTCGTTAGTATACACATGACAGCTGTTTAGCCTGTTATAGATTATCCATTCAATATATACCTTCTGCTAAACTACCCACCATTCTTTACCTTTCCTAAAATTACAATACGTAAATTCTGTTCCAGAAATTATAGTTCTTGCATTAAACGTTTTGAGGAGCCACTTGCTACATTTCCGGCGATGGCGTTGTATGGCTAAAGATAGAGAAAAAATTGCCAGACTTCAGATGTCACCTGGGTAAGTATTTTTGAGGAAATATTATTGTTGTATTGTATGGATTAGTTGGTAAGAACAATAGAACGTGACACTAAATTAACATAGACTTGTATTGAAACAAAATGTTATAATGTCACAAAAATTCACAACCCGCGACGGGACTCGAACCCGCATCTTTTCCTAAAGCCGGAAACGCTCTAATAAACTGAGCCACGAGGGTCCTGACACTTGTGAATGTTTATTTACAAATGTAAACAAGTTTGTTAATGCTGTGACCGAATACAAACATTTTATAGACTTTTATTGTACAACTCACTGTGATATTTTCCATTATGTTTCACTTCGGCGAATGATACAGATCTCGGGTGTTTTGTATCATAAATACTATTTCAAACCTGCTAATTGTGACTTGTGAATTAATAAGATTGTATGCATACATTAGTTTGCTGTTTTGACCGCGGAGTTCGGTTACCCCAACTGGAATACATTCCAAAATGATCTTTATATAGCAGATAATAAAGATATTAATATGGTTTTGAAAAGGCTATGCACCTTTCGATGTTCCATAGCTGTATGTAAATGAGTCAAAGTCGCACTCTCTTGCTAATTGACTAGGTACTCACTCATACTCACTTATTGGTACGGGTAATTAAATATATAAATTTTCCAATTTTGTTAACAGTACGGGAATCCCCGTCAACTTTGAATCATACCTACCTGTTTAAGATGTATGTTTTAGTACCTATAAGCAAGTAGCAGTGTGTGGCATTCCGCTGCAGAGTAAAGGTTCCCGGATGTTGCCACGTTTACCGACACGCAAAATGGGAGTTTTAGTAGAAACATTAAAAAAGAAGTCAAAACATTGAAGAAAGATAAATTTGAAATATTTGTTTTATATTAAGTAATAACTTATTAACTACATTTTATATAAGATTATGACTATTCTGACTAACCTCCTCTTGATCGATATTACAGCAGTCGGTGGTAAGAGGCAGCTCTCTCTTTTTGTGGTATTTATAAAAGGAAGGCCGGTTAGCATTCGGTGTTCTCCCAAGTTAAGTTGGGAAATCCGGCACTGTATGTATGTATGTATGTATGTTTGTATATATGTATGGTGGCAGCATAACATAAACTAAGCATAATAGTTATGACAATGTAAAACTTAAACTTAATTAGTAAATAAATAAAAAAACACTCGAACACGTTTATTCGATTTAAACTGTAAAGAGATGATGTAAATATAAAGTGAAGTGGGAAATCTTTGGTACGGGTAGTTTTTGAGATATTGGGGTCGAAAGAAATACAATATTTCGGCTTTACCTTTTGAATGGATGATCTGATTATCTCTAAATTTAAATTTTTAGAGGTTACACTAACACTCATAAGTTGGTTCAAGAATTTGTCATGGAAATCCCTCACGCTTCTTATAAAACCGGTCACTTTATTTTTCACTAAATATATTTAGTGAAATTATAATTTATTTTTTATCATTATAATGAAAAAAAAAAAAAGATTTATCGACACCCAAAGCCTAATAGGCTTTGGGTGTCGATAAAGATCCAAGAATTGCTTGTGGGATGTCATGAGATTGACTGCGCACATCCCACATCAACAGCACATTATTGTCCAACACAAAGTGGAAAGAGCTTCCTCCAAAACAAAAGGTTTGGAGAAACCATAATCACCTCGCTTGGCAGACATATTGGTGTTTACAGTAAAATTTTGTAAAGGAATACTACTGCCTTTTAGTGAAGCCCCTACGTTGACGTTTACGACATCCATGGGCTGGAGGCGTAGATTTTTAAACCAAGATTACTAAGGCAACGGTTATAGAAGCACTTAAAAAAATACATTATGCTTTTCATGTTAGAAAGGGGTGACTCATTAACCTAATGTATTCTGCCCGCTCACTATGACGTACGGTCTGTGATTTGGTCCTTGTCTCATTCTGGCTTTGCATACAATGAGAGATATAGCAACGAGGGACAGCGAATAAAGAGATTCAGAAAAAGTGTGCTCAGAGTACCATATGAGTAATGAAAGCACACTTTTCTCGTCTGTTAGTTACTTTCTTTGTAGTACCTACATAGAAAAAGTTTACAAATAATTACCGTGTTTAATATAGGTTACCTATATAAAACAAACCAGAAATCACGAGATCTCAGTTCGGGTACTACACAGAACACATGTTAGATTCATTGTTCTGTGGGGTACTAGTATATTCGTACCTATAAAAACTACAATAACCTATATTCATCGAATGCTGGCTGGAAAAAAGATTTCGATATGATGGATTCCCTTCTCTAGCTAAAGTTATAAGTTTGTTTACTGTAAATAACCTCGTACTAAATAAAAAAAAACATAATACATCCGATTCACCTTGCCTAGCACTTACACGCGCGATTTTTGTTATTAAAAAATAAAAATAGTGTTGAGTTTCCTTAGGCCCATAGACAACGAGAAAAATATTTCGCAGACACTTAAAAAAATTCCAAAACTTGAAAAAAACCTTAAGTTGCACTCCTGCAACATTTCGCGCTCAGTAGACGACACAATGTATGGAATGTTGAGTGGCTATGAAAATGAGACAACATAAAATAGTTGCTGTATTATTCTTTTATTCATTATGAAACTTATAAAAACGATTGTTTTCCTTATTGTAACACAGGCTTACGCGATATTTGACACAATAAGTTTAAGTTTATCCCTTACAACTGTAGTACCTACGTACTTACACCTTGTATGATCACCTAAGTTCTGCCAATGGTCAAGTTTCCTCTTTAGGAGACATAATTTGTGCAGGTCCACACCCTTTTATTTCTCCTGTAGTTCTATATTGTGACTGGAACTGCTAGGGCGGGTAGAGAAGCCCCGTTTCCTATTATTAGGATTCACTCCCAAGGTTACACAATGTTTCAGCCAATTTTAATAAATATTTTCACAGATTCAAACATTTGGTGTTTGGATTTTTCATACTTTTTTAACATCAACCAAGAGTTGATCAGGATGATGATGATCATGTCCAGTAGATGGTAGAATAACCTATTGGTCCACTTCGTGCTTTTTCTTATAATATGATATCTTCCAATGAAGCTGCCCAATAAATCCACTACTCCCATGCGTGAATAATAATCTTTTATAAATTGTGAGCAGTCTATGGGTGTTCGTTGCTTAGTGGCTTTATCATATCTGGAAATAGTGCTAATGGTAAGTAAGGTTCCCGTATACGTGGATGGGAATGTTACAGGCTTATTATCCTTCCAAACGAGAGTACTCATCTCAATTCCTTCAACATTTGCAACGTTCTCCACATAAATACTCTTGCAATACTTGTGTGGAAAAGTATCCAAAGAATTGGTAGGTATGGCGTTTGCAATTGTAGCAGGTTATCAGGATATCTTCTGGAAATGTTAGATTACCTGGATCAGTCATTAATGTTCTTTGCCTCCCTAGAATATGACGAGATCTGGGAAGAAAAGCAACAGCTTGCGATGGTGGTAGATTTTCCTACTCCTGGTGGAGTGTTGTGTCTGTATTAGCTGTAGCAATACCTTCTTAATTAACGGAGAATCTGCATCACCGTCTTCTATAAGTGGAGGATCATCATATTCTTCTAAATCTTGTAGTAGCTGCACATTGTTCATATTACAATTTTCTTCAACTCCTTCCTCTTCTCCTGATGACTCCAAACCATCCTCCGAATCATTGAGTGACTGAAGGTAATCCTTAATGACCCTTTTATCCAATCTTTTTCCCATCTAGAATAAAAACTGAAATATATCGACGAAATTCAAAATAAAAACAAATACAAATATCATAGCAAAAACTGCGCAAATGTACTCAACAAATGCGCATTGTTGCAACACTGCAACAAAGCTAAAAAACGTGAAAACCCACTGAAAATAGCTCTACTCGGCTCCGAAGCACGTATTTTCAGCTATAATAACAATAGTAATATGCCAAAAGTAATTTTATTACAACACTTACCTTCGAAAAACAAATAAAACCTAATGACAATTTAAAATGGTTTTTACACTTGGTCCTGGCGCTCGAAAACAAACAATAAATCCTCTATTTTTTTTTATTTGAACTTGATTATAAAAAAAAATATCTAAATGACAGATGAATAGTGTTCCCAATGGAATTCATTCAATATCGTTCAGAAACAGTGCCGCATAAACCAGATATTCATACGAAAATGGTATGTTGCACATCTACAACCGTACGCATTTAAGGGCTAGTGTTCAAGGCAACAATGCTTTTACGTTATCTTAAATGGGGAAATACTTAACTTTATTCAATCAAATATACTCTCTTAGATGATAATATTGATGCAAAATTACAATTGGGTGTTCATATTGATTCATTAAATAGCAGATTAAGCTCAGATGCACACGCAGTAGGTCCGTACAATAAAAATATAAACAAATGGGAATAATATTACAGGACATTATTTTCACACAGCGCCATCTAGCCCTAACCTTAGCTAAGCTTGGATCTAGATTACGGAAATAATTACGGAAGGAAATACATACCTACTTGACATACAATTTACAACACCCGAACACAGAACAAACATCAATATTCATCACACAAATGTTTGTCTTCGTGGGAATCGAACTCACAGCCTGCAGCTCTGAAGGCAAAGCTGCTAACAATTGAGCCGTGATCTTGTTCAACTGATAATATAACCAGTAGTTCGCCCCGAATTTGGTAGTATGGAGAAATATAAATAATATAATGTATAATGTATATAAATATAATATAGAAGAAATATATAGGCAGAATAGGTTATGTGTCTCGAGTCTCTCGTGATGTCTGGTTGTTATTGTATTAACCGCGGCGATTATTTAACGCACACTCTAAACGATTATAGTGTGCGTGCACATATGAAACTGGGTGAAAATAAACCAAGTGGTGTATCCTGATACAATGAAAGCAATAATGGTTGGTAATAATAAGCATGGGGATTAAAATTGTTTTTTATAGTCATTGCCTAGTTATTAACAAGCATTACTATATGTACTATATGTAATTTGTAATTTGTAATTTTAACACGATACACATGGTTCAAAAATTATATAAAATCGTTTTTTGATGTCTTAAATTATTTTTTCATGTCGACAAAATGGATGTACTTTCATCCAATTTTATATGTGCATTTTATAAAGACACACTGTATATATGTGGGATGTGCTTAGGCAAACCCAAATAGTAAAAAGTATGACATCCCAAAAGTAATTTTTGGACATTATCGACACCCTTGACTTGGAAACTCAACTCTATTGAGAGAAAAAAAAACTTGATCAGTTTTCATAAAAATGACAATCCAAATACCCTCACGTCTCTTATCCTGCAAGAGCTGATGATCATCATTTGCAACCCTTTATGTAGATATATAAGTTATAAAATAAGAACCTAGTAGTTCGCCCCGAACTGAGATCTCGTGATGTCTGGTTTGATTTAGGTATTTAACCACGAAATTATTTCTCAAATAGAACGTAATTAACAAACGACCAAAGTGTACTTTAATTACACATTACTTCTTTTGCACTCTTTTTCTCAATCTCTCTTTATTCACCTGAGTATCCGAGACACTCTTGTTGCTTACTCTTATTGTATGCAAATCCAGAATCAGAGAAAAGCACCAAACCACCGACTGCACGTCATAGTAGGTGGGTAGAAAATAGTAAGTGAATAAGTTACCCCTTACTTAAATGAAATAAACCCCTTACTTAAACATAGGTTAATGTCATGTCGTGTCCTTGGTAGTCGTGACTTAAAAATCTACCTTTAATAATTTAATTCACTTAACGACATCCGAGGGCTGGAGCCTACGGATGTCGTAAAGTCAACCAAAGGGCTCCAACAAAGAGGCAACAGCTTTTTCTAGTATATAAACAAAACTTTAACTGTGCACACCAGTCTGTCTGCCAAGCGTGGTGTTTATGGCCAATCCTTAGAGTTTTAGAGGAAGTTTTTTTCCACATTGTGGTGGACAATAATTTGCTGTTGATGTGAGATATGCGCATTACATCCTATAAGTAATTCTTGGATCTTATTGACAAACTTGGTTTGACAACCCTATTGAGTGAATAACAAAAAAATAAATAGACCAGTTTTCATGAGATTTCGAATACCCTCTCTTATCTTACAAGACCTGATGATCATCTTTTGCCCCTTAATCTTTAAAAACCACCCCTATTTAGGGCAAAAATCAACGAATTTTGAAATCTGCAGTCTGTTCAGACAGCAGATTTCAAAATTTTGATCCACCCCATTTCAAATGATATTTCAAGTTTTCACACATTTTCAAGACTTCAATCTTATTCACACCTGTTGCATCCATTAATGTAAATACATAATTGTTTTTTTATTTGCTGAAACATTAAGTGTTGCAGCAAATAAAAAAAACAAGTTAATTGTGAAGTCAACACTCTTTAACAGTATATCCTACTATACATTATTAAGCTGAGAATGATACCCCACACGCCAAAAAACTTCTAGTCTCACTTAACACCCCTATTTATCAAAAACTACCCTAGTGTTTAAAAAAATCCTCATACCTTTTGACGAGTATTAATGTAATCTCTGCATATTTAAAATGTTGAATTGATCGGATCAACCATTCAAAAGATATGGGCGAAAAATTGTATTTCTTTTCACCCCAATATCTCAAAAACTACCCACTTATCGAAAATCCTCCGCGACAATCAAATACATTATATTTGCGTTATCTCTTTACAGTTTAAATTTCATGAAAATCGGATAACCCTTTCGAGAGTTATGCCGACACAAACATTGCCACATACATACATACATACAGTGCCGGATTTCCTAACTTAACTCAGAGCAGATCTCGTTCGCTTCGTTCACTCGATCAATAAGTGTAATAGTTATAAATGAGTAGTTTATCTTCTAATTTCAAATTATACAGATAATCAGAGAACGCGTAACATGTTTGATCAAACGAGATCTGTCGTATAAATTGTTGCATCAATATACAGGATGATGTGTGCGCTGCCCTGCGGGCGTATAAATATTTCATAGCGCACAAACCGGAATATGAAGTGGTTAATTTAAATTCTGGCAGTATGTGTGCCGGTTGAACACCTCCACGAGATCCACGGTACAGTAACTGGATCAACTCACATTAAACGTATAGTTGAAACTGTAAGCTTTAGAAATACACGCCGAGGAGGTGAGAAAGAAAGTGACCGATTACCAAATTTCCGACGAGTTAGGAATATCACTTTCTTCCGAGGAATAATCATGCTTTATACTGTACCTACGAGAAAAATAATAGACAAAATCTTTAACTGAAGTGTATATTAAAATTGTTACGATATCTTTTTACTCGTTATTATTTTAAGAAAAAAATATGTTTAGAAAAAGCAAGTCCAGTCATATCATGTTGCAGACTTGGTGATAAAAACTTTAATAACAATGCAAGGTTTTATACTGATTTGACCCAAATTAAAGTAAGCAGCATGTTAACAATTAATTTTCACAGACTTTTTTGCCCGCTCAGCGCGATTTCTATACACTTTTCCCGCCCGCATATTAGTACAACAGTAATGACGTAGGTAGTAATAACATAGGTAGTAATGATATACAATCTGCCGCAATAAAAAAAAGAAGGCACTTTCCGAGCAGGTATAGTATCTATAAAAATATATCAGCCCGTCTGATCGTCAACAATAGGTATCTCTTCCAGGTGGTGGGCGCTTTGCTCTTCCGTGTATGCGTAGGCCACTTGCCTATTCGTTTAAAATAAAAGCTGTACATGTAGGCACATAATATTTTTTGCTAATTTTTACTTCATTTTTTTTTGCTAATTTAACCCACGTTGGTACAGGATTTTTTTGCTTAGTTTACTTCGGTTCTGGACAAACATTTGTGTAATGAATGTTAGGGTGTAGTATTGAACAAAGGAGAGACTATTACGTACATATAAAATAGCACCTGTATAAATATTCTAGTCGTAATCTTAATCCCATATTACAAGCTATTCTTAGTGTGGGGCTAGATGGCGCTATTTAAAATGTATAATTAAGTTTAATTCAGTAATATTTATTTATTGATGAGGTCACCCCAGATTTTACAGGCCTATATTTTTTTTTTGTTATAAAACAATGTGTTTAATAGAATGTTCAAGAATGACTACCATATGGAAGCCAAAGTACCTACTTGACAATATGAAAAGTTGATATGGAAAGTTACACAAACTACTGCGCCGTTCCAGTTACTAGAATACGGTAAGCCGGGCACGATTCTCGTTTTTTCACCTCCTTTAAAAAATACAAGTGGACCGCGCTTTTATTACTGAAGTTTGAGCGAAACAGAAATGATTCCCTTCCCGCCCCCCTCGGGACTAGGGTTATTTATTCATGAATGTGTGATTTTGTTTGTTCCCAGTTAAATAGGCGTTGGAAATGAAAGGAGTGTAGTTTAGTGGGCGCCAAAAATGTAAGGGTTTTGTGGAAATAATTTCTCATGTAGGTACTAATCGAATGAC
Organism: Venusia cambrica; assembly: GCA_951394065.1. Classification (NCBI taxonomy): domain Eukaryota; kingdom Metazoa; phylum Arthropoda; class Insecta; order Lepidoptera; family Geometridae; genus Venusia; species Venusia cambrica. The sequence goes on along the minus strand of OX596043.1, from coordinate 14,157,057 downwards.
ATGTATCACTGGCTAATATTCCGCTAAGCGGTTGATGGGCTTGCAACCTGTCACGTATTGAATACTTGCTACTTGCAAACGTGGGCATTTGCCGAACGTACCTACTTTTGGACGTACGCTCTGAGTAGTGATCAGAGGTGAATCCTCGAAGGGGAAAAAGTCGTGAGTCTATGTATGTACGAATCGATTTGGATCTGAACGAACCCTTTGCATAGGTACTAATCTAAGCCCTCATGAGCCCTCGCTCGAGCAAATCTGTTTTTAAAACACAACCGATTTTAAAACATCTTCCATTGTTTTAAAGTTTTTTACCACTGGGAATTTAAATTACTGTGGGACTACGGTGTCCTATTTTTTCTCGCTTTAACACAATTGAGGAGTATAATAAGCATGTAAACGCTTGAATGTGTACACGAAATAAATATGAAGTAGGAGTATGGTATGGTATAGCGAATTCTACTAAGAACAAAGGCGCCTGGCAGTTTGCAACGAGCAATTCTTCAAGCGTCAGTTTTCATGTGCTTTGTGACAAAGGCGCTACATTTACTAGGCGGCCATTGCATTGCTGAACGGTTTCATGAAATGTATACAAAAAATAAAGAGAAAATTTTTCTTTGAAGTGTCGATTTATTAATTGAACAACCTTGACGTGATATTTAATTTATCAGAGGTAGCACAATAGCTACCGTAGAAAGTAAGCGTTTGTTTCCTAAACAAGTTGGTAAAAAAAAAAGATAATTCTAATGCAATCGGTTCGCCTGGTGGTTTTTTTAGTATACGATACGGAGAAATAAAAACAAATCATAACATATAATTACTCGAAATATGCGCGTGGTCTTCATTCCCACCTTGTGGGTATAGTGACGAAATGAGTGACGCAGAAAAAAAAAGCAAAAGAGAAAAAAACAAATGAATTACGGTTTTCGAAACACAAATGCATGAGTAAATAGCTGTTTAAATTTGAACTTGGAATTCCTAACCAAAGAGGAGATATTTAAGATCAAAGTGGCCAGTACGACAAAACGCCAATTTCATATGTAAGGACCTAATATTTTCATCTCACCCTATGATAAGGCTGAAGGTGAAAGAGCACTTCACTCGGAATTCTCAACTGGCTGAAAAACTCGGTCTATATTATTTTAATGCCGGAACACAATAATTTAAAATTGTTGTCATTGCGACATAGCATGTCTCTCTACCAGATGGTAGCTAACCAGGCGGACTAAAAACTAGTCCTACCACCAACCAAACCAAGCACAATATTGTACTTCACCTGGGGATCGAACCTGGGTTCTCTGGATTAGACACCGGTAATCGAACCACTAGACCACAGAGGCGTTTGAAGTCTTACTGCTCAGGTACCTATAGCTAGTTACTCAATATAAACAGTTATTATTTTCATTGAGTTTGTTATTTACCTCTCTATGTGCTTATACCATCGCAAAAGCATTTGGAAAAGCTTGAATGAATGAGTAAAACGTACATTTCCTATAATAAGCCTTGCGAGATCCCCAGTCAATATCTCGATATTCTGAGGATTACTCGGCGCGGCGCGCGTGTTGTGGCTTTTGAACGTTGGGGCTACTCTCAAACATCTAGGAATATTTTCAGTCAATTACCAACGGATAAAGATCGTTAGAGCATTATCTTAGTTAGTGTTCTTATCGGTGGAAACTTTGCTGGTTTTAGATTTTTTTTGATAAGGGACAGGCTTGCGTTTGACTGATATTACTCCTGATATTAAGCAATGATGCAGCCTATAATGGGTAATCTATAACTATTCACTCTTGATTTGAAGACTCCCACGTTGTAGTGTTATTATTTTGTATTACTTATCTATTTTTATAATACTGTATGTATTATTACTGATGTATTATAGAAGTATAGATTTTGGTCGGGGTCCGTTGGGGAGGACTTGTATTCCCATCAGACCCGCTGTGGAAAAAAGTGAGTCGGTTGTTCGAGGTGACAGTAGCGTTGGCGATCAGAACTACAGTCGAAAGATCATCAGATAGTGATATATTTCTGACTTTTATAACTGGCTTCTGCGCTGTAGGCTGTGGGCTTGATTCCAACCCGAGACAAACATTTTCATGTTCATGTCGTTGAATTGGGATGTTTGTTCTGTGTTTGTATTGTATCATTAGTATGTTTTATTTTATTCTCAGTAATCTGGTTCATATTACAAGCTTAATCATAAAGTTTATGGCTAGATGGCGTTGTGTAAAATGTTTAGTGATATTAATATTTGTGATGTATCATATTATTTTTGCTGCTTTAGCACTAGCATAGGCGTTTTCAGTCCATTTGTGACGTTTTTGTTGATAGCTTCTAGGGATCTGTTGTTTTAGAGTAGCACAGGCAGTGGTGCGGCGGCCCTAATGGCCCCATTCATGCGCCGAGTGCCGAGTGACACTTGGGGAAAATGCCACATTGTAGCCCCTAAGCACACCCCGGCTAGGAGTTACATAAGCAGGCGTCTCACTGCTAGATTTAGGTACGAACATTCCGTTCCCGGTCACAGTGGAACATGCCACTCAAGTACTTCCGCTCGTGGAGTGACATTTTTGTACCTAAGAAATTTTTGCTATTCAATGACTTTGGCACAAAATCTGTCATTCATACAAAGTTGAAGAAATGCACATTGCGTGTGTGTATGTTTTGTAGTGTGTGAGTTTTCTAACATTTGTTTTGTTATAACTTTAAGTTACTGCGTAGGCTTTGGGCTAAGAAGAAAAAACGTTAAAAAGAGAATGTGCATGTCTCCAGCTTGCACAGAACGAATCTGTAATTTCTAAATATGTCAATATTTGGTTCAAATTTGGTTCAATCTGAAAATCTAGTTTAAAATTTAGGTTCCAATCAAACTTCGTAGATACAAGCCCAAGTAGGTGTGTAAGCCAGGGACAGGGTCAAGACTGGGCTTTAATTAATAGCCTATAATTCAGTGCAAAATGGGTTCACTAAGCAACACAGATTTAAGACCTGTATCTATAGTACTTTCAGAGGTACAAGGTAAAGACAACGTGTACACTCCTTTCTCTGCAGTAGCTAGGTAGTAAAATACCTAACGAATTATTCGTCTCAAGTCTCAACACCTAATCGGGTTGTGAAGTTCAAAATCGTCCCAAGCTATTTCCCCCATTTGACGGTACCTACCTAGGTAGTCAGCTAGGTACCTGCTAAGTACCTAATTGATTGAAGATTAGGTACTTATTTATTTTAATCTGCAGATTAAGAAAGTTAGCAGGTACCTAGATAGAATACGTATAGGTAGGTGCTACATACCCACAAAACAAAAAATATATAGGTATACCTAAATACCTAATCCCTATTTTATTATTATTATAATTTAGTTAGTGCTTGTAAAAATCCAAGTGAAAATCTGTGATGCTTAGTGAACCCATTTTGCACTGAATTATAGGCTATTAATTATAGCCCAGTCTTGACCAGTTTGGCGTTACCAGCATGTGTAAGCTGTAGACCCTGTCCCTGACTCACACACTTACTAAGCCTTGTATCTACGAAGTTTGATTGGGACCTAAATTTTAAACTAGATTTTCAGATTGAACCAAAGTTGAACCAAATATTGACATATTTAGAAATTACAGATTCTTTCTGTGCAAGCTGGACATGCACATAAAAAGAGAAACTCGTGAAAATTCTACGAAAAATTTAAATCGGTTCGTAGGTTAGGTCTGCAAAAGTGCTACGTAGGTCTACGACGTTTGTGAGTCTACGGATGTGCTACGCCAAAGGTCTACGATAGCGTTACTATGTAGGTTTGCGTAGTTTATAGGTCTGCAAAACCATCTGGCAATCGCGATTCAAAAGTCTATTAATTTAATATCCAACATTGGACTGTAACCGGATTTTAATAATGGTGATGATGTTAGTATTTTGTAAAATAGTATATTTATACCTAAACGGTCTTATTACAAAAAAATACTTAAACATAGGTTTAAACCTGAACTACTTAGTCTAGGTTTAAACCTTTACTGGTCTTAACGGTGTTCTTATTACAAAACATGGTTTAACGAAGGTTTACTTAGTACCAGAGATAGACCATGGTTTAAATAAAATCCATGGATTATATGAAAATATTGGTACAAATAATTAATTCATTCGTTCATTTCGATCGTCGCTGGAAACATCTAGCACAATTTTATGTCAATGTCAGTTAGTTTCATATCGCGCGAAATTAGAAAAAAGTTTCATCAAAATTCTCAATCTTCTACATTTTCAAAAAATTGATAAACCTAAAAATAAACGAGCTGAATATTTTTGATTTAATGAGCTAACTGGAAAACCCCGAAATGAGGTAGAAATTAAACTAGTGTGGAAAAGAATGAAATTGACTGCAAAGTCCCTAGTCAAATATATCCAGCCATCGCAGAGAGCAATTACAGACAGGTGGTAGTGAAAAGCCACCTTCACCCTCACCCCGAGGATTTGGCGATAAAAGATATTGCTCCTCACGACTTCATAGTCGAAGTCAATGACTATGATAGTGATGCACTGGTCATAATTCTTTAGTAATTTATACCAAGTATAAAAATGTCTTGACGGGGAAGCGTTTGCCATTCATCTCACCTGGTAACAAGTTAAGATAAGGCCGAAGGTGGAGGCGCACTTCACCCGGAATCCTTAACAAACTGAGGAACAGGGACGCTACCGCCGACGGCGAAGCCGATCTCCATTGATGGCTTAAAATTAGCTTCATGAGAACTAGAAACGATTTTTACCTTCCGGGTATGTGTCATATCCAAAATGGCGTTTCCCATCTCAAAAGTGTACACATGTTATGAAACCTATCCGTTCAGTACATTTGACGGTAAAAATCGTTTCTAGTTCTCATGAAGCTAATTTTAAGCCATCAATGGAGATCGGCTTCGCCGTCGGCGGTAGCGTCCCTGGCTATCTTACCTCTGAATGCCGGAACACAACAATTTTAGAATTGTTATTATGGCGACAGAATTAGGTAAGATGGTGGTAGCTAGCCAGGCGGACAAAACAAAGTCCTACCACCAACCAAACCAAGCACAATATATTGTACTCCCCCTGGGGATCAAACCCGGGACCTCAGGATCTGAAATCAGTGGGTTGAACCACTAGATCACAGAGGCGGTTCAACTTATTTGTATAAATATCTCATTCTAAATACTAACTTTATTCCAACACCAACTACACCAAACTCCACAGCTACGACAGCAACTTTGCCACTTTCTGGCCCTAGCATTGGGTTTAGGTACTGACCTTAATACCTTACCGGAACCTAATGTTGTAGAGCCAGGTATTTTTTTAAATAAAAGGCTCCTTTTTATTCGGGTACCACATGGACGAAGCCCTGGGCATGAGCATAAGTATAAAATGAGAAGAAAACACAAACATTCATTTTGTTTTTTGGAATCCAGCAATCAACCTGTTGATAGAAGCCGACCAGTGCAGTTTTGCCGACTACCGGCTGAGACACACCATGTAAATCAGCTAAAATAACAAGACGTATTAGTAAATTAGATATTTTACATTACAAAGTACCTAGGTAGTATGATCAGCATAGTAGGTAGATAGCACTTACTTCGTTGCGAGCACTTTGCGTAACGCGCAAACTAACTTGAACTTTTGGTCTAAGGGGGCTTCATCGAGGATCATGACTGTGACAATAATCGTCGCGCAATAGGTCCACGATTTTTGCACAAAGCGATTGGTAAACCTATACTTGTATCGGAATTCTTCATCACTCATTTCAAAGGGGTTAACTGGATGACGAGTATTGGGTCATCACGCGGGTCGTCTCTTGCATATTGAGATCTTCGAAATCCATCTGGTCAATGGTATTTATGTCCATTTTAATTCGTAAGACATTTCATTTCAAAAATATTCGCAACGCAAAGATAAACTAGGGGTCTAGTAGGTTTATCTTTAGACCGTAGACGAACCATGGTTTAGTGCTAAAATTTCGTTTTGTAATAACGTTTATTTCTTAGACCATGGTTTAGTACCAGATTTAAACCTAGACCAACTTTAAACTTCGTTTTGTAATAAGGCCGAAATAGTATATCTATCGTCTTCCCTGCGTCATCAATTCGCCTATCAAGAAATCTTAAGCAGCTTATCGAATTCGACATTTTAGTTCGGGGAAGAGTTACCTTCACAGCTTACTTGATACTCTTACGAGCCGCCGCCTCCTGAATATTTGAGGCACCACTTACCTACGGGGTGTACTGGGAACATTAAAGCCTAGTAAGCTCCCTTTGTAGTTCGAAAGGCCTATCAAAGTCCATTATATTACTGGTTCTATCGCTTCTTTTTCAAGGTGAAATAGGGATTTATCCACAGGATTTAACTGAAAATACATCATAGTTATCAAAGTAAAAGTAGCTTTTTTTTATTCAGTAAAATTTGTAGGATAAGTTTAAAACGTCAAACGTAAACCTGTTTGGAATCGCAACTAGCACACACACGTTGACATCATCCTGAGTAATTCCGTTTACAGTTTATTAATACGTATAAATATAATTATTAACACGTTTATTAATACACGAACAATATGTAGCAATCAGGCTACCTCAGCCCCCTCAGCACGGGGCGGGGATATAATTTTTGTCCTCTGTTTTTATCCACCTTCGAGAGCATTTGGTCTCTCGATGGTGGATAAAAATAGAGGACAATATTTTTATCCCTTCCTCGTGCTGCAGCGGCAGCACCGTAACATAACGATTGATTTTTGATCACGCATGGGTACAGTGTAATTTATGTGGATGATAATGATGACACTAGCACGTTAAGTCAGTTCCCAACCTTTTTCCAAACAGCAAAACCGAAGCAAATGGGCGCTACTACAGCTAGCCTCAGCACGGGAAAACTTCAAACAGACATGAATACCCTTTTAGAGGCCCGGGAACGCAGCCGATGCGATGAGAATAGAAAATTGAACGAAGATTTACTTTTAACCCAATCGGTGGTGCAATCTGGATTAAGGACGTGATTTCTCAATAATGTCAGTTCTCCAGTTAGACCAACACTATGAAGTATTGTATCTGGAAGTGTACTAAATTGATCTTAATTCCCACATACCACACAACCGAGTAAAGCTTTCTAAATGAGGTTCTCGTCAAGCAGGCGGACGAGGCGGACAGTCTTAAATTTGAGCCAAGATCATTATGGTCTTGAAGAAGACTATGTTGTGCCGACGCAACCTAGTTTGGGATAACGGGCAGAAAGATGATGATAAAACTTAATATTACTTATGAATAATCTAGTTATACATTGTTGTTTGTAAAATGTATGGTTAAATATAA